>VYXC01012111.1:75143-303734 GCA_013397175.1 Platysteira castanea | reverse complement strand
GGGGCCGCCCCGCTCCCGCTCCCGCTCCCGCCGCCGCTCCCGCTGCCGACCGGCCGTGCCCGGGGAGCGCGGAGCAGGGATAAGCCTGTCTGCCATCTCTCGGTCTGTCTCCCAA
Organism: Platysteira castanea; assembly: GCA_013397175.1. NCBI lineage: Eukaryota > Metazoa > Chordata > Aves > Passeriformes > Platysteira > Platysteira castanea. The sequence continues at coordinate 303,619 of VYXC01012111.1, read as the reverse complement.
AGGAGCTCTCCATTTCCCCCGCAACCCTTGCCGCTCCTCCGCCAGTGGGATACAGGCTGTGCTTGGGTGTCACACTACGCTGTTTCACATTTTATAGCAGCAGGGAATCATACAATGGTTTGGCCTGGAAGGGGCCTTAAAGATCATCTAGTTTCAACCCTCTGCCATGGGCAGGGACACTTCCCACTAGACCAGGTTGCTGAAAGTCACATCCAGCTGGCACTGCATGCTTCTAGGGATGGGGATGCCTGAAACACTTCTAGGGATTCCAGTTGCCTGAATGGAGACCAACACCATCACCATCTGTTTGAAATCTAGCCATTCAATGTAAACACAACTTAGTAACTTTGAAGTTCTTGGTTGGTTTTGGTTTTTTCCCGATCATAAATATTGATTTCCTCACCAATTCACTCCTCAAAAAGATGGCGTGCATGCATCCAAAAAGAAATTCCTCTTTGCCAAGTACCTTCCCTTACAATAGACTTATGTGTCATTTCTCCCAGATGTATGTAGAGAATTTGCATAGACCGGTGTACTTTCTTTTCTGGTTACACATTAAAGAACAGTTTTCTTCCATCTCATTAAAGACTTTGCAGGAAAAACAGAAAGGAATTGTGATGGTCCAAACAAACACTTAAATCTTTTATGAAGCAGTTTGCTCCAGTACAGATAAACTTACACAGTCTTTTGTTACTGGATTTTGTTTGGGTTTGTGTGGGGTTTTTTTCCCCTGAAATATCACAAGATATTAAAATGGTTGAAGATCAAGACTTTTCATGAAACAGTGAAGAGATTTGTATTGCCTGGCATGAATATCAGATTGTTTCTGCCTCCATCTCAGTTAATCTGGGCAAGGAACAAAATAGGCAAAACCTGCTAAATATTGGTGTGCCAAGCATTCACTTAGGTGCACTCACAGAAAGCCATAGACACATTTATCCAAGTAAAAGAAAATCTAGGCTTAAAACCCAGCTAAAAATAGCAAAAGTAAATAGTTGACTTAAGAGGCCTAAAGCTGTCAGTTGTGTAACAGCACTGTGTGCTACTCCATCAAAAAATCCATTTGGAAAAAAATTTCTAAATGCCACCTCCATGCCTCTCCACAACATCAGTTACCTGGCGCTTTCTGTCTGGACTAGCAGATTGTGTTTAATGTAGCTGTGTCTCAGGAGCTGCAGCTGAGAGAGATGCTGTCAGGATATGGCTCACATGGCATCCACCTGAGAAGGCTCGAAGGTGGCTGGAATTTATTTCTGAGCCGCATCTTGTCTGCAGTTATCACATACTTCAGCTTCCCATTCCAGCTTTTTTCTTGCCTTGGCCAGGCCAGTGTTGGTGGCAGTGGATGGTTTAGCATTGCAGCTAAATCCAGGTTTGCCTCTTTCTGCCTCCCTTAACCTCTGTTAAGACCTCAGGATTTATTTGGTGATTTCTTTGAGCAGGCAGGCTTGAAAGTTAATGTTTATCTGGCTCCTGACTCATCAGAGGAGGGAGATGGAATGTGTAGTATAAATGCTACAGATCAACCCCTATATCAGTGGGTCCTTCCCCCTTCACGGCTCTTTGCTCTCTCCTCCAAGCATTTATTGAGCACTTCAGTGCAATCTGGAGAATGGCCTTGTCCTCTATGCATGGGCATAAGCTCTGGGACAATCAATCAATCAATCAATCAGTGATCATTTACTTGAAACTCTTGAGAGATTTTTTAAACTAACACTGTCCATTGTGCCTTTTCTTCCTCCTTAAGCTCTTTTGGGACCTCTTCCCTGAGTCACAAAGAGCTCTCTAGGACCTTTTGTACATTTGCAGGCTTTGGCAGGAAAATGTTGTCTCTCCTCCTTGTGAGTGAGATGGGACAATCTCTACCTACCGCCCTCCTCGGCGCTGGATGCATACACCCCTGTAAAACGGAGCCAGATAACACACAACCCTCCTGCACTGCTGGACTGGTCTGTGTGTGCTGTTCCTGTTAGCTGAATGTGGGTTTGGATAATCCTTGACAGAGCAAGCAAGATCCGAGTCTGAGCTGGGATCAACAGCAGAAAGTGCAATAGCAGTTAACTGGAAGGCAGTTTCTTTTACAAACTTTGTGGAATTGCAAACATGCTGCTACAAAGGTTCAGAAAGCTTCAGAAAACATCAACTGCTCCAAAATGTTTCAGAGAATCATAGACTGTTAAGGGCTGGAAGCAACCTTGGAAATCATCCAGTCCCACTGCCCCTGCCATGGACAGGGACACCTCTCACTAGACCAGGTTGCTCAGAACTCCATCCAGTCTGGCCATGAACACTTTCAGGGATGGGACATCCACATCTTTTTTGGGCAGCCTGTTCCAGTGTCTCACCACCCTTACAGTGAAGAATTTCTTCCTAATGTCTAACCTGATTTTCCCTTCTTTCAATTTGCACCCATTTTCCCTTGTCCTGTCACTACAGTTCCTGACAAAGAGTCCCTCTCCAGCTTCCCTGTAGGCTCCCTTCAGATACAGGAAGGTTACTATGAGATCTGCACACAGATCTGCATCTCCTGTCCAGGCTGAACAGCCCCAGCTACCTCAGCCTGTCTTGGCAGGGGAGGTGCTCTGGTCCCCTTCTCAACTTCATGGCCCTCCTCTGGACCTGCTCCAACAGAACAATGTACAGAGACAGAGAAGGCCTTACACAGCCCATGCATTCAACAGGTTTCAGCAGAAATAGTGCATTCTCTGATTTACCTCTGAGGAGGCAGCAGCCCCACGGGACAAAGGGACAGTTCCAGGGAGCTCAGACTCCAGGAAGCAGCCTAAGTTGGATTCTCTTCCTCCAGACTTCCTGCTCATGGCATTTTGCATATGTTTGTGCTACTCAAACAAGGCTAGGTGCTGATGGCAAAGTTCTACTGCTTAGGGATATTTATGACATTTTCTTCCTTTAGGGGAGTATGACGAACTTTCCCTCAACATGAACCTCCAGGCTTTTCTGCAGGCATTTCCAAGCTGCAGCCATGACTGTGACTACCTCCCTCTGCTTGTACCCACGTGAGACTGCACAGCAATTACAGCAAATCTTGTCCTGAAAGCCATTGCCAAGCAAGTGTGAAGACATTTTAACTGTATCTGTTTAAACCCACAAATCAGCAGCCAGAGCAACTGCTGTGAGCATCTGCAGGTGAGCAGCAGGATTATAATCACGGCACAAAGAATGTAACAATTCAAAACGAGTGCTGAGACAAAGGCAACAGCATCCAAGCCAGTAAAAGTAGGAAGCCTAGGCACAGAAGTGGTGACAGCTTCCTCCTTCAGTTTTTCAAGTCCATTTTTAACAGTCAAGAACCATTTCCTTGTTTAGCGTTACTTATTACTACCATCAAGGCCAGGTAGCCAGACACACAGGTAGAAGTAGTACCCATGCAGCTGTAATCAGCAGCACAGGATTTTTCACAGCTGATGACCAGCTTGTTGACATGCCAAAATTTATAGCACAGCAATATGAACTTACCAGCGCTTCTCTCTGAGCTAGTTCTGCTTCGCTTTTCTTGTTCAGTGAAGTGGTCTCTGTTCTTGCCAGCCTTTCTCTCATGTCGCCTCTGCATCTCCTGTCCAGGGTATCACCCCCTGTTGGATTCCTGTCCCCAACTGTTTTTTTTTTACTGGAGTTAGAAAATGAGTCTCTACAGACTCAGCTCGTCTTCACAGATCAACAAGCTGTGAAAGGATCTGGCTTCCTGTTTCATTTCCGTTACAGTTTTCAAAGTCACACAGGCTGCCTATGCTTCTCCATATCCAAGCCACAAGAAAAAAAAATGAGCATAACTCAGCTGTTTATAAAGGTCACACTGCTACCTCCAAATTGCTGGAGGGTTGGAGACTGCAGGGTATTTTTCAAACTGTGATGTACCACCCATACACGGTCTCTATCTCAGTCCACAGAGAGTCACAGCCTCTCCCTTTCAGCTCCAATGTCATGTTCAGTTGCTAAGCTCCTGATGTTACTTATCAAGCAATCCATGTGCCTTCTGTAGAAACAGTCTGACCATGAAGAGGAAACAGGTGGTCCACACAAGCCTCCCTTCCCTATTAAGCTGTGGACCACGCTATATAAAAGCAAAGTTTACACAGATACAGTTAAATCACTTCATAGATACAGGATTTTTAACTGGAGTAAGCAAAGGGTCCTTTGAGAGTCTTTCCTTCTCCCTCCTCACTCATTGTTTTAAGTTAAATGAGACAAGTGGTTTCTTACAATCTAAGACTATTAATTCCTTCTTAATTATGCTGTTGGAAGATACATCACAATACTGCAGCTTACAAGTTCACTAAATCTAATCTCCCACTCTGAAAATACCCACAAGTTCTTGTTTCAGAGGGAGAAGCAGCCACTTGCCCTTGGCTCCCAGAGATTCCTACTCTGTTATCAGTTGTTTCACATTTCACATGCATTTAAAAAAACCCAGTACAATTACTGACTCACATTTTCCCTTTCACTAGAATGTCAGTTACTTTTATTACGGTATTTTTGTCAATTTAATTCTAAAATGCTATTTTTCCATTATCACCCTAGGATCAGGAGCACTTATTAAGAAAAATTTTTTGAAAGGTGGTGTTGGGGATAGAACTGTTACCTATTTTGCATTTTTTGGGTTGTTTGTTGGCACCTCAGGAGCTGAAGGTGAAATCTGCTCTCCCTGCCCCAATCCAAGCCTCAGGCCCCATGTCTGCAGGCCTGCAAACACTTCTTATTTCACCATTTACTGTGGAGGATGGCGGAGAGGAACAACAAAGACTTTTCTTTCTTTAAGTGTTCACTTGCTACCTTTGAGTGCTTTCATGCTATTCATGCTCCATGCCAGTGAGCATCCAGAAGCAGCAAGTGAATTCTTAAGGACAGTGTTTAAATGTATATATACACACACACACGCACGCATTTATAGGTATATAGGCATTTGGGGGTTTTTTGTCTGTGTTCTGTTCCCATTAGCAGAACAAGATAGTTCTGAGAGCAGAAAAACTGTGGACTAGGTACAGGACTGGTGCATCTCCAAGGGAAGATCTGAAAAGAAAATTAGTAGGACAGAAGAAACACTGCACATGCCCTCTTTTGCCTTCCTTGCTCAGCACGGGGTGTTTGGTTCATTGGTTTTTTTGTGGGTTTTGGTTTGTTTGTTTGTTTTAATAAAGAAAAAAAAGCAAGCTGTTTAGTTTAAATTTTACAGTGGAAATTAACTTTCTTTTCTGCATTGAATTCCCTTTAGTCACCTTAAATTCCTCTATTGTACTTCTTACTTAATTTTGGTCAGGTAGTTTGGTTTGCTCTGGCCACACACAATTCTGGGTATTTAGCACTTCCTACTCTTCCTCTCTTCTTGCAGTTTCCACACTCTTTAACCCATATACCATAATGCCCATTCAAGCATAGCTGGTTCACCTGGATAACTCTTTAATATCTCTTTAGGCTTTATCCAAGCAGAAAAAGCATGGGTCACCTCCCTTTCCTGCTCTGCTGGGGCATAAATATTTGCCCAAGATCTGCATTTCTTCCATACCCCAGTGAACACCTTAGGTGAAAATGCTGGGATGTCTGAACACTGTGGCAGGGATCAAGGAACTTGAAGGAGTTTTGGAAAGTGATGCTGTCTTTGCTCCAACAGGATTAGGCGACAGGCAAAGAAAGGCTCCAGAAGGGAAAAGAGGACAAACCAGGACCTTCTGCACCCCTTCCTTGCAGGAAAGCCCCAGCTGAGCCTTGGACCTGGACTAAATTGCAAGAAATACAGGATGAGTTCCCCATACACACTATGCACCTTTTGTCTTAAATTAAAAACAGCTAAGAGGTCTGTGCAAGGTTATGGGGAAAAGAGAAAGACAAACCTTAAGTGGAGATGATGAGTTTGGTATGCTGGAGGCACCTGGGCTGACAGAATCCACAAACCAAGAATAGCTGTGTTCTACTAAAAAGTTAGTGTTTGTTTGCATGCCTGCCTATTTGCACTCTTTATCGCATTCCCGAGCTGACAAGGAAATTTCCTTTGTCCACCCCCGCACTTCTGCGGTGGGTGTTATCAGACGGCCTCTCCTACCCGCGGCATTCCCTTGTGTTTCTGTGAGATGCAGCAAATGACCTCTGCACTTGACTTCACCACAGCTCACTGTGGTTGTTTCCCTGCACACCAGTGATAGGAGAGCTCTTGGTCTTCAGCAGCAGCTGGGAAACCCCAACATGACGTGGAACAGCATCATCCAGCTCTCTGAAAGTTGTAAACACAGTGTGGCCACCTGGGTTTGTCCTGGAGTTGCAGGTACTTCCATCTCCAGTGATAGGCCCTAGAGCCAACTTCTTTCTTTCTTCCTGCTTTCTCTCTATCTGCAGAAGCAGACTAAGGTTACAGAGGCAAATATCCCCAACCTCCAGTTGCATGTAGTCACTTTTGTTCTGCTCCAACAGGTTGTCCTACCATCTCATCTGCAACCTGGAAGAAAAATCACCGTTTCCGGAACAACTATCCTTATTGCTGACTACTTTCTGCTGCAGCTGGGTAGGTGGGGCAGGAGAGCTGCTGTCCCAGGCAGGTGCTCAGTGGGTTACTTAGTGGTTCAACAGGTACCCTTTTCTTTCTGAAGGCTATCTTTCTGCATCAATACAATCCTTTCTATATTTTGGAAGCATGAAATGCACTGAGTGCAGAGTTGCATCCTAGTGCCTGAGTTTGGGCACAGAAAATTCACTTATTGGAGAAGAGGAATCCCTATTACAAAATCTGTGATGGACCTTGCTTTTTAACAATTCTTTTAAAATCAAATACTTTGTACTTGGAACAAGAGTCCATATTATGACTTATTTTTATTAAGAAATCAACATGCAAAGGCTCAGCTGTTTCTCCTTCATGCTGAGAGATGTTACTGCCAGAAGAAACAACATACAGCCCATTTGTAGGCACTTTCCTTTTTTTTTTTTTTTTTTTTTTTTGTGTCAAGTGTCAATCCCTGGCCTTTGCAACAGTGACTAAATATTTATGTTTCACTGCCAAAAGTGCATAGCAGCACACCAAAGCTAGCATTTTAAGGCCTGTGTGCTATGAGTGACTCACTGAGACTGAGAGCACCCCCTTCCCTGGGGCTCTCCTCTGAGGCAGGAGGAGCAGCTGCTTTCTGCCACCCCTAAGAACCACAGCAGTCACCAGCCATGGCTTGTTTTGTACCGGAACAGCAAAGCAGGGTCACCGAGGGGAAGAAAGGAGATCATTCTTTTCAGAGGAAGGAGTCACTCCTGCCCAAAACATCAAATGCCAACAGTGAAAAGAACAAACTTTCTTCAGGTGGAGACTTAGTAACAAGCAGGAAAATAAAACACATGTAAAAACCTGTACACATAGGAGCAACAGTGGAAAAGTCATGGAGAGACAGGGCTTGAGCATGCACATATCCCCTTTCCTAATGCAGCTTATTGATCTAAATGTCTTTTAGATGGACAGAAAGAGCAACAGAAGATGTTCCTTTCTGAAAGACACTTTGTGCAGCTGGTTGCTTATTCAGAATTGCAAAGATAAACATCCTGGTTCTATTTGGCATTTTCTTTCCTCCATCTCCTAACAATCCCCATCCATGCTGACAGCTGAAATTAATAGATGTACTTCTTCATTTATCAGAAAAACAACCTGCTGCTAAACTAATATAGGCTATACTTAACTATGTATCTCACAACACAGAAGGGAAGGATGACATCAATTTCTCTTAATTAGGATACAGGACCAGAATTCAGAGGATGAACATCTATTCTTGCAGTTGCCAGTATCTTCAGCAAATCCTTTTACCACCTGTTAAAAAGGGGGAAGGGAACTAAAAAGCTTTCTCCATCTGTAAAGTGAAGCTTGATGATTAAAATTGAGAACTGCTGAAAATACCATGGTGATGGAGACTCTTCAGCTGAATATACAGCCCCCGCTGTGATAACAAGCAACATTCTCATCTCCCTCTGCAGTCAGTGACAGTAAAGAGAATTCTACTTGTAAGGGATGTCAGCACCTTCCTGACAAAGGATTCAATGATTTCTCTTTCTATAATTTTTTTATGGATCTTACCCCTTTTCACATTTTGCTATTTAGACAGCGAGTATTAGGATTTCTACTTTTCTGGCAAAGAAAAGTACATATGACATATATTTTCTTTTAAAAATTCCCTGTGTTGAGAATGTAAGAATGAAATTTCCTGGCTGTTCTCATATGGCTTCTTCTCAAATATAGATGTACATGCAAATTTCCCCGGACCCACCTTCCACCACAGAAATTTTGTCTCAGTGAAGTTTGGCTTTAGATGTTTATAGGATTTCTGTAGACCCCAAGGCCCTGCAGGAGCTGCTCCCTGAGTGTGTCAGGCATGCAGAGGTCCCAGATGCCACCCATGGGTGTGCACTAAGCACAGCATAGTTCTGGAGGTCTGATCCATGCTTGGCATGTTGGACTCCAAGCATGATCAGTAAAGGTGAGAGGAGTCAGGAGCTGGTGCTTCATTTCAGCTTCTTGCATCCATTTTACTCAAGGAAGTTGGGATTTTGAGTAGTTCCAGAAGCACTGAGGTCTTTCTGTTGCTAGACAACACAAGAAAAGAGACTCTGACACCTGCTAGGTTGAGCAGAAAGAGGAAAAGAAGAAGGTTTATTTACATTTCTCATAATTATATGTTTCTCAATTCCACAAGGGATTGGAGGACATGTCACTTCCTCTTCAGTCCCACTGGAGAAAAAGGATGTTCATCAAACTTTCTCTGATAGTACAAAAATATAAGCAAAAGAACAGCTACTAAGTAAACATTGGCTATTATTTACATTAAAGTGTGTGAAAATTTTCTGACTCCAAGGTTACAACAAAAGGCTTAGCAAGAAAACAGGACAGCAGTCTTTCTCCTACGGTTAGGAGAACTGTGTCTTGGATTCTGCCTTTGTTTCCTCAAAATTACTGCTAGATTTGATCATGTCCTGTGAACAATCTGGATTTACATTACAGCAGAAAAATGCTACTTTCTCTGGAAATTCAGGATGACAGTTTGAAGACTCTTGAAGCTGCCAGTGAATTTTTATAGGGAGTTTTACATTTAAAAGGATCATTAACTATGCAATCCCATAATTGGATCCTTATGTTACAGGTTTTGTTCGAAAAGCTCAAATGGTGTCTACGTATGTTAATAAACTTATTTTAGCACTGAGAGCACAAATGTGTGACAAATTGCCTTGAAGGAGAAATGAAAGGGAGACCATCTAAACTTCCATTTTTGTGAGGGAAGGATTCTAACATGTTGGGAGCACAGCAGGAAACCAATGAGGAACAGAATGTACAGCCATCACTGCTGTTAAATATAGATCCCCAGTTCTGAGGCAGTGCAGAGCCTTGCTCTTGGGGTCTCTTCAGCTAACAGGTGTCTCATGTCCTCAAACCACCTCACATTCAGGAAAAAATTCAATCAGATGAGGGTATTCTGCCTTTTTATTCATCTTCTGTAAGTAGATCCAGAAGGTGTTGGAGCACTTTTCTACAGGTGGTACAAGCATAATATTGCTGGATTTTCTCCTTTCCTTTCCTTTAGTATTTTTTTTAATTAGGTCTAACGTAACTCTGAAATGGCTCCATTCTGCCATCAATTGCGTATCACAAGTGAAAAAACCCCAAGCAGATGATTCTTTGTGTTTTGCTCCACTTGGTTTTTTTTTCCCCAGTGAACACAGGAACAATCCTTCCTCCACTGACCTTCAAGTATTACTCTGACACAAGATGTATTAGCATGAGTCAAATGGTGTGACTACAACAGCATCATGGTAAGGTAAATACCATATCGTTATACTTCCTTCCTCTGGCAATATCTCCAGGAGACAGGCTTCATAAAGAGCTACACCCAGTAGTAAAATAATTTGTGCTGAATAAACAAATACAGAGAGATGTTATAAAGTCCAGCATGGAGCTCAGCCAGAGCCGAGCCACTACTTTTAAGTGGCAATATGTCAGCTGCAAATGAGCAATGTGACAGGAGCCGAGACATTTGTATAGCCAAACTAGTAGGAGCCTAAAATGCCGAAGTTAAGGCTGCAGATGGTAATAGGTTTTGCAAACTGAACACCCTGGGGCTCCACGCATGGACCTATAGCTTGGGAGAGCTTTCCCCCCTCCTTCCCCTCCCCATGCCTAAATGTAATGTTAGATTTGCCCTATTTAGGGAATAAATCAAAACATTTCAAAAAAGCAGCCTAAGTATGGCTGAGGGAAAGGCAAATACATGCTAGACAGATGCCATACCTCATATTTGCCTCATCAGAACCAAAGATGGAACTTCATAGTGTAGCCTAAGCAGAGATCTCTGCTACCACCCCCCCTCCATTGCCAGACTGCTGTGATAGATTTGCTGTGCCAAGCACCACTGTTACAAACAGCTAAAGCAGTTCTGACTTTTTAAAGAGGAGTTCCATGGTGTGGGTCAGCTGTCTGACTGGAAACAGGGAGCTGAGGTGTGCCCGTCACAGTGACAGATTTAGGATGTAACTCCTGCTCCTCAAAGGCAGCCCAGGACACACAGTGCATCCAAACACTGCAAGGTAACAACACTGGCACATACAAATTTTTATAGATAACTTAAGTGCTTGATCTCTTATATAATCTGTATAGATTCTTTCCAACAGAACCATTTTACACCTGAGCTCTTTGTTTCTAGGACAGGGTACTTTGGGCATAAAGCTGTGTCCTACGGGCATGTGTTTCCCTGTGTTCTTCCAGGCCACACACCCCTCCTCTCTGCTGAATGTTCACCGCCATAACTGAGGATAACAAGTCAGCAGAAGAGCAGGAATTCCCACACAGCTCTCATGATTTGCAATTTGTCCCTCTTCACTTTTTCCCCTGACACAAGCATTTCTACACCCCCTCTGTCAAGAGCGGCTCATAAAGACATTTTTAACTGTTCCATAATTAGCAAAGAGTCCTTTCACCTTCCCTCTCACAAAGTGCTGGATTTAGGAGATCCATAAGTATGGACAGAAGGGAAGAAGCTGGAGAAATACAAGACAACTTGGGAGAACAGCTTGAGCAGAGCTCCCTAGAGTGGTACAAAGTTCTGGGAATTGCATTCTCCTGCAAAAAGATTAGAACAGCAGCCCCTGCTAAAGGTAGCATCTTTCAGTGTAACACTTCTCTACAACAAAATAACATCATTTTCACTTCCAGTGGCTGGAGAAACTCAGAGATGTACAGAAAAAAGCCCCAAACCACCTTGCTGGCTAGAAATAGCTGCAATAAGGCAGCGTGGCAGATGCCGCATGCCAGCACTACAGCATAAAAGAGAAGTACAACAGCTGTTGATACTTAAGACAATCCACCCTTTTTTTACTACTTTGTTTTAGAAGACCTCCAATATTTACACAGAGATGTATTCGTCATCTAATGCCCTTTCATCCAGTGGGAAAGCTTTTCCCTTGCACCTCCAAAATACAGCAGAGGGGGAGGATCAAGTAACATGGTAGAAGTTACTATTTTTCTCTCTGACTTGGGCAAAAAGTCAGTGTTTGACACCAAGCAAATTTAACCATGGAAAATAAAACCCTGCCTTATACAGGACAGTAATACCAAGGCTCTGAAAAACTTCACAACTTTGGCTGCAGCTTTCACACTGACAGACTCCACAGCATATACAGGTGGTTTCAATACTTATTTTTCAAAATCGCAATGGTTGCTTGCTAATACAGGGACTGATGTGTGATAGAAATTATAAACTAGAAAAGCAAGATTGTTAGAAAAAAATACTCAAGTTATTCGGGAATAGATTTGTAAAGCAGATAAAGAGCTTCTGTGGAGCACTTGAGTACAGAAACAGCTGACATCTGAACTAATGGAAAAGAGCATTACCATTCCCTCATCTTTCCTTTTTTTCAAACCAGCAGATGGAGTTTAGGCCTTGTAAAATGTTTCTCCTCTCAACCCTTGCAGCTGACTAACAGAGAAAAGTGCATTTCTTGATTATTAGTCAAACCAAGCATTACAAGTGCAAGAGGAAGGTTCAACTTTAATCAAGTACTTGCAGTACTCACCTAACCACGCACGGCTGGAAAAGTCACAGCACGCAAACAGAAACAGATGTTCGCTATCACAAACAAATGCCATCCTTACCCAGGCATGAATCCTTCGGAGGATGAAAGGGAATCATAGGCTTATCAGCCGTGTACTGCCTATCCCAAAACATTCTTACTCAAAGATACTTATACTATCCCTATTAAATGCCAAATAAAGATATTTTCCTCTCTCTGAACTTTATCTCTGCAGTCTCCTTGGGATAGTATCTTCCAAGACAAGCAGCAGATACTTCTAGGGAAATGCTTTTAACTTGCACAGTGAGCTATTTTGAAGGGTTGCCATCTATTTTCAGTATACTCTTATCTCTCTTCCACTAGACCCATTAGTTTATCAGAAATAATTGGAAATGCTTTTTAGAGTAAAAATATTGATTACTATTTTGCATATTTGAACAGGTTTCCAAGCCAATCCTCCTCTTTCCCATCTCCAGGGCTTACCATTCTCTTCAGCATTTCTCCCATCCTGCTCCAAAGTTGCTGAAAGTTGTCTGCAATGTATTGCTCATGGCTGAACTGCTGGATGGTAGTGCACTCTCTAAAGCCAGTGGTGACTGAGCAACAAATAACTTAGAGCCAGTACAAAGAGGTAGCAAACAGCACTGTATCAGTGCAGAGAGAAAGACAGTAAGTAAATTAGGTATTTGCTGCAAAGTTCCATATCCAAAAGCAGATAACGCGCAGGTAACTGTGCCAGTTTCTGTAGGTGCACCATGCTTCCCCTGGTCAGATTCTGAGGCAGTGGCATGGATCAGATGCACAGTTAAGGTCCAGTGTTGTCCATGCCTACTCCTACTCCTACTCCTAGTGTCATCCTAGAAAGACATGTGCACTCACCTGCTTTCTGTGTTTGCCTGCTGTCTCACTTATTCTCTCCAGTCTCCATTTGTCTTGGTCTTCTCGAGCACTTTCTGAATTGCTGAACGCTGTGAATCGGAGCACCCTTGGCTTCTCCAAGACATCACAAAGAAGAAGCTCATGCTGTTCCCATGTCTTGCTGTTATCATGTATAACTCAGATTGTGGAAAAGCTTTTAATTTCTTTCCCATGAAATTTAATTTCCCATGAAATTTAATTTCTTTCCCACCACCTAATTCAACTATGAGGCAGACCCTTAGAAACGAGGCTTCCTTTCTTTGTGTGTATAAATAACCACCTATGCCTCCCTTCATCACTGCTATATTTCTGCTTACAGAGAAAGCAAAGAAAGGGCAAACACCATTTTATGCATGACATTAGTTTGCAACCCCTGAAACTCAGGAAAAAGCCCCACCAAGAACTGTATGCGCAGTCAACATACCTTGAAGGAATCCATCCACTTTTCCACATATATACATCTTCTTAAAGTATTTGCAGCATGCCTGCACTCCACTGCAGCTGCCACCCTTTCTTACAGCACATCGTTATCCATGTGTGCCAAAGTATTTTGGCACTGTGGCCATTATATCCTTTCCTATCTCACATATGATGATCCATCAGGAGGATAGTTGGAGAAACAGCAACAGATGGAGAACATGTCTTAAAACATGTGAGTGAGTGACCAGTCTTCTTTTCTCCTGCAGGTGTTCCCATACCTGCCCCACGCTGCGTGATAAATCCAGGCAACACCACGCACATTCAGAGAGTAGCTGAATGTGTATCTTAGACTTCTAATGAGCAGCAACAGACCCATCAGACATGGAAACCAAGGAACGGTGTAGTGCCTTCGTGCAAATGCAACTCCCCAGCAGTGAGTTTGCAAATCATGAACACAAGGACATTTTTCACTGTTGTTGCCTAAGCTGCAGCAAAGAATGCTCTCAGCAAAGGTTGTGGATCTACCTTGACAGTCTTGCTGTAAGTCATGAAACTGCCAGATAACCAGTGAGACTACTTCCCCAGGGTCACACCATCAGATCACTTTGTTTTGGCATCACCACATATGAAGACTGCCCTGAAGGGTTTGATTTTCAGCATAATAACATTTTGTGTGAGTTATGAAGCAAGCCCTCGGCCACAGAAATGTGCTAGATGGAAAACAATTACATTAATTTCTTGACTTCTGGCAGAAATAACACACAGCATTGTCGCAACATAAGCTCTTAAAACCCCCCTGATAAGTTACCTGGAAGAAGAAAACATTAGAAGGAACAGTTAACAGACCAGAATCTCTCTTGTGCTCCTGGAAGAAAAAAAGTTTGTCAAAAGGTAAGCTGTTACAAGCTCAGATGATGACCTCATCTATATCACGAGGCCATTACCAGTGTAATAGGAATTCAGCTAGGATTTTCACACTTAAAAATTCCCTAGAGTGGGATGAGAGAAAACAGAGCCTCTTACCACAAGCAGATGACTTCCCCAGTAGAGATGCTGACCCCTACATTGCAACCTTGTACTGTGTCACGTATCAAATTACTGATACTATACCCAGACTTCATTAAATAGATAATATCATATTTATATTTAAAAAAAAATAATAGACGGTTAAACAGGTGGAGGTCTTGAAAAGGAAATGGACAGCTGAATATTAGGTGAAAATCAGGTCCCCTTAGAAAAATCAGCACTTAATCCAAAAAGACAAATAAAGAGTAGATTCACTTTAGAATGAAGAACAATTACCCACCTGAGCTGTGGGATGAAGTACAGTAACACGCTTTATGTTCTCTGCAAGCAGGTCTTGCAGAGACCTATTCTCTTGCAGAGAAAAGCAATGTACAATTCTGAGCTGTCATTCACGATCAGCAGCCAGGGTAAAAGCAGCAATCATCACCAGATTTACACCCTGCCTTTCATTGTGAAGTATCCTTGGGAGAAATGAGTTTAGGCCTCCATGAAACTCCATGAGCAATGAGAAATTTTGACATTCAGGCACTTTTTGGTGGCGATCAAATTACCTTCAAGATGCCCCCTCCTAAAAGCTTCCCCTAATGTTTCATGATATATCATGACATTCTTTTTCCATTGAACCAGCCAGGGCTATCAACTAGCATCTTAAGCTTCCAACAACAGCAACCAAGTCAGAACACACCAATGGATGCATTAACTGCACTAAGTGGGACTAGCACAAATTCCCAGATTTGAGTTTTCCTGGCAAGCAAAGAGTCCAGAACCCTCAAAGGCCCAGGAGAACGCTTCATCACCAAAGAAGGAAGTGCTCTTTCACCATCAGTCTTGAGAGATGGCAAATTAAATGACATCATTCTGCAAATACTCAGCGATCTTGGCATCACTGAAGGGAAAGTCTGAGAGCTTGAAGAACCATCCATCTCAAGGGATCACATGGTCTTCAGTGGCACACAGGCAAGACATGTAAAAACAGACAAGATATGTGATGTAAATTGACCAGAAGTGATTAGACAAATTCCCAGTGGTACAACAAGGCAGGCTTTCAGCTGCTGCCAGCTCTTCCTCAGCCTTGGGAGTAACCCCTGGGATTGCAAACCCTCACAGAGACTGAGTTCAGGGTGTGCCAAGTGAATTCCTGGTGCTGACTACTGCCAGTTGAGTCTTCAGGAAGCTTACTGTGAAATTTCTGCAAGTATTTGTAGATATTCCTGATGTGTGAGTTCACTGGAGAAACAAGCCTCCTGCTTGAGACCCAAATGAATACTTTCGTTGAACTGAGGTTCTAGTGTCACTAAAATCAGTGTTTGACATTTAATGTGCAAGGGCAGAGTTTCAAATTAATCAAGTCCAGGGCAAGTTACACTTATCTCTCTCAGGACAAGAAAAAATGGCTCCAGGAGCTGGCAAGAAAAGTCCTGCAAAAGGAGTGCTTGGAAAAAGTCAGGGGAGCTAGGCTGGCTATCCAAGTAGTGAAAAGAATGCCGGCACTAGTCAGCTTCTATTTGTTTAGTGTAAGAGACCTCCATACTCGGTTCCATCAGAACAACTGCTCCCTGAGGCAATTGTAATATCTCAGCTTTGTCTAGGAAATACAGCGTCTCAACAAAAGAAAATTATTGTTCATGGGGGATGTACTGAAGGGAGGCTTCAAGTTTTACATGTATGGTCATAGACTCTAAACGAATCATTGAAGCTCAACTTGGCAACACAATCTCAGGATTTATTATTCTACAAAGTATCAGCTCAAAAGAAGTCGAACACTTGGAATCTTTAGAAAAGAAATAGAGAACAAAATGCCATTTTCCAGCTGTGTAAGTTAAGATTCATCTGTATAATAAATATTGTATGAGGTTTGTCCCCTCCCATCATAGAAAATATACAACTTGGAGCTAGGGAAGGTTCAGAGAAAGGCAGTTAAGATTCCCCATGGGGGATAAACAGACCAGTACTCTTCAGCTTGATCAACAGATGCCCAAATAAAAGCAAAGGTAGGACACAAAAGTTAGGATGAACTGCCCATTCACAGCTTCAGAGATATCAGAGGAAGATGTCAGTGGGTTCTTGGCAGAATATAGAGTTCAGCTTCATAACCTATTGCTACACAATGTTGTGGCTACCAATGGATTACTGCTATTCTAAATCAATAATTACGTGTTAACTAAACCTCAATGGACTTTTCTTCCATGAGATACAAAGCCATAATTTTGTAGGAAGGCCACTGAGTATGACACAGGAGGATACACTGGAGTGGTAATGGACAGAATGTCTTCTGGGAGCTGAAAATTCAGTCTGCAGAGATTGAAGTGTTGCTCTGGTGTTAAGATTTCATCCTTTCTACAGCTCATATATTTTTCTTCTTTGGATAGAAGACATTTTCCTTCAGAAAATTTGAACCTTGAGAACCAATACATTACCACAGGCATAATAATGGAATCTGAAGCTTTATTAGCTGCAACTGCTGCAGTCTCAAGTAGCTCATCTGCACATTTCCTTGAACAACAAAGACAGAAAGTCCCTCCAGCAGTCCAGAAAATGCAGATGTTAAGATAAAAACTCATGAAAAAAGCAGCATTCAGATTACTACTCATGACAATCAGACAATGAAAGGATCTTTCCAGCAGGGAGCTCAAAGAATTTACATATTAAACCTCAGATCTATCTCTAGCCCATTTCATCATTTTAACCTAAAACCAGTGATGAAAACTGGAAGGTTGTGCTCTACTCTCATTCTAGGGTTGGTTCATAATGGCTTCTTCTTCTGTTGGAAAGCACAGGTTGGCTAATGGGAGTTTAGGATTAGCAGGCCTGGTGCTGGCTTTCCTGGCATTAACTGGGGGGACAGCAGACTGCTCTACTCAGTATCCCCAGTTGCCCCTCCACCCCTGTTCCCCTAAAGACTTTTGGATAGAGCAAAGGGCAGTGACTTAGGGGAGGTGAGAAACGTTCCTGTTTTGAGGACAATGACATCATGAGAGAAGTATATTCTGCTCCTACACTTCAGGCTCCTAGTCCCTGTGGCACGTCAGTGACATGGGAGATGCCACTGCTGTGCTGATGCTCAGTGTTAGGGCGTGGCACTGAGCACCACTGAGGGCAGTTACCTGAGAAACGCTGAGGTGGCCACCAGGCATGAGAAGCAGGAGGTGCTGGGTATCTGCTTGCCAGGAGAGAGAACAATGGGCAACAGCTGCTTTGCAGCAGTGAGAAATCATCACGCTCCTGCATTATAGTGCACACAGAAAGAGCCTTTTGTCTTTTGACAGAATGAACCGATACGAATGTGCAGAAAATACTGGAAGCAGAAAAGCTACAGATGGAAAACCTGTCTGTTACTCTCCAATATAACCTTCATTAAGATTTAATTTCAGGAAAATAAAAAATTCAGAAGTTGTTTGCCTGAAGGATAAAGCAGTGGTTCTGACAAAAGCACCTACAATACCTGGAGTTTGTTTAAACAAATACAGAAGCTTTGTCTTCCTTGGTTCTACCTACCTCCACGTGCACCTGAATCCTTACACCAGAGACATTAGTAACACCTCCATACTGAGTCTATTCATACATGGAAAAGGGATATAAAGTTTAGCTCATTTTCTGGACTGGAGCTGACATGGTAACACTCCCTACACTAATCCCTAGCACATGGATACACTGCTGTACACAGCAAAGATTGCCTGTCCAAATACTTCACCAGATACCAGCTACTCGGAGATTTCACTACCCACAGCTGGCAGTTCAGTATATTCCTGTCTTCCGTTCTCTTGAGATCTTTGGGAACCACAGAGCTTAACCTCAAGTCAGCCATCCTTGATTACATTCATTTCTTATTCACCAGCCCCTCTTTCAAATGGAGTCCTACACTAACACCCTCGGTGGTGGGGTTTTAGTGCTTCCTGGCAATATCAGGCAAAGAACACCCCATTATATTTTCAGGCATCTTCTACTACCAACCAGGTTTGCATGGTTACTGACATTGTTTCAAGAAGCAAGATGCTTTTGCTGTGTCATTTTGGAGGATCTCTGTTGTGCCCTGGCCTGAACATACTTTTGGATTTGGAGTAAGAAAAAATCAATCCTTTTTTCTTCTATTCATCAGCACATTAATAGTCCCATCTGAGAGTGACTTACAGTCAACAGGAGCATATGCAGGTATGTGTTAGGCCTCTGCCCATTGGGAAGACAATGTAGGTTGCTTCCCTGACCATGGAAATGTTATCTAGTCAGGTTTTCTGCTTAGCAGTTGCACAAGGGCCTTCAAGTTAATGTGTTCATTACACACGCGATGAAGAACTGAGCTCCCAAACTCAGCTTTAAAAGTATCTCATGCACTGACTTTAAAGTCTGGCAACCTCTTCTCTTCCTAAACTATCAGTAAGCAGTGATTGGGGTATGTTATCAAGAAGAAACACGTAGAGTCTTCTCTTGAATCTCCCTAGCTATTTCCCTCCCTTTCAGCTGTGACCTTGACTGCCATTCCCTATGCTCTACAATGTTCCCACATCAGGGTCTCACACCAGCTGCTCTGACTCGTGTTTTTGGTCTCCACTCTCTATCAGCCTGCAGTGCTGCTCTGTGGTGTGCAACACAGTCAACAACTGTGCCCAACCGAGTCTAAGTGGCATTTGCAGCCCCATCTACACAACCTGGTGAAACAAAAGGACCTTATATTATCATCTCTTCAAAGCACTTCAATAGATTTACAAGTAGATCTAAAGCTCAAGCTCATCATTCAAGCTTTGTGCAGTTAGAAGCTCTCGCACCCTACTGCAGGTTTTTGTGCAAAACTCCACTCCATCAAAACACATTGGCTGTTCCAAGTAAGGCGCTCATGGAGAGGGCCAGAAACAGCACAGTCCTGTTTACATGTGAGCCAAAGAATCCATCTCTGCTACTGGCAACCACTACAAGTGCATTATTTGTCTGTAAAACACTTGGGTAACTTTTCCCTAGCTTAGTATATCTTCAGACAAGAACCATTCCACAAAGCACGAGGCCATCTACTTCCCTGTCATGGAAAAAGCTTCCAGTGGCTCATCCTGGTCAGCAGGTCCTTCCTGAATACCCTCTGTCTTTCTATATGTAAAACGTCTCTCTCAGTTGTCTCTCCCAGGAAGTACACTGTGAGCAATTAAAGGGACTGTTTCATCACCTGATAGGGAATAGCAAAAAAGAGCAGGCAAAAAAATAATCCTGTATACAATACAGCAACAAACATAAACACTCTGTATTGTTCCCTGACCTTTCACTTCATTTTGAATTGTAAATAGTTACTGATAGCAGAAAAGGGAGGAAGATAAATACACACAATGAGAAACTTTTCTGCTTTGTAAGTTTAGTTGCAAATCCCCAATCTTTATGCCTGAAAGTAACTTTTCTTCATAATGAATCTGGAATGCCTAAAAGTTGTGGGAAATCTGTGCCCCAGTTTAATATTAACTTGAAAGATGATCCTTCAGTCTTTAACTGGGAACATCTGGTAGAAAACTCTGCTGGTCAAAATTTACTAGCTAATAAAGACCATAATACATTTCCACAGTTAGAGAGTTACGCATGTTTTATATAAAAGCATTCATGACACTACAAAGCACTCAACATTTCGAGCAAAGGCAAATATTATTTTGTAAGGCATGAAGGAAAGATACATCATTGCAATATAAAATTAATTTTATGGCAATAAAGTAACATACCTTTTTCCTTTAAAATACAGAGCCCAATTAAAATATAGCCAAACCTAAACTGTCAAACTCCTTAAAGCAAGAGATCAGACAATTATGTCAAATATGTTTAATTTTTTCAAAATAACTGATGGCAAAATAAAATATTTACATCATGTCATACTGTGTAAACAGGTAACGTCACTGTACAAAGAAATATACATGCAAAATAAAGCAAAAAATTTAACTAAAACAATAAAGGAAAAATAATACACAAACATAATGATATGAGGTTGGTACGAATACACATCCAGTTTCGAAGTCAGTTGTTTTCTTTTAAAAAGTTTCTGTACAACTTTACAAAAAAACCAAAAAACCAAAAAAAAAAAGAATAAATAGGATACAGTGGAAGCCACAAAGCTCAAAACTAACCCAAGCTAGGTTATGGCTTAAGACCCATATATCTAACTCTTGTGGGATGTCGGCTTGGTTTCCTTAAACATGGCATTTCACACAAACATAGATGACAACACACCCACATGAACTCAGTGATGCACAGAAAACCATCTCTGTCCTTTTAAATACCTCACGCTAATATTACTTCAACCTTAAAAACAGTTACTAAGACAATTACATTACATGTCCAATTCTCCTCATCTGACTGCTACTTTCTGAATGTATTCTTCACCAAAGAGCACAAGATTAATTTGTTCATTTCACAAAAAGAAGTAAAAACACAGATTTGAAAATTCTAAAAAGTAGTTAAGTGTTGAGACTGATTTGGGGAAAGTCAGACTTTGGCATTTTAAATACAATAATAAATTTTAAAAAGTGTCACCCTACTTCTTAACCAGTTTGACATTTGGGATACCAATCTCTCTCTCTCTCTTCAATTTTTTTTAACAATCCTTAAAACTGACTAGTCTTGACTAAGTTCTATGCTAACCCTCATCTTAAACTAATAATGACAGTGTGGTACAACACACCCGCCCTTGCCCACCCAGAACCCCCAGTCACACAAACAAAACCATAAAGCTCGCCGTACTAAGTATGTGCTTTTTCTATATATTTATTACAGTTACAACAGAGGTCCTCATAAATAGTTGCATAAAATGTTAAAGCCACAACATTGCACATGATATGAAAGAAAACAAAATCCCAAATGAGTGCATTTACAGTATTTCATCCTGCTGTATACTGCTTGACAATAGGGTCAGCAAGCTGGGCACCAACCCAAAGTTCTTTTCTAGGGGGACAGTGAGTACTGACCCAAACTGAAGACCCGCACAGTGGTATACCACCATTTAGGAAGGAGGGGGAAAAAAGGATAAGAGGAGGGGGAAAAAAATTACAGACCGAAGGCAGGTAACAGTCTATATACAAGTAAGGCCTACATTTTATCAGAGCAAAACAATTCATTCTATTTGTATGCAAAATCTTTTGAGGTTGGATGCACTTAAAAGCAGAGTCTGATCTCAGTGCACTGCTACGTGAGATACATACAGGCGAGGCAACTGGAAAGCTCTAGGACCAAGTGAAAACCAGATGTTATAAATGAAGGCCGTACCAATGGGCAGCCATTTTGGTGAGTCTTCTCCAGGCATGATCTGATTTTTGTTTAACACCAGTGCTTTAAACATAGGCATTTCTTCCTTGAATAAATCTTGAAAACGGTAGCTAAGTTCACTTGCAAAATTCAACTCTTGTTTATTAAAAAAACTATTTTTTTTTTGCAGAAACCTGAATAAAATACTGTTACTGTATCGCTTGTGACTGCTTTTTGCAGAGTACAGTGCTATTGTCCTCCACCCCCGTGAAGTCTGCATCTCCAGTCCCCCGCGCTGCCCTGCGCGGGTCCCTGTGGAATGCATTTGCACACGAACATTCACTAGCAGCTGGTTGGCTTGGGGTTTGCTTTCCTCAAAATTCAAGTCAACCGCTGATTGGCAGAAGGAGTCTATCTCCAGTCTGATTGATTGGCAGGAGGAGTCCATCTCCAGTCTGATTGATTGGCAGGTGAAAGAGAATGAGAGAGAACTTCAAGCAAGGTCAAACTCTTGGCAAGAGCCTGCTCTGTAAGAAGTTTTTAATGCTACGGATGGGTCGAACATCATTCTGGTGTTTTCGCCGCTCAATGAACGAAGTCAGTCTGGATATATCAATGCTGTCAGCACTTTTGCTATTCCCCAGCTGCAGCCATTGCTCCTGGAGGGCCAGTGCAGCCGAGGGACGCTTAGCTGGGTCATCCTGAAGTAGGAAGCATACAAAATCTTTGGCCTTCTGGCTAACTCCTTTGAAGTAGTCATCTGGGAAACTAAAGTCCAAGCGGCAAATATTCAGGCAAGTTTCCTCTACACTTTCATCCAGGAAAGGAGAGACGCCACTAAGAAGGACATAAGTGAGCACTCCAATGCTCCAAACATCTGAAGTGAGTGAAACAGGATTTCCAAGAATAATTTCAGGAGCTGCAAACTCTGGGTTTCCAAGTAACTGGTGGATATAATACGTGGTATTGAGCTGGACTGCATCTCCAAAGTCAGCCAGTTTTATTGTTGGCTTAGTGGAACTCTGGTCCACCAAAATATTTTCAGGCTAGAAAACATAAAAGCAAAAGTTAAAATGTCTTTTTTCAAGTCAGTCTAACACACATTTAATGCTCCAACTTAACTGCTTCCCAGCCAGTGTGGTCAGCTCGAGAACATAAGTAGCTGCACGCTACAGGGATTACTGCTGAAGGCCAGCTCTGCAAAGCTCTGAGGCTTTAGCAAGGCTTCCCCAGACCAACCAGCCAGTGGGTTCTTGCCTACTGCATTCATGCAATGAATGTGCTTTAGCTGCTGGCACTATGTTTTTTGCAGGAAATACAGTTCTGCCAGGTAATACTTCAGTTATTCACAACAGCAGCTTTGCAAAGCTTCACAGGAACTGTGTTTCAAAACTTAAGCTTAAAGCACAGCAATTTCAAATAGAAGGTGAATAAAGCAACTGCTCCATTTGTTTTACAGCAGAGACAACAAAAAACCCTTGTAGACTTTGTAGATATTTGCATGATGCTTTCAACAAAATTCAGCTTTATTTGGCAATTCTTTAATGTAATGCAGCTATACAGATGGAAGACAAGCCCTGTTAGGAGACTATGACAGCAGAAGATCCTGTTGGATGCACAGGACTTCAAGAGAACTGAGCCCCATTATTGGTGAGCTGAAAGTGGGATTATTTCTACAGTTTTATTTCTGAAGGTACTGCTGCTGTAGCTGTAATCTCTGCAAAGTAAGAGCAACTTACCTACAACTAGTTTTTAACTGGTTCATCTGTATGTACCCTGAGACCAGAAAAAGTACTGATGAACTCTGTATAGCACACTAGAAGAAATTTAATGGTATGGAGACACAAACCTGGTTCTGCTTGGAAAACAGAAGTACATGGAGGGAAGAGACTCAGGCTCTTTTTGCTTTTTCTCACCATGACCCCATTTGGCTAAAGACACCCTGCCTACAGAGATGACTTGTCAATGCTAAAATTCCTTTTTATTCATATACAGGTGTAAAAAAAGTGTAAAGATTAAGTTTTTAATTAATATTCACATTAAGACCTTCTCACATAGTTTTTTTTTTACTAGAATGCAGCAAACTCTTGTGGCTCAAGTAACACCCAAAGGGAAGAACAAAGGCCCAAAGAGGCACCATTCAGGTAGATATCACAGCCCTCAAAGTGCAAAGATGAGAAACATTTTTGCAGCAAAAGAGGAAAAGCAGTCTCTTTCACAATAAACTCTATGCTTCTGGAGAAAGAAATGGATTTCTGCTGCAAGTTTATCAGAAAGTAAATAAATAAATGAATAAATTAAAAAAAAAAAAAAATCAAGCAAAACTTCCTGTCAGCAATTATTTCCAGCACAAAGGGCCACACAGGGCAAGCGAGCTATAAGGAGAAACCATAGGGAATTGAAAATTTCTGCTTTTTTGGCTATGTGCTATGAGTGATCTACAGCATTTAGGGATGGAGCCCCAAGCCATACCCTTCGTGAGTCTCAAAGCATTTCAAAGTTCTATGTTCCCAGTTACAAGTTTCCTAAAAGAGGGAATTTTTGTGCCTGGAATGATGCACACTGCCCAGAATCCCATTAACACCTCACCTTTAGGTCCAAA
This sequence comes from Platysteira castanea, assembly GCA_013397175.1. NCBI lineage: Eukaryota > Metazoa > Chordata > Aves > Passeriformes > Platysteira > Platysteira castanea. Next base: position 279,420 of record VYXC01012111.1, on the reverse strand, counting down.
TGTGCTATTCTGCAGTTATGAAGGTACTGCACAGCTTCCAGAATCTCTCCCAGGTAGAGTCTGATCTTCCCTTCTGTGAGGTTTCCCCATCGCACAACATAGTCTAGAAGGCGACCCTGGTCAGCCCTGTTAGAATTACAAGGGTTGCATTTTAGATTAATCCATGCATCAGAAGTGAAAAAAACCCCAGGCTACAGACTACGGCAATAACTGTAGCCTGCAGCACTTAGAAGACAGAGGACTAGGGTATGAAGAGGAGATTTCACATCAAGCTACCAGATCACAACATTCCTAATTCATTTTTGCAGCCATTCGATACAAAAAGACTGTTGAACCTTCAGACTAAGATAATCATCCACATATGAATTTAATGTCTCTATTTGTTCCCTTCTGAGTATTAAACTCAACATTTTAGTAACAGCATTATTTTGCTGTTACTAACTGCAATATTTTTATTTTTTGACAACTGCAATATTTTACTCAGGTGCTTTCAAACTTCTATGAAATCTTAGAGCTCCTTATTCATAAACCACTACAAATGCCCCAGAAAGTCAGCTGTAAATACTGCATTTTACAGATCATTTAGAGTCCACACACATTTCTAACACTAGTATGTAGTTGGTGGAGGTCTCAAAGGTGTCAAGAAGGCCAATGAGCTGGGGATGCTGGAGATTCTGCATGACTCCAAGTTCATGGGTAACCTGGTCTCGCTTCATCAACTTCTTATTCACAAACTTAGTGGCTACTGCTCGCTTGGTTCCCTTCTGGTCACACTTCTTAACGACAGAAAATCTGCCCCTGGAACACAACAGTGAAAGGGAAGAATTAACTGAGAGATGCAATCAGGACATACTTTTACTTGGAAGATATACTCCGAGAGATCTAATTTTAGATGTCTAATAAGCTACCCTTACAGAGAAGTTTCCGGGCATCAGAATTTTCAGTGCATGCCTCTACTACAAGTTCTGTCTGTCAAACTTGACAGAGATCTGTTATATCACATTTGCAGAAAACTTGTCAGAGTAATTTCCAGCTTTCAAAGGTCATCAGTAAGTTGGACAACTGTACATGATACATGACTTGTTTTGCCCATTTTCAGACTCCTTCTGTCTGTAATTTTCATACTCTAAATAAGAAGGTTTAGGAGAACTTCACTACAGAAGCAGTGTCAGTCACTGCAATGCATGCTTAAAATAAATAAATTCCGTTATCTATGGCACCACTTCAGCCTAACTGCATTCTGCTTATGCAGTGCCATCTAGTGCTGGTAAAATTTTCTCTTCCTCACTTCTGGTTAATCCAGCAAAATTCTGGCCTTTTCGGCCCATACATTAAGTATTTCTCAAGAATTTAATTTTTGAAAGAGAATTCAATATTTTGTCACAGACAGCTTTGGAGATCAGCATACAGAACGCACCTGCCAAGCTCAGCCACTTCACTATAGTGGGAATCAAAGCTGTCTTTCCAGATTACCATGATCCCATCACTTCCAGGACCTAAACAAACAAACAAACAAAGAGAAGGACAGTATGTCCGAGATTAAATACACTCATATCCTTTGGCTATGAGGGGAATCATCCCATCCTGTTAATCCCAGTATGACACACAGGGTGGCAGCAGGACAAACTGGATTATACACCACGGTAACCCAGCCAGTGCAGCAGAACAAATTCTGTAGTGGAAACAATTCAGGTACAGTGGGAACTGTCTGTACAGGAATGAGCAGTCTTGGCAAGTTGAGGGAAACAGTAAAGAGAAAAGATACCTTACATTTTATCTCATAATCAGTAATACACCTGCCACTGGAAAAAAAACCTGTCCAGGCAGTGTAGCAGCTACCTCAGAAAGCAACTCTTACTTTTCAGGAAAACACTAGTATAAAGACCAAAATTTCATTTTCAGCCTTTTATATATTGCAACACACTCATTTTAGGGCTTACCTACTGTCTGTCTTGGGTCAGTGAGCAGGAAGTGCCTGAAATAATCGCCACCTCAATATGTTGTCAGTAAGGCACTTACTGTGGCTGCCAATAGGCAGAGCTCAAAGTGCCACCACTGTATATAAAACCCCAAAAATTTCCGGTGAGATTTGGAAGGGATACACCTTTCACAATCTGGTTTAAAATTCCAGGAAAAGAGCAAAGCTCTTAGAAAAAAAGGGAAGAAAGACTCTATTTTGAATAGGGTTGGGACAACTGTAGAAGTCCCCATATCAGCTGGGACACACATACACAGAGCAGCACTCCATATATCTTGGGGTTTTTTATGTGAGCCAGTTTGAGACAGAGCCATTGTGCTAAAACCTATGAATTAATTCTCACCACTGGAAAAATATATGGGCCTCACAGTGGACTAAAGGACCCAGATAGCATCAGTTGTTACAAACTGCCTTGTAAGAAAACCTGTGATCCTGCTGTCTGTTTTCCCTATTTCTAAAAATGGAGAATTACGAACACTTAGGAGAAGAATAAGTGAATGTAAAAACACACACCAAAACCTATCACTATGTCATCCAACACATCAAGCAACAATCTTTTTTCCCCTTTGGTGTCTGCCTTCAGAACACAGGCATTTGTTCGTCTTTGCATGTTTCCTTTTCATTCCCTCACAAACATTCAGGTTGCCTTGCTGAAATAATTTAACTGTAGATCGATGACGCAAAGACAAGAACTAGTTGTATGTTCTAAACACTGTGGCTTTACAATCCAAGCAAAGGAAAAAATAAATTACAAAATAATGCTATCTTTTCTTATCTGTACACTTTAGAAATTATGTTAGCATAGGAACATTCATTGAGACTAAACTAAGAATGCTGATGATAAAATATGATTTTATCGTGTTTGAACTAGTACTGGCAAAGTGAATGCATGTTGACAGTAGTGTCAAATGTGTGTATGAACCTCTAATCAGTTACACCCTAAAACTGCATCTATTCCTGCTAAAACAGACAGTATATCCCAGGTAAAAACGCTTGTTAAGATACGCCTTTAACAAAGGGGTACCCAAGAGCTGAGCTTTTCTCTTTACTGTCCTATGGGTACCAGACACTTTGACTGTAATTAGGCTTTAGAAGAAGGCAGAGACAGGCCTACCTAAAACTCGTAGACTGGCGGAGGATGAAACCGAACCCATGTCGTTTGCAGCTATACACGTGTAGATACCATCGTCTTCCGCAGTCACGCCAACGATTTTCAGCGACGCCTCTCCCAAGTCACTGGGGAACACAATGGCAGCATTAACTTTACAGTAACTTCACAGACCTTGAGCTATGAAAATCAGACAAAGTTAGGTTGATATTGTTTATACTTCTTCTCCATCCCTTATCTCTCTCTGGACGAACATTACTAACCCTGCCCTGCTGTATCAGAAGCATCCATCAAAACCTGAGCATTTTGTATTCATCCAGTATCTTGGAATGTCCTACAGACTGCTAGAAAAACATCCTGACCGACACTCTGTCTCACCATGTCCCACGCTTCACAGTGCTGGAGAAATCAAGTGCTTCCCCTGTTTCTTCCTGCTTCCTTTACCTACTTCAAGTTTTCGGAAGTCACATCGAGACACACATCCATCATGGTTCTTTCTGAAAGGTTCGTTTCCATCTGTGACTCCCAGAAGTGTCAGCTGATCAATCATTTGTGCTTTCAGAGCATTCACCCCTTGTAAGGGAGGGCTTGCCCTTCAATGGAAAAGGCACACTTCACCACAACTCTGGAGACCTCAGAATCTGGGAGAATGAGGATGGGAAGCAACTAAGAAGGACTTAAGTTTACTCTCTGCTCCAGGGAAGTGACAGCATTAAGCTATGTAAGACCAGAGCAGAAAGACTCTGCAGGCCCTTCCTTAATCTTTCTCACTGTTCAACCACCCTTTTCGTTTGATGGTTTGTCTTTAAATGTCTGCTGAAACCTTCCTCTGTGCAATAAATTTCTAGTACTCTTTTGACTACCTGCTATGGACATGAACAGCAGATAATTTAATCTGCAACAGTCTCTTATAAATGTGGATACTTAGCAAGTCCTCCCTACACTTTTCACCTCTAGGCTCAAACCAACCCTAATATTGTGTTGTTTTTCCATAATGCATGTTTTCAAGATCTTCTATCATACTTATTGCTTTCCTTTGGATTAATCTCACTTACTACAAGTCATTTTACTGACTGAACCAAAAAGTATTTGCAATGGTCTTCATCACACAATTTCACAGGGAAAAAAGAAGGTAAACTTTAGGAACATAGGAAGAGGACATCCTTCCCCAGCTCAAAGAACATTTCAGGATTATTTCTAAAAATCTGTCAGCCACAGCCAACATGATTTACTGGATATAATTTTGTAACAGTAATGAGTAACAATGAGTTAAAGCTAGAAAATTTAACTCTTACACATCTCACAACAGCTCTGGATGCACTAGTAAAGCTGCCACACTGCCTTTGTCTCCCCATTAAAAACAAACAAAAAACCCAAGGAAAACAAAAAGCAGGAGCAGCAGGAAGTAAAGAACAGTATAACATGGCATCAAGTCTTCACAAAAGAGTCCTTCATTCTGAATTAAGAGTATAATTCATAAATAAGACATTTCTTCACACTGAAGTTACTCATTAAACTACATTTTCTGTATATAAAAGATGCTTTTTCAGGAAAAAAAAAAAAAACCTGCAGTTTCCCATTCCAAAATAATACAGTTTCTCCTATTAATCAGGTGTTTGAGCTACCAATTATTCTGTTATGTTCTATCATAGCAAAGCTAAACCCAGACAAAATTGTTAATATCCTGGCAGGGTCTGTCACAGTACTGCCATGTCACAACACACTGGTCTGTTTCAAGGACCAGGTCAGTGTGACAGAACCACAATGGCTTCTGCAATAGCTAATCAGAAATAGCAGATTAATTTTATTTTGTTTTAAAAATCAACTGAGTGTAGCATTTTGTTAGCCTAGCCATATACAGAAGTTACATAACGTTCCTGGAAAATCTCAGCTGTGAAATATTTCTGTCTGAGAGCAACCCCATCCTCATGCCTCAAAGCCAAACGCTGTCCTTTTAATTTGCAGGGGTGCAAATGAAAAATCTAACACTTCCAGCAGCTCCTGCTGAACGTGACACAAATTACCTGTACGAAATGCTGTGATGACCGTCATTGCTTAGTGTATTATGATCAGGACCTTTCCAAGTAACTGAAGCCCTGGGGCGACCACAGACTTTACACCTAAGCACGATGGTCTCTCCTGTCTCACATGTTACCTCACTCAATGGAATTATAAACTCAGGGGGAACTGGAAAAAAGAAAATTATTTGCATTAGGTCAACTGAAGGAAATACATTTAATTTCTATTCCTTGCACTCTTTTCTATTAGACAAAGTAGTACTTTACATTCCCAAGGTGTATATATCCCTCTACCCTTGGAGCACATCCATGGTTAGGCCCCTTGCTGGGGCTCTGCAGAGCTCGTGAATTTTTCTCTGCATGAACGCGGACACGACATTACTGCTGTGCTACAGATAACCCTGAAGCCTACCCATGGTGGACCCAGCACCCAGTTTATGGCAAGCTGAGCAAAGTCTACACTGAAAAGTGTTTAAGGATGTGCTCAGCTAGGCTATCTTTATATCCAGCCAAGCTTGCAAAAGGGAACACAAAACACTTCATCCACTGAGGCACTGTGGATGCTTTCCCTTTTCCACAGGTGAAACTGAAAAAGTTTGTTTCTGTGCATTAAGCTAAACACCAAAGGGCAACTATCTTTGTCCTGATCAGCCTCTGCACTGGAGAGGTCCTGAATGTTCCCTAGGGTGCAAGATTAAAAATGAAGAAGCTCCAACTCCCATCCTTGTACCTTTGCAAATTCAGCAAGGCCCCACTTCCATACAGAACAATCATATGGTCCTTGTGTTTTATGTTGTTTTGGACTTGTGAACTAAAAAGATTCCTTGCATCTTAAAAAATAAATACGACGTCATTCAATCTATCTCATCTAAAGAGAGCCTATGTATATTTTTGTAGAAAGCATTCAGTTCCTGAAATAACTCATATCAAGCAAATAATGTTTGAATCAAATTATACTGACTGAAACTTAAAAATTAAAGCAACTTACCATCATAAATGTAATTGGGGTTGAGAAGCTGGAAAGGAGAAATTAAAGAATTAATGTCCTGATAATCTTATAATAATTTAAAGAATGGTAGAAAACCAAGAACAGAGATGGACCAAAGTTAGCTGTACCCACAAAATCCTAATTTCTGCACCACTCTATTCTTTTTGCAGTTATCTTTTTGTTGTATGATGCTTGCAGGTTCAAAGGTTGTAACTTTCTGTTTTCAGATTTGGCAAAGACTGTTAAAAGAAGCCACTAAAGCCACTGCTGCCTTTGATTCCATCCTGTGAAGTTCTGACAGAAGCTATTTGTAAAGAAATCCCAACCCAACTTCTTTTGGAAACTCCATCTTTGAACACTTACTTTTACAGAAACCTTGTTGGCAAGTCCTTCTCGGGATTTGCGATAACCATTTTCTAGCTTGCCTTCCCTTTTGCCGTCTTTATCTTTTTTCTCAGATTTCTTCCTTAATCGGAGTGCTGTGTGCCAAGATGTTGACTTCCTGAACACAGAACATGAAACTCTGATCAATGCTTTTCAACTCCTTGTTATGTCCTATACGATCTAATTTCATGTGTCATCAGAAAAGTATGTAAAAAAATGTTATTTCTATGTATTACAGTACAGTAAAATGAAATACATTAAGTATTCCATAAGAATACTTAACACCCTTGGCTAAAACTGTGATCAAGCTAGTAATGTAGTCTGTAGTTCAGTATTCCCTGAAATCATTGCTCCAATGGTAAACTTGCTATATGAAAATGCAAACTGTCAATCAAACTGAGCAACAACCAGTATGAAACCCATACCAAATACAGCCTGACAAAAGCTTTACATAAAATTCAAACTTTAAACTTTATTACAATTTCTTCCACTGCAGATGTAAGAGAGAGTTGTTCCTAGCATACAGTCATTTTCAATAGGTTTGTAGCTTTTTGGAACTCTCCAAATCTTGTTTCACTTGATCAAACATTCCCTGTTTTCCTTGAGAGAAGTTTCTAGACTGCTAACTCATTCTATTAAATAAACAAGTTAAAACCAATTATTGCTGCTTCCCAGAAGATTGGGCTATTGCAACTTTTTAATAAAGAATATGTGCTTCTGGGACCTTTCTTACTAGCTTGTATTTTGAAGTTTGCTTAAGGGACCTCTCAAGTACTCATTCTGCCTGTTGTTAATTTATTTCTCAATGATCACATCAACTTTTGGCTTTAAAGGTTCAAAGGCTTCTCTAAATTGGAAGTTTTTTCCTTCCTCCCCTTCTACGCACACCCAGGCACTCACTTGATGGTTCCATCAGGGTTGTCAATGATGATTGCACTGGTATGCCCCAAGACATAGCCGGGAATCCAGCCCTCGGCTGCGGGGCACTGATCAGTGGCGGCTCTGAACACCAAAAACATGTTCTGTTGGTTGCTGGCTAGAATCTGCACGACCTCTCCTTGGTAGACATTTATCTCATCCTCCTTCACTGCCGTGTAATCGTGTGTCACCAGCATGGTGGAGATATTGCTACTGCTGCTACTTTCACTCTGCAAGCGTCAATCAGAAGCAGAGAGCAGGGGGGAAAAAAGAGAATCAAGTTTAAAACTCATGACGAAGACAGGCTGTTCTTGGCCTGCTACATTACCTACCTAATCCACTTGGTTTAAACCGTAGTCAAAGAAAAGAGCAATGTTTTCTCTTTTAAAGCTGCCTGTGTCTGTTTCTCTTGTGCATTAGTCTGCTATTTAAACATTTTCATGTACTGCTGCTGCACAAACTTATTCCCAGTACAGTTACTCAATATCATTTCCTTTAACTAAGAGTCAGTTTATACATAAATCTCAACTTGTTTTCCTTTCAAGCTCAGACACTGTACCTTGCATCTTCATCAGGCATCAAAACTACAGTACAAGCATATAAGAGAGTATTTCATGGTCTTGTAAGTTCTGTATCAAAATCACAGTAATTAGCTCATAATCACTGGGAATTCCAACAATGAAAAATACATTTTGCACTATTTGTCAGATCTCAGACACCGGCCTTCTGCACACAAAACATGACAAGGTACAAAAGAACAAAACAGGGTTTTGACAGCATCTCTCAAAACCACAAGACTTATCTCTGGTTGAATCTGAATGATCAGATTTATTCCTTTAAATGTAGAGGATGAAGTAAATTACTGAAATAAGAAATTATTAATTTGATGGTCAAGATAGACATACTAAACAATAAGAATCCCTTCTAACTGATTAGTGACTATGATAGTTGAGTGTTGTTACCTGTTTATCATATACTTTCAGCTACTGTTCATGATTTTGTTCATTTCCCCAGCAAGTATTTGTGGAAAGCTAATTATGGCTGAGAAGGTGTACATTCAAAATCATATTACTTTCAGAACAAAAACCCCTCTCCTGACCATGAACTTACTGGAAATTATTATTTTTTAAAAGTAAGACTTGTTTTGTCCATTTGCATGCATTCCTTATATGAGGTTTAATAAATGGAAGTGTGAAAACTATTGTCAGATTACACAACCTACTTCCTCAGTAATTATTTCTTTCTTGAAACAAGTTAAAACCAAGGTGAATGGCCTATTAATGATGTGGCATGAGGTGTGTGTGTGTGTGCCTGTCTTTTGTCTCTGTTCTTACTTCAAACTGTTTCAGGTCACTCGGTACCAGTGAGGGCTCACTAGGGCTCAGTAGAAGCTGAGCTGAAGAAGGAAATGAGAACTCAGGTCCTGGGTACTCCTAGTGCATATAGAGCATAACCACATTAGTACCACTCATGTGCCAGCAGCCAGTGGAAAACATGGTACACAGGATTGAAACAGCATCATTTTTTTCCTCAAAGCTGTCAAATATCTCTCAAATACTGAGGAGATGCAGCGGGGGTCAGCTGACAGCATGGTGCACTGCGAGCCCTGAACACTGCGTTCTCTTGCAATCTGCTAAAGGCCTCGAACAAGGCACTCCATCTCCCTGTGCCTGTGCTTCCCTGAGGACTCTGGCTGAGAAACCAAGACATTTGGAAAGGAACAGTCTCAGATTACTCATTCATAGCATATTTAACACCTGATGCTTAGCGTGACAGTGACTCTGTACATTTTATTCTAGCTGGACTCTTATATTCAACAGTGACTCAAATCTTCTTTTTGCCACATTAGACTGATGAAGCATATGCTACCTCTATGAAAAAGATCTCATTGTGGATTGTAACTCTACTAAAGGATATTTACATTCATTTCAGATGCTGTATTTCCACTGGGAGAACTCATTTTTTCTAGTTTAGAGGATGGCCTGCATGGCCTTTTGTATTAGCAAGTCCTTTCTATGATTCAGGCAAACTGCGAACAGCTGAACCAAACAAATTAAGTCTCATTTTCAGTCATTACCTAAATTAGGATGACAACTTGCTACATTCTTTTACCTAGATGAAAACCAACTCTACTCCAAAAAAGCAGCTTTTGTTGACTTCTCCTGTTAAGACTTATAGGGAAAGATGAAGGGAGGTTGTAATATCAAACTAAGTCTCACACCTTGCCTCACACACTATTCCTGAACATACTGTTTCTTAGCATGCAGCAGCATTTGTGTAACTGCAAGACTGACCTTTCTATAACATAACATTTCTTTCTGACATTTAAGTCTTGAAGGATCATAATAAACTGAATATTTCTTATGTTCAACAGGGACAGTTAAATCTGTTAAATAAACATCTGTCTGGTAACTACTAAGTGACAAATGTTCCCAAGAATGTGTTTATACCAGAATTCATTCTCACCACGGAAAGATAGCCTTTCCTTTTGCCTTCCAAGGAAGTAATTATTCTTGCACAGTTAATGTTTTCTTACTGAAGGTACTTCTGGTCATCACTGACCTCAACTACGGGATTAGAGAAGGATCTACAAACAAAATATAAAAATTCCTCCCATACTCCTCAACTAGAAAAACTTATTCCTTTTTCTTCTTAGAAGTAATTTTTCCTCAAGTAATTGACCATAGCCATATGTGCATGTGAATATACATACACAAATGGTTAAATTAAAATAAACCTTCACAATCCATTTTCTCAAACTTATTCAATGTGGTGTGAAATCCTGCTGATAGGTCTAGAAATGAGGTTATAAATAAGGACTTATGGCCCATCTCAATTACCACACTAAAAGAGTGATATAGCTGTGAACATATAGTTGTGAAGCAGAAGGCATGCATTCCAACCTTACGTTCTATAGTGAGATAAAAACAAGCAATGGTGTCTTTGCTGAGATAGTATTAAAATCCAAATGTTTTGAAAATTCAGTGCCATCCCATCTTTCCCTTTCTCCTTTTTTAATGGAACAACCTGAATTAGTATTATGCAAGTACAACCATCTTGGTTCACATACTATGCAGTAAAGGCAAAATACTCAAATTGCTGCAGATACTGCATTGCATCACATCACATAACATCACATCACATTTTGCTAGACTGAAGCTAAACACAAGACAGAGCTAAACCAAATAAAAAGCTGAAGGAAGATCAGGATAAAAATACAAAACATGCAAAGCGTAATTTTTTCCTCTGAAGCTATTAAAAAGTAAGTGTAAGAACTAAGAAGTCACGAAAGCTTTGTGTGTTAAACAGTTCTATAAAGAAACACATGCATTTAAAAAAGGTCCAGCAAGTTAGGTGATTTTCAAAACTGGTATTGCATACAATTTGTGAGAGAGTGGAAAAACAAACATTCATGAACACAATGCTTAGTGAGAGAAAAATCAAACGTGAGTTTAAAAAGAAAGGCATCATAACCTGCCTACCACGTACATGGCAAGTGCCTCAACATTTTTGCTTTATATTTGCACATGCCCCTGCGATTGCTGTGTTGCTTTCCTGGTGGACGTTATTAGAGATAACGTAGATTCTGTTGATACCCCAGATTTCTGCACAAACACACCAAGTGCACACTAAGAGGTTGAATCTCCAGAAACCCGAAACCAGTTCTTCTTACAAAGGAGAAAAGACAAGTGGAGCAGGTAATTGTTTTGGTTGTAGCAGAAGTAGGATTATTCTCACTAGGTTTTGTTGGCCTATTTTGAGTGGATTGCAGAAAGCTTCCTTGATCAAACACAGGATTTAAAAAGAGATTGTTGTACAACAACTAAGGCTGAAAGGACAGGAGGAAAAAATAAATTAATAAAAAAATAAAAATCAAGCAGCCCAGGGAACGTAGATGTCTCCATGAAGTTAAAACTCAACAGGATAATGGTGGTAAATTTGTGTGTGAAAGGGAAAAAAGCCCCAAGGCAATCTGCCAAAATCTTGAAGTCAGATTTAAGTGCTGGTGCAATGCATACCCCAAGGTGCTCTGGCTGCCACACTTCAGCAAGGTAATTATGTGCCTTCAAATTAGAGACAAAAAAAGCAAGGACAGCAAGTTAGTAGGTACCAGCCTAGTGATCTATGTTTTCAGCAGAGGCAGAAATCGCATCTAATGTTAGCAGTTGCTTTTGTGTCTGTATACATAGCCAGGTTTGCATGTATACATACACACAGGTAGACACTCTTGGTTTTTTAATGCGCAGAAGATACCGGAACAGTTGATTATTTCAGAGCAGTACAGCACCGGAGAGCCAGAAGTTAGTACGGAGAATGATGGCAACGCACAGAAAGGGAGCATGGAAGGTTTTAGAAGAGCTCGCAGGACAGAAGTGCTCCGCTCTTACCCCATTACTCTGGGTGGAGTGAACTGACTGCTCGCTGGTCGAGGAGCATGTGCTCATGCGGTCTGTGTCCTTGCTGTGTGAAGAGTGGCGGTGGACCTGGCGCTGGAGGGAGTCATTGTCCCCAGGGAAAGTGAAGGAGCCAGGGCGGCTGGCAGGGGATGCTGGGATGGAGCTCCAAAAGGAGCCCTTCTGCAGGGGGCTGCTGGGTGGAAAGGTTTCCTTGCCAAAAGGAGAAGGGAAAGTCGTGGATAGAGGAGAGTTCATTGGAGAGATGGCTCCTGGCCTTGGCTTCCCAAGCGTCAGTGATCCTATGCTGTTTCTTGTTCGACTGTCCTCTGAGATTCCACGGGAGTCTTTCTGGGCTCCATCAGCTGAGCCAGAAATGTTTCCTGCTGTCTTCCTGGGACTTTCAATAACTTTCATCTTGGGAATCTGTTCAGCTTCTCTCTGAGGACCATCCGGGTCTGCACTGGGAGGGTGCCTGTCTGGCTGGCTCAGGCCAGTTTCTAAGGAGGTGTTGTAGTGTGGCAGGGAGTGATTGTGAATGGACATACCTGACATCTTGTCTGCCTCTGCTTGGGCCGAGGCTGCAGAGGAGACCAGGACTGGGGAATGGTGTCTGACAGGCTGGGGGATCCGGGATGGCCGGCTACGGCTGGAGCTGGGAATGCCACTACAGCTGCTGGGGCCGCCGCTGTTACCACTGCTGCTCCCGCTGCCACCTCCACCACTGCTGTGGTTCCTCTGGTACTCGATCGGGGACGTCAAGGCTGCAGTGGGGGTGAGGGGGAGGCGGTCGGGGGAAAGGGGGCAGGAAAGGGAACAGGAACAGTTTAAAACAGACATGTCTACTGGCAAAAAGGGGACTGCTGTTCAAATAAATTTCCTTAGCAGTGGAAAGATGCCACAGACTTCAAGTCACTTTTCGGTATCTAACCTTCATGACTTGCTGTATCTACCTATATTAAAGATTAAAAATCTGAAACTGAGAAGAAATGTTTTCCTCTAGGATCACACTGTCAGTCAGCAGCCAAGTTGGGAAAAAACAGGTGTGACTCCAAATTCTCTACTTTTTGCTACTCATTACAACTGTTTAAAAAAATCTAGGCTGGGACAATAACCAGTAGATACAAAAATAGAGCAAGAACCCTCTAGTGTCACAGCAGACAACACCACATTCTACTTTTCTGCTGTAGAATCTGAATGTTGTTGCCACAGTAAGACGCGACAACAATGGCCACCAAAATAACAGAAGCAAAACATATTCTGAATAGATGCTTAAAATTCCACTTGGGTTTAGCCTTTAAAGGCTTGCAGTTGCTTAAAAGGGGTACACAAGCTCTCAACGGATGGCACCTATCTTGATTCACTCCTACAAAACATTTGGAAAATTTCACCAAGAGAACACCATGTAAATTCAGACTACCACTCTTATAATAAATGCAAGCATCTGTTCTGAAGCAGAAATGCGGCACATATCCCCCAACTGTTCTGTATTAGCTCAGGAAAAAGGCAACTTGCAAAACATTTCAAAGCCAAGAAAGAAGAGATGAGAGAAAAGTCATCCAATTCCAAACTTTCAGTAAAAGAAAATAATTCACCATTTAAAAAGTTGCGCTGGTTTTCCAAAATTTGGTTAATTTCATGGATCCATAACTGGCGGACTCCCGGACTGGCAGAATGCAAAATAAAGGTCTCCGTGACATCGCCCGTTCTTGATGTTAGTGCAAATTTACATGGATCGCTGTCCACATTTTCCTCCAGGGAAAGGCAACTCACCTTCATGAAAAAAAAATAACATGTATTTTATGGGAAACATACCTTTTAAATCTCTTTCTTAGGAGTTTAGAGTCAGATCTTCAAATGATAACCACTCTTTCCTTCAGTAAAAAAAATACCATGAAATGAAGTATTCCAGTAAACTAAGGATTAGTGTATAGCTTAGTGACACACTGTGCCTGAACGATCTCCAGCAGGTCAGCATGGCCCAATGTTCTCCATCCCTCACTTTCCTTTCGGATTAGTTAAAATGCTGAGCCTGCTATGGAGCTCTCCCTGCTATGAAGCCCCCACCAAAGGCTTCAGCTGCAGATGCAGCAATGCCTTGGACCAGGGCTGTTCAGCCAGAGCTATAAACAGCAGGCTCAGGTGCCAGGCAGAGCACCAAGGTGAATTAGGGATAGCAGGGTCCACCCAAAACACTTCGTGAGGGCTGCTAATATTAGGGTTTTTTTCAGGGAAGCTTGAAGTGGGGAAACACCTATCTGTTTAAAGAAGAGCTGACATATCTAAGAAGGTCACACTACTTAACAAAGTGGGTATATCAGAAAAGATATAAAAAGAGTTATAACCTCTACTTGCAATGACTTTGAAATGTGGTGTACACACAGCACAGAGCTGAAAATTGAACTCTTTGGGAATACTTGTCCCGTGCTTTGTGCCAGAACACCTGCTTTGATACGCTTCACACAGGAAGCATCAGAGTACTGGGATCCAAAGACCTGCACTTACCATTGGAGTGAGAACAAATTTGGTAGGAAGTAATTTCAGGACATGACTGACAGCTCATTGTGCTCTATGATTGCACACCTAGATGTCACTAGTGACTGTCCACAGAATGAGAAACTGTTACCTTAGCAGAGTTTGTGCAGGGGACACAAAAGACTCACACATAACAGTTACCTTGATACTGTTTTTAAACAAGAATCCGGGCATGGAGAAACCTTTCTTTTTATCTAGCAGCTCACTGAAAATGACAATCTGCTCAAACAGGAAGACCCGTCTCTCCTTGCAGCGTGGCAGAAGTCCCGCATCCTGGTCTGTAACCAAGAATGTGTCCTGGAGCAGGAGCTTACCCTGGGCTACAATTTTACCCTAAACACAGAGGCAAGCAGAAACACATTTAGTGCAGTTCTTCATTTCTTTCCCCAATCAACCTTTATGAGCACATTCTCATGCTGAATAACTTTGTGTATTTCCCACCTTCCAATTGTCATTGACTGTTATATGTTCATTTCTCCTTTTATACACAAGACATTCCTGTGCTCTTTCTCAAAAAAACCCCAAACATCGAAAAGAAAAGAAAAGAAAAGAAAAGAAAAGAAAAGAAAAGACCAAAACCCACAAATCCACTCCACCCTTTTCAATTCACACTGCACTCTGAGGCTTGTAACACTAAGGCTTTAATTTCTCTGTTCTCAATAACTCCAACAGTTACTCATATATTCTTCTAGGGTGCTGAGCAGGGGAAGAATTCAAGTTCATGTCTGCATCACAGAATAAAACGAGCTTTGCAAGTAGAACTGTGGCCTGGCTGATGCATACTGCTTCAGTAGCCCATTTCCATCTCTTCTAGACTTAACAAAACAAGGAGGGCTACAGCTGCCTCAGGTACATGGTTGACCTTAGTGACTCCTCCTTTGTCTACAGTGCACAAGTCAGGTCTGTTCACCTCACCTGCTGATAACTGATTATTTCACTATTTTGCAAGCCTTTAGTCAGCAAGGGAACTGTACTAACACCTGCCCTTTCTAGATTTTGCAGAAGGACTTACCTAGTGTGACTGACACAGCAGGTAATGTTTCCCAGGAAAAACTCCATGACAGGGCTAAGACTTGATTTTTCATTTAGCGCTTTTTGCACCAGCTAACCAGACAGTGAGGGAGCACTGAACACATTTCTCCCCACAATATTAATGGTTAATTTCTAGAGAACCTGACAAAATCTCTAAGCAAAACTCCAGCCAACTTACATCAAATCCTTGCAGGCGGCCAACATTCATCATGTCATTACACCGTTTTGGTACTATACACATGACCTCTACAGCTTTCTGTTCAAGACAAATAAAAAGTCAAAGCTTTATTTTCCAGATGAGTTAGCAGCATAAAATTTTGTTTCATTTGATATGGTTGCTTTAGAACAGAAATGCAAGAAGTAAACACTTATAATCACTTTCTCAGGAAGATCAGAAAAGGAAAGTGACTGCCAAAATGAAAGAAGTTCAGAGTTAAAAAGAATTCATATCACTAAGTGAAATGTCTCAAGTACCTCTAGTTCTGTTGTGTCAAGATTAGCTTTTTTAGAATACTTGAGGAAGTCCTGAAAAAGAAAAAAAAAGTCAAGTAATATTTCTTTTCTCATTAATCATCAAAGAGAAATCTTAGAAAATCTGAATTTGATATCCTCTGTCAGAATATGACAGACTTCAGAAGACACACCATTTGGATTTAGCTCATACAAAAACATATGCTAAGGCAATGACCTCTGTGCTACAGAGGGTTGCTCTTCAGTAAACACTTATGTGACATTAAAATGATTGCAGGTATAGCTGGAGAAGCTGTGATGATTCCCAACAACTTGTATGACTTTTACATCTGAAAACAGTTGAGAGTTACTTTTCCCATTCCTATGACACTGGTACAAATTTTAAACATTTCCATGGCCTAAACATTTGGTATTTAACTGTTAAAAGAAAAAACAAATTTCTGCCCAAGCCATTTACTGCAATTTTTATAACTATCTGAATGTGCTCAGAAAATAATCAGACGGCATTGCTTACAAATTTGGGTTCTGTTAGGGAAAGGGGTGGAACAACATCAGCAATAATTAAAAAAGAAAACATATCTGTTAACACATCTATAATATATCTGTTAACACAACTCATTCATCTCAACATCACTTTACCTTTAGTAACAGCTGGTATTTCATAATTCTCTGCACAGGTTTTATTAGCAAGTCTGTGAGCTGAAGTCTGTGGCCCAGGCGTTGCTTTAGATCCTGAGAGTTGTAAAAAAACCATTTTTGTTTGTTCAGTTAGAAAGATCTTTGTTTTGTTGAGTGAGAAACACAGCATTCATATCAGTATATGGAGATAAATATATATATATATATGTATAAAACCAAGGATATATAAGTATTAACTGTTATCAGACCAGAAACTGGCAAAAGTCAGAGAAGAATCTAATCTTCCATTTGCAAAAGCTGAAGTCCTTCCCCTTATCACCCTTGCTTCCAAGGTATTCCCTTCTGCAAGCATCTTTCATCTCTTTTTTTTGACAAGGCTGTAGAGTGCAATGTAACTTTTCAGTCAAAGGTTGTATACAGCCTATTTTCAACAGTGATTTCTACTCATTCAGAATTGCCATTCCATATAAAATCCACTGGTAACTGCCTGGGCTAAGGCTAGTAAGGATAAGATTCTACTGATTAATTAATATCTTATACCTAACCTTTAGTTTTCATCTCTACGAGTCTGTATCAGATTTGAGAAATCAGAACAGAAATGGCAAGCAATTTTAATTTAAAACACGAACAACAATATCTGCTGCTTTTTTTTGGTTTTGTTTTGTTTTCTGTTTTGATCAACAGATATGATAATCCTTCACCTCCCTTACCCTCTCTCAGGAACTTACCTCAAAAAAGGTATCAATGTATTCTGACACAATGTGCTCGGACTTTGGTTTGTTTTGGCAGTAAACTATGTACATGTGCAACCTTCTCTCCTAGACGAACAGAGATACAGAATGATACATGATTACCAAGGAAAACACATGCCAGATTGAAATGGAGTATTACTGTAAGAAGTACAGCAGTTCCAGCGTATGAACTTAAAAAGACCCCTTTAAGGAAAAGAAGCAGTTACATATGCAGAAATTACAGATCTGAAAACACACTTATTTGGGAACCATCATTATGATTTTAGAAAGGCAACACAAGTGAAAAAATTCCCACAGCTGTAAATCCTCTTGAACAACAGGTGTTCAGAGATCACAGCTCAGCAGGTCCCACAGTAACATCAGGCAGGAAAATAGTTTTATTTTTCTTTTACCAGGAGCCATGGGAGGTTGGACAAGATGACCCCACAGTGATCCCTTCCAACCTTAACCACTCCATGATTCTGTAATGAAGCCTTTGACATATAGTATTTTTAATTATATTTTAATAATCTGATTATTACTCAAATTTATTAGAATAATGACCTCCTCCTGTTTACATGCACAGAACAGTTAGGAAAAAACTTTCATGTCTGTTATTTAGTATTGGCTGTCCTACTGGAGTTTGGGTGGGCACGTAGGTGATGAAGCCTGGAAATGGAGGCTTAAAAAAAAGTATTTTTTAACTCTGATTCCTTTTTTTGTGCATGTGCTTTTAACACCAAGGCAACAAAGAAAAAGAGAAGAAATAACTTCACCCTTTAAGATTCATTCTTGACTGACCTTGCTGGTTAAGAAGTACAGACATACCCACTCCAAAATCTTTCCTATCACTTTGCTAGGATTGGTTTGCTGTTAGAGGCTTTGCTTCTCAGAGACTTAGATAGTACTGACCAGTAAAGATAAATGGTAAAAAAGAAATGGAAAAATAAGATGGAGATTGGAAAGGACACAGGACACAGATTAAGAACAGGAACTGAATCACTGTGTTCTAGCCTCTAGGTTTTGCTAAAGGATGCTGTAATAGCATCACAGCTTGCCTTTCCATCTGGAGTGGTAAAGGTGCCTTTCAAAGACAACTCAGTTACAAACAATAACAGGAGAAAGAAAGTAAAACAGCAATCAGAAACAGGGAGAGCTACTTCCTACAGGTTTCCAACTTTGCCAGCAACAAATTCTCAGAAGGGGAAAGGATACAAAACTAGAAGGTACTCAAACTAGAAGAAGAATGAGCCTCTTTCCAATTTTAATTTCTTATATTTCATGCTACTGCATGGATACCTGGGATTAGAAGGCA
The DNA here is from genome assembly GCA_013397175.1 of Platysteira castanea. NCBI lineage: Eukaryota > Metazoa > Chordata > Aves > Passeriformes > Platysteira > Platysteira castanea. The sequence continues at coordinate 260,909 of VYXC01012111.1, read as the reverse complement.
GGTGTCACTGCCTTGCACTGAAGTGTAACTGAATAGAGAAATGGGGCCCACATTCATGTTCCCTCTCCACAAGAAGGTACTGGGGACAGAGACTAAGAGCATTTACTTGTTCTATTTATAAGCTCTTAAAAGCTATCTCTCCACCTCTTACAGTGAAGAACATTGTACAGCACTTTCTTAAATGTGTTGTACTTAACCATCAAACATGTTGGTCAGTAGCAGCAATAGAGTTTGCCAACAAAGACATTTGCACTTACATGTTTAACAAACAGGGATCCCAGCTTTTCTGGATCTTCAAGGCACTTTTCCAACTCTCCTAAAAAGAAGCTGAACATAAACAGAATAAACACTTCTTTTTTCCTGACAGTACACATTATAGCAACAGGTAATTGCAAGGCAAAGTGGTCTCAGTACAAGGCAAGACACCCTGTGTCCCCTATCAGCAGCTTTGGATATTAATGTATGTCCAAACTGACAACGGTTACAGTGTAATATTTCAATATAGTTTTTCCAAAGGACATGCTGAACCTGTGCCAAGATGAAAAAAAGCCCTGGCATTCATTAATAAAATTATTCCATTTCATATATATATATGGAAAGCTTTCCCCTTCCTAGTCTGAATGCTTGAGATGCTAATATCACCATGCTAACCACCCCTAACAAATTCTTTAGACTGTACTGTTAGAGAGAAAGGCACGTACAAAGTTCTGTCCATATTAGAGATCCTCAGTTGAAGTACTTGCTATATATACACATATATATACATGCATCCTTCTTTAAAGCAAATCTTTGCACCAACATTTGTAAGCTGAATTTACATTTTCTACAACTCAAAGCACAAAACGAACTGCATTTACTTTGTATCTGAATATCTGAGGAAATAAAATAATTTCTTAAAATCAGTCTAATATTTTTTAGGTACAATACATACTCTCTGTGCCAGTCATAAATCTGGTGAATGTTTCCAAATACAATCTTGTCTTTGCCTTTCATATCATCAGGTACACCGTCTTCCTTCATAAGTGCCATATAACCCTGCAACAGTGCAAGTGAATTCACTGTGAACATTCTTACTTTAAAAAAGTGAGTTGTCTTTTAATACCCATTTTCCCAGACGATGTCCAATGGCAACAACTTGCTTGGGACACAAAACCAAACCAAAAAGCTGCTCTGTAACAGCATAACATAAGGCACAGACACAAAGTATCACAAACTGACCTGAGGCTGTCCACACATCAGTGCCCAGTGCTAGAAAACTGAATTCACTCTGGCTAATTTAGCCTGTATAAACGGGCTCAAAGCATGAAGGAAACTTCCACAGCCCTTCTCCTGACTGCCTGAAGCAGCTGCAATGCCTTGCCAAGTGCGGCTGTTCCTGAGTACATGTGCTGCTTTGCTTGGTGTGTCTTATTTCAGTCACTCACACTAACCCCACACCAAAATGCACTGGGAGGAAAGCACTGCTCGTGGGACTGCACTGCACGGACTACTGCTTGCAGTATGAGCAAACCAAACACAAAAAACCTGAAAATCAATTGTTAGTAAGCATTCTGCCTGCAATAAAGTCCCTCTTAGAGTTTCCCATAGTCCCATATTGTTTTTGGTGTCTACACAGTTCTCTCACCGAGCAATTTTATCATATAGTTAGAGCTGGGAGTGTTTTTAAATTTTGTAATATTCATGCAACTCTATTCCTTCCTTTTTCCCCCCTAATACTTCTGTTCCTAAATAGCCAGATCAAGTTTTGGTTTGCCAAGTATATGTTTTGATGTCTAGCATTTTCACCTGAAATTATTTTGTTAGTTACAAAAATACATCTATTCGTAGACTCCTAATGCACCCTTTAAATACTGTAAAAACATTATCACAAGTGTGTGATCATTCTTTCCCTCCCTCCCTCCAAAACAGAGTTTAAGAATTGAATCTTATTAGGCTAAAATTCACTGTCATGCTCATTCTTTCTACTCTTCCAAATGCATTTTGTTGGTAGCTGAAGACTGAAGGGAGATATGTGATGTATATCATTTTACAGCAGGGGAAGCTAGGAAGTCTAAGAGAAGCCTAGGAGTAGGAGAGGAAGGAGGACTTTCAAATCCTGCATAGCTGCTCTGTATGCTGAGCCACAATGTTTTTTTTTTTAATTTAGATGTGCTAAATAAACCCACTATCTACCAGAGTAACATTAGGCCAGAGGCAGTGATTTAAAAAAAAAAAAAAAAAAAGACAAAGAACTACACTCCTCAAGAGAACAACAAGGTGGACACAGTACCAGGAAGAAAGGAATAAAATTTGATGTAGTATTCGAATACATTAAAAGCCTACAGGAGGAAAACTCAGAATGTAAACTTACACATTTTTAGTCTCTTCCTGTGTTTCATTTTGAAAAACACAGTGAGGTTCAAGCTGCACATCTGGTTAGTAACACATTTTAAAAAAAGGAGAAATCAAGAGAATTAAAAACATCATACCTCAACTACATAGCCCAGATCTCGCACATAATCTCGCTCTGTCTCCACTAATTCCTGTAAGACATAGCTACAGTGGAAGGAAAAAGACAAACACATATTAAAAAATGAAACAGTTTTTTCAAGAGGATTAATGGCATACAACTTTTTAGACATTCAGAGTCACATATGTTTGATAGGCAGAACTGAAATGGAAAAATTAATGTACATTGGTTTTTAGCAAGCTACTGCTTTGACTTTGAAACTGGACAAGGCTCGCTTCTGTTTATCTAAAGTCAGATGTTTTCTTAAACGTGACATTAAAATTAAACATTTAACTATTGTTTAAAATAAAATGCTATTTTGCCTCTGGTCTGGAGACTCTTGGCTATATGGACAGTTATTTCTACACACAAGTTTAAAAAATTTGAAACCAGGCATGTTTTTATTCTACCATGGTAACAGTTTACTACTACATAGAGAAATTAACCATGGGTTGGAATAGAATGAGGGGAATGACCATTTTTTTGAAGCCTAGTAGACCTTTGAATATTTAAAGATCAGCATCTTCCCAAATAAATGAGAGTGACATGTAGCAGAAGTCAAACACAGATATGACTAGAATTAAAAATCACAGATTGAATGTCACAGAGAAATGTGACCACGTGCTTGACATCTAACACAAGTCCTCCCACTTTCAGGCTAACAGCTTCTGCTGCCAATTCAAAATAAGCATTGTTTAAAAAAAAAAAAAAAGAAAAACTGTAAAAAAAGTGGTCTTACTGTCGTCTTTTTAAGGAGCTGGATTTCCTTTCCTCCATCTCATCTATGGGTGACGAGGAGGATAGAAGGGAGTTATCTGAAGGGTTGAAGGATGGACTGCTGCTGTCACCTTGATCCACCAACAAGGAACTTGGGCGGTCCTCCAGAGCCTGAGAAGGTATTCAAGACAGTCAGCAACAATGATTTATTTCTCCTTTATTCACAAGACACATTACAAGCAGCTGTATATAGCAATCTATGGGAGATCAATTACTTTAATGTATCTTGGCAAAGCAAGTCACAAGCCTCCAGGAAACCAGCCAACAACATGGCTTTCCATGATAACTGAGCCTTTGAAGCACATTTGAGAAGCACATTTGAGATGACAGTCTTTCCTTCACAGGAAAATAAAGGAGCTGAACTGGTTTGAGCAGCAATGGCTAAAAGTCGGACTGTCCTGCTCAGGATGTAAGTCCTTCTACGGTGGGAGCAAAACAAATGTGTGCTCATGGCCAGGGATTAAATCATATTTGTCATATTTGACTTCTGGCATATACAAATTACTCCCAGCAATAAATAGAACATCTTTAAAGGAGATTCTTAGGATGTTGCATTTTTAACACAATAGAAGTAGCATTCTTTGTCAGACATTTTGGTTATCTTAATAACTAGCCAAAATAGTGTCTCAGTGAAGAAAATAATGACTTCTACACTGCCAGTGTTGCTTTTGAGCTTGTTCAGATCCTAGAGAAGAGTCCCTGTATCCTCTTCTAGATACACTATCTCCCTTGCATGGACTCCACAGGCTTCTGTTTGTGTAAAAGATGAAGAAACAATGGGAGAAATAATACGAACATCTTCTATGAACTATTCATTGGATTTCTTTAATTCAAGCCCATAATCTTGGATCAAGCTACAGCTATGTATCACATTTTCCTTGCATGTGATACAGCCTTAATGCAAGACACATACTTCACCAGGGTGGGGTTCAACTGTAATCTTTTTTCTTTCCCGCAAAATAAAAACCAATAATGATATGACTTGCCCAAAACCCAGGGGAAGCTGACCCTTGGCTAAAACTGTGAAATGAGAACATCTCCCCCAAGGACTATATGCACAGATTATTAAGTTATATCTACTGCTAGGCAGCCTGAAAGACACATGGACTACCAAACCTTCCATTTACAAATGTGTTGAATTTCCCCAAAGATTACTTCTTATTCACCCTTCTGGTGTAAGAGAAGCAAAAAGCAAACTGAATACCCAAGAGAGTACAGTAATTATTTTACGCAATAATGTAATTCTTTCTGAATGAGAAAACAGAAAATAAAATTTTTAATTCTGAAACTCAAAGCTCCTTAAACTTAGAATGAACCAGGAAACTATCAACCTCTGATAACATGGGGCTGCTATGCTGCAATTCTTTGTAGTTTTCACAAAAGCACTTTCTGTTGAGCCCAGCAGGGTCTATGCTGCAAAAGCTGGGTTTAAAGGTTTTGAGGAAATCCAGAATCGCTGAGGCACCTCTTGAGATCATACAGTCCAATCTCAAGCAGGGTCAGCTGGAGAAGTTCTTCCCAGACTGGGTCAAGCTGGATTTTGATTACAAAGGGCCTTCCTGGAATTATGCATATAATGAGAATCTTCAGAAACATGAAAACTTTAAAACATAGAAACCTAAAAAAGCTGACACAAATTCTGCCTATTTGAGTTGTTAAAAGGATGGAGGCACTGACATGCAAAATGATCCCTTTATTCCTTTACTCACTTCTTCATTATCATGTTACCTAAAGAGCAACTGGGTAACATAAATGTTTCTGTTGTTAGGGGTTACCTGCTTTACTGCTGACCCTCATAAAATTTGCAATAAATTTAGTTTCAGGAATTCTTCTCATAAAGGTCTATTAGTCTAAGACCCTGGGTCTTCGAATTCATTCTACTAATAGGACATTTTTTTTTTTTAATAACAGGACAAACTTAGTAAATTTTCTACCATCTCCTCTCTCCCTCTTATTTATCGCTTTTTGCTCCTCTGCATAGCCATTCACCTATTCAGTAAATGCTTTTACAAAAGAGTGTGTACAAAATGACCCTATATGTCAACTCAGAAAGCGACTTCTGAAATAAGACAGCAAATTTTAGAAGTCAACGTAAAACATGCAGGTTTTGTTTGAATAGCAAGCTGGGGCTTGAAGACACAACTTCTTTAGACACATGCACCTGCTGGCCAGTCTCACCATTTTACTTTTGACGAGCTCTTCGATTGCACTGACGAGTTCTGCAGCACTGGGCGTCTCGGAGCTGGTCGGCCGCACCAACAGTCGAGAAGATGTCTGTGCAACGACACAAAGGAAGGAGAATCCCAGAGTTAGCCCGGTACTTGCTCAAGGATCAAGAGACTTCCTTCACTTCTGTCAGACAAAGGTGCCCGACAGGTACTGTCAGTGTCGTACAACACTAAGATCATCCCTTCCAACTTGAGCAACTGGAGTTGGAAGTTTCAAGTAAACCCCACAGAAGTTAAATGCTGGGATAAAAATTCCTCTTCCTACATGCAACAGAAGTCAAGGAAATATAATTCTGATAATTCCTGAAAAACAGCTATGAAAATTTCCTGAGCTGACCCAATGGACAACAGTTTCTTAACCTATTTTATTGCTGCTTAAACAAAGCAACAATTGCAGAGCAGTAAGAGAAATCAAGAAGACTTGAAATAAAGGAGGAAGCATTATTATGTTAAGAAAAAATACACCAGTAACTCAGGGGCATTTACTTTTCTAAAGGAGCTGGGGTATATTGCCCAGATTCAGATGGGAAATTGAGCTCACCATTCCTTGTGCCATCCATTTTTCCCAATGGTATGTGTAGAGCACAGAAGATCTCTGGCCTCATAAGCTATAAAATGCCAGTTTATAGATACAACTGAAGGTAAAAGGTGTTCACATTAAAGGATTCTGGGAGGGGGCCATTAAATTCAGCTTCAGTAATTTGCAAACAGAGTTGTTTGCATATTACATTTATCATTTAGTAACTGGAAAGTGGCAACAGGGTGTAATATGAACCGTACCTCATATTACAAACAGCACAGTGAACATCATGCAGCACAGGGCAAGCTGTCCCGCAAACGTTTCCAACAAACTGGACAAAGAAACGGCGTGAATAATGACTCAACACAAGAGGTTCTGCTCAAATCAAGCACGGGTGTAACAAGACTCCCCATAAGTAAATACAAAAAAAAAAAAAAAAAAAAAAAAAAAGAATATACAGATTTTAGGTAGTTTGCCTTGTATTTGCCTTATTTGGAAAGGAAAACAGGGTCTGGGTAAGCAAAGGAAATACAGATAACTTTAAACGGAAAGATATGGGAACTGAGCCAAAGCAGAGACAGAACACAAGTCAACATAATGCTGCATCAGAGTTTACAAAAAGAGAAAACAAAAAGCGAAAATAATTAGTTTCATATTAACACAACTGATCTTGAAACTTTTAATACTGCTTATCCAAAAATTAAATGCAAACAACTTGTAAACTGCCACCAAATGCAAATCCATGACGTGCGCAATGATTCTGCTGAATGGGAGAATGCATAGAAGTGTACAGATGAGCTCTTGGGGGAGAAAATGGTTGTGTTATTTAGTGCTCTTAGACAAATCAGCATGGCCCAGCACGTGATGCTTGCATGCACACCAAAAACTGAGCAATCCCTCAGCTGGCCTTTTAGGCAATTTACATGCTCCTGACGTCTGACTGTTGACTTGATTTTCCAAAGCTGTGCCTGTATGTGGGTTTTCACTTTGGATGCGGAGCTCAGCTTAGTCTTACAAAACACTGTCAGTGTTGGAATCAGGTTCTGGTCTCTTTTATTTCTCTGTCGGGGTATATGGGATGTGAGGCAAAACTTCAAAACTGATTTCTAGGGCCTGTGGTTATAGCACACACTATCTGAAAAAGAAAGAGCTGCACAGAAAGAACTCCTTGCTGACTTTCCTGATGATGTACTCTGGGAGCTGAATACAGCCCTTGCCCAGAAAAGAAGGGAAAACTGGAGGGAGCAACTGAGCTCAGGCAGGTATGAGAGGCTGCTAAGGGCCCACAGCAGGCTGGGAAGGGAAGGAGAAAACCAGCAAACAGGGAGTTTCCAACACTGAGCAGCTCTGAAGAGGAAGAAATGCTTGCAGGGAGGCACAGCTGAATGCCAAGTCTCTGAGGTCACAGAAAGGAGGAGACATTCCTTGGGATCCGGAGTAGCTGAGCAACCCAAGAAACCACCCAGCACGGCAGGAATGTGAAGAAGGACTCCACCCAGAAGGCAGACAACTGGGAACTTGTTTGCAAGCATTTATTAATCAGTAACTCTATCAACAGAGCCAACTACCTTCTCCTGGGTAAAACTTTGCTCTGGCTTCTCACTTCTGTGTTCCAATAAAGCATTAACTTTAGGTGCTAGAAGTTGGTAGTGTGTGGACTTGAGGGAGGCACACACAACCTCCCAGGATGCCCCATGAGGGGACCTTTTGCCTCCCACCATGAAGGACAAATATTGCATAATAAGAACACATCCCAGAAGAATCACTATTTACATGCTTTGAAAAATTATGGTATAGTATTAACTTTACCAAATTTTAACTTCTCTGAAGTCTTCTCTACATGTAGTTTCAGCTACTTTAAAAACTGTCCCAACATGTTTTTACTGAAGTGGGTGCATGTTAACCTTTTAAGAAGTTGTGCTGGTTTTGGTTGGGGTAGAGTTAATTTTCTTCCAGTGGCTGGTATGGGGCAGCATTTTGGATTTGTGCTAAAAAACGAGCTGATAATGTAGAGATGTTTTTGTTACTGCTGAGCAGGGCTTACACAGAGCCAAGGCCTTTACTGCCTTTTGTACTGCCCTGCTGGTGAGGAAGTTGGGGGTGCAAGGGAGGTTGGTGCTTTGGAGACGAGCCAGGGCAGGTGACCCAAACTGCCCAGAGGGATATTCCAGACCATGTGACCTCATGCTCAGTGTATAACGTGGAGGGAAGGAGGGGACATTTGGAGTGATGGCGCTTGTCTTCCCAAGTCACCGCTACACCTGATGGGGCCCTGCTTTCCTGGAGATGGCTGAACACCTGCCCGACCATGGGAAGCAGTGAATCAATACTTTGTTTTGCTTTGCTTGTGTGCATGGTCTTTCCTTAATCTCAATCCATGAGTTTTATCTTTCACCACACCCATTCTCTCCCTGATCCCACTGGTGGGGCTCTAAGCAAGCAGCTGTGTGGTACTTGGTGGCTGGCTGGGGTTAAACCACAACAGAAGTGAAAATAAAATCTACTGGAGATGGAAAGCTGCTCAAAGCTACTCTTATTCTGCTGTGGTAAGGGTCTGACTTTGCATCAGAAATATACAACTAAGGAGACACTAGTTTACAAGCATATCTCTTCACATATATAAATATATAGCGTTCTTGCTATGTAAGGAACTCTATAAAGAAATTAAATTTTCCTCTGAAGAACTTTTAATAATATTTGTATATCAATTGTTTTCTGTCACTGAGGGAACACACAAATATGGCAGCTCATCAGCAGGAGCGTAAATACATTTTCACCAACATTATTTTCATCTTATTTCTAAATCTAAAACTGAGATTATTCTAGCAAGAAAACATTCTCTCAGGTCTGAAGGCTGGCCTATTTTTGCTTGTTTTGTTTCAGGAATACCTCCCAGTATATTAACTCTTCAACTCGTACGTTACACTTTGTCAATTCAGAAAACATGTAGGACTTGAATACACATAGAGCACAAGAACCAGCCATATTGATCCTACAAACGACAGCTTCAGGGATGAGTGAGATTCCCACTGAAAGGCAGTGTTTTTAAAAGGAAAGAAAAAAAGAAAAAAAAAATAAGATTCACTAAAGTTATAAATAACATCTGCACCACTGAGAACAGAGAGCAAGAAGTCACAAAATTCACTAACAATATTCAGTGCTGTAGATTAAAAAGGTTAAAAATTTTAGGGAGCAAAATGGCAAGAAAACAATAATGTGTATATTTGCTGTACAAGTCCAGATTATTTCCATTCTAAACACCTCTATTTCCAGGCTTGATATTTGTCCCCTAAATGTCTGATTCAGGTTCAAAATTGAAATAAACCCTCTCAACGTATATAACATTAAAGAAAAATAGATCATATGCAAGTAAGATTTTCTTCATGCAGTTACTACCTACACCCAAAGTTTCATTACTGGTGCAAAATTTTTACCCTTAATTTTAATGTGCCTTTGTTTGTAAAAACCAGATGAATTATGTGCTGGTTTTGGCTGGGATAGAGTTAAACTTCTTCCCAGTAGCTGGTATGGGGCCATGTTTTGGATTTGTGCTGGAAACAGTGTTGATAACTCAGGGGTGTTTTAGCTATTGCCCAGCAGAGCTCACACAGCACTAAGGCCTTTTTGTTTCTCACCCCACCCCACCAGTGATGAGAGTGGGGGGGTGCAAGGAGTTGGGAGGGGACACATTCAGGACAGCTGACCTCAACTGACCAAAGGGATATTCCAGACTATATGACATCATCCTCAGCATATAAAGCTGGGAAAAGAAAAAGGAAGGGGGCAGACGTTTGGAATGATGGCGTTTATCTTCCCAAGTCACCGCTACACATGATGGAGCCCTGCTCTCCTGGGGATGGCTGAACACCTGCCTCTCTACGGGAAGTGGTGAATGAACTCCTTGTTTTGCCTTGCTTGTGTGCACGGCTTTTGCTTTATCTATTAAACTGTCATTATTTCAACCCAAGAGTCTTTCTCACTCTCCCCCTTCTGATTCTCACGGGGACAGTGGAACAGTGACTGTGTGAGGCTTAGTTGCTGGCTGGGGTTAAACCATGAGAATTATTACCCTTATTTGGTAATTCCTTTCTCTTAGGGATTCTCCCCTTTCCTCCTCCCCCAAAACCCAACAAAAACCAAGAATAACAAAAGGTGTGATTATAAAACAATTAGACTCTAATCACTAAATATGGCATCAGCCAAAGTGATATAAATCATCCTGTGAGCACACAAAGCAGCCCATTTCCACATTTAAAGTGCTCACTTGTGCTTTGAAAATAGAGAAGCATTTAATTCATGATCTTTTCACAGAATACCCTTTTAATGTTGTCTAAAGTGAAATAGTGATTATTTCTGTCTACCATAAAGTTGTATTATGTACATTTTGGAGACCTCTGGAAGCAGAAGAAAAATTTGTGCAAACAGAGGTTATCTCACCATATGAAGCCTCCCCCACGTCCTGCTCCTACCTTGTCATCCTGCGGGTCGGGCTGGAGAAGACTGTGTTGCTGAATTGCCATGGGAGGAGGAAGCGGCACAGCATCTGCTCCCTCCTCGCCTTCCTCCTCTCCGCAGCTCTGCATGCCTGAAGAGGATGACTTGGAGAGAGTGCCACTGCTCAGCCCTTCGTTCCGACCTCTCTGTAAATAACATCAACACGTTCAAGCTCTGTTATCTCAACAGCATGAAGCTTGTTATCACATGCTTGTTTTAAGTCTGTTCTGTAGTTTCAGCCCTCTCCCAACAAGTCAAGATGCTACAAATACTCCTTAACAGAGGGGGGAAATGCAGATGCCGAAGTCAGTTTTCAATGTTTGGTAAAAAAAAAAAAAAGAATTCAAATACTAAGAAAAAGACATTCAGCTGAAATTTACTACAGGAAAGTGTTATCAAAGCCATGCTTGCTTTCCAAGTTCAGATCTGTAACAAGAAATCTGTATCTCTCTAAAATATGTATCTTGCTATGTGTCACAGCAAGACTTCTAGAGGACATAAAAACTCCCTATTACAACATAAAGTATTTTGTCAATTATCCCTTCTGTCTCCCACAAGGAACTATGATTTCAAGTACCCAAAGTTTAATGTACTGATCTCACAGTACAATTTATCTACCTTTACAGGAACAGAGCATAGATGGTTATTGTTTTCTCCTGACTTTAAGGCACTGGCCTTAGACTTTTCCCTTCAGTTGCAGAACTGCAGAATAACTGATACTTCCAAAACCATGCTACAACTGTAGCACAGGGGGTCTCTTTCTAGAGCCTGACATTCAAGGTCAGAGGCCAGTATTCACTGTTAAACAACATCTCTCAATTTATCATGTTGCCAAATCTTTAGTATTTCCTTTCCCTAGACTTACTGTGGAACTTCACTAGCATTCCAAGCTTGTAGAAAAATATGTTGGGAGGAAGAAAAATAAAAAGCAGCAATAAATTAAAAAAACTGGGCAACTAAGACCACTTTTCTGTATGGTAAGTATCAAAACCAATAGTCAGAGTCAATCTAATAAAAGGGAATAGCATGCACCCAGCTGTGTCCTTGGAAGCAGTAACGTGACATTCATTTCAGCCTGAACCACAGGTTTGTAACACAGAATTTGGCTCTTGTCTGCACCTAACTGGAGGCCAGCTTTGTTCATATGGGAGTTCCAGACTTTGTAGGAGAAGCACATGTTTGTAGGAAGATGGGAAGTCCTCAGTAGATGTCCTTGGTGGCAAAATTTGGAACAGCTAATGATTTCCTTCTCTGCAATGAAAACTGCCATGCATATTATTTGACTGCTGGTAACTGGCCTGCATTGAAGAGCCAGTAATTTTTCTGTGCTCTGACTCTTATGCAAGGTGCAATTGGAGCTTTAAGCAGTTAAGCAGCTCTCCCTACACTTTCCCTGATCCATCAACAAGAAAAGCAAAGGAAATACAAAATGACCTGATTATTCCCAGACCTTGAAGCACCTTTACTCACAAAGCCGCTTTCTGAATTAGCGTAAGAGAGTAAAGCCAAAGGACAACTTTTTATTCTCCCATTTCTCTTTTAAAATTATAGATGCTTCAGAGAGCTTCACTAACACTCAAAGCAGAGAGCACAAACTGTTCCTGGCACATTACTGACACAGAGTACAGCAGTTAAGGATGAGCACAGGGCACATAACACTTTGCTTCACTGCTGGACAGTCAGTTCAGCAGACAACCTTCACCTGACAACATTTAATTCTTTGAATAACGTACGAACAAGTCTCAGGAAGCTGTCTTGAGTGTTTACCTCTTCAACAGTTTCATCTTGTGGGGTCGCTGCACTGTCGTCGGAGTCCTTCTGAGAGCCTGCATCGGCACTCTTACGAACCTCTCTGCTTTTCTTATGCTTGTGGGCCAGTTTTTTGACGTGCCCGTCTGCTTTCCCACTGCTAAGGCGCCTCACAGGACTGGTGAGCCATTTCCTCAAGGTGTTGCCAGGGCGCTTGGGGCCCGGGGAGCTCTGAGCACCGATCATGTGGGGCTGAAGTGATGTTACAGAAGCGGGAGGACTGGCATCATTGCTGGAGACTGAAAGGGAGTCTGGAAAAAAGAACAGGGGGAGCATTTTAAAGCTGAAGTACCAGCAAGTGAGAAACAAGGCAAACGGACATATGTAATAATGGATATTGAATTGAATTTATGGAGAGTAAAAGGAGATTATTTTGAGGTAACCTGGCCTTTAATGACACAACTATCAGTGTTCATGCTGCACATGGTGATCCACACATAAGCAACACTGATGTGCTTGGAACAATCAAGCTTCATTAAGTTGTTCCTGCCTCAACTATAGTTCATGCTTCCCACTGCTGATACTTATTTGATAGTGAATTATACTTTCCATATGTCATGTAACTGTATGGAAGGATATGCTTGTTTTATCTTTTAATGTTTACTGCTTTAAGCAAAGACAAGGGTAACAGTAATTGCCTCAATGAGATAAGCAAATCATTATTCAAACACCAAATTTAATTACAAATGCTCCAATTACTTTCATTATTTATATATTTCCCCTACCCTTGGAATAGAGGGAAGAAGAAACCAGAAGACAGTTAAGTGTCTGTCTTTTGCTTAAATTTTCTCAGAGTTTTGGCTTTGTTTTGTTTGTTTTTTAAAAAGGCACAAAGCAATGTTTAAAAGCCCACTTGCTGAAACCTCAGGATCAGCAGTAGTTCCCAGCATGACAAGCTTGAAATTCTGTAATGAAACGAAGGATACACTTTTCTCAAGCCATAGTTAAATGTGCATGAGGTCAAAAACACTTTCCCACCAAGGTTCCTGTCACTTGACTAGGACTGTATGCTTATGATGAACACCCACTGGTTAGCTATTGTGAGACTAGATTTCTTTTTTTCCCCATGCAGCACAATGCTGTTTCCCCCAGCAATCCTCTTTTCCTAAAAATATACTTTTTCAGGGGGGTGAAGCGGGGGGCTGGAAACATTCTTGTAACACCACTCCCATAAATATTATCTACCACTAGAGTATTAGCAAGACTATCCTAGGTTGTCAAATATGAGGTTTTTTCCCCCGTGTGTGCACTTTTGCAGACAGTTTACATAAGGATGACATAAATAATGTTTTGTTGAATGTTTCTACTGCTGGGAGTTAAATGCAGTGCTTGTGTTCCTTCTTGAGGCTTGACACAGATGTTCAGGTCACCTCTTCTGGCAGCTTTCCCCTAAGAGGTGTATTGCCAGTCTGACCAGAGATAGTTTGAATTTTGTGGAATAATATGGTCACATTGATGTGGCAATACACTTCATCATAAATATCTAAATGCTTGGATCCACACACAAGTATGTGAGGCTGTTCCATTTCCACGGAGCACTAAGTGTAAATGATGGTTTAGAATGGAGATGGGGAAAGAGACATAAAATGTGGATATAAGAAGTTAGGACTTTATATTTTTCCTTCACTGTTTAATCTGTTTCACAAAATCTGAAATGTGATCTATCATGCTGTTTATGAAATTGTTTCTCTGTTCCAATAAAATCCATGGCATGTCACCATTAAGATACATCAGCTCTGATGCCAAGAACATTACAGCTTAATACTGTATGAACACACACATAATAATTGCTGTTAACCACCACTTTCATCATGTTTCCACAAAGCTGAATCTAAACAAACTTTATAAAGCATACTTTCAGTCTAACAAGCTAGCTGCTAACTCTTTAAATCAAGTTGCATCTGCAGAATTATCTTCCAGCAACAGCTGTAGCTGTTGTGCACATAGGTAAGGAGAGTTCATGTGATTACTTTAACCTGGCTTCAAGGCTTTAAGTAATGGGTACTAGCAAAAAAGCAGATGCAGACCAACACTAGTTGTCTTTGTCTCTAAATCATGGGAGAGCAGTGCTAAGAACTGCCACATTATTTTCTTGTTGAAGTGGAAAGCATAAGGAAGAAATTAATTATCTATAACAATGGTTTTCAACTTGCAATCTGAGTATCCCTCAAGGCACCAGGATTACTGCTTAAGGGTTCTCAGCACATATGCAAGAAAAGCAAGCCTATTAGCCATCAGCATCCACATCAAGACAGATTTTTGACTTTATTAAAAAAAAAAATCTACTTATTAAAAAAATTCCAAACAAAACTTGCAACCATCTGCAAGCTCTCCACAGGAATCCAAACAATCTCCTATTAAACCTCTGTAAGAATTTAGTTTGACTGCTCTTTCACCAAACTTCTCTTTACCTTTACTGCATCATGCATTTTAATTATTATCAGATGCCTTGTTTCAGAAACCACAGTGAACATCAGCTGATGGATATTTCAATAAATAACCTAGCTACTCTGCTAGCAGACTACAGAAGATGAGAAAACGTAGTGGTGTTCTTGTGAATAAGTTCCTTAAAGCACAAACTGAATGCCTTGTTCTCAAGACTCCCAAGCTTGAAGATGTACTCAGCCAAGTTTTTCTTTCATTTGTATATATTTTTCCTCTCAATAAGTTCATACAAGGTTCCTTCCATGTAAATAAAATTGAGAACATTCACTCGTTTACATAAAAAAGAATCTAAGCCTTCACAGAAGTTCACCGTGTACTGTTTCATATTTTTATAACTGTTGCATTTCTTTCCTTTACAATTACTCCTTTCTAACAAAAAGGCAGCATGGTGGTGCAGTAACTGATTGCATAAGATTGACTTCTACATAAACATGCCCATTCCTAAGCATGTAACATGCCTGCAGTTAATAAACCCCTTCTTGTTACAGTGTGTTCCACCTCCTCAAATTTTCACACATCCTTTTGACATTCTACACTTAGCAACTACCAAATTTCTTATAAAACCAAGCAGTACAGGACAGAGGCCCTGAAACTCTGGAAGACAAGTATTTCTGTCTGACTGTACTTCTGTTGTACCACTCCTAACTCTTAAGTCAGCCAAGAATTTGTGGGCAGGAGGAGGGAAAAGAGCACGGAGAAATACGTACACTCTGCTCAAGCGGAGAGGATGTAAGAGACAAAACAATGTAAGCCAGACATGTTCTGCAGCACATACTTCAGCCATATCCTCCCACACAACATTAGTTTTCATTTGGCATGCAGCATGTAACTGCTTCTTATCTTCTTTTCTGCATGACTTAATATGAAATACTTACTGAAGTATTATTAGGGCTTCAGGCAATCACAAAAGTGGACATATTGTAAGTAGTATACCAAAATGATAGCACTGTTCCACTTTGCTCTTTAAAGCTTGAAATCACTTGGAGAGAAGGAAAATCACAAAGGTTAGGGACCTCTGGAGATCTGCTAGACCATGCCTGCTGCAGGGTGTACTGGGTTGCATCCAGGCAGGTTTTAAGTATCTCCTGAGAAGGAGACTGCACAACCTTTTTGGGTAGGCTGTTTCAGTGCTCTGCCACCCTCACAGTAAAGCAGCTCTTCCTCATACTCAGATAGACCTTCCGATGTTTCCGTTTGTGCCTGTTGTCCCCTGTACTGTCACTGGACACCAAAAAGAGCCTGGCCCCATCTTCTTGAAACTCACCCTTACGATACTTGTATGCATTGGTAACATCTCCTTTTAAAATAAATGTATTTCTTTGCTATAAAAGCATCAGCCTAAAGATCAAATTTTATTAAATAGGACATCAAAAATAAAGAGATTTTACATCACCAGTGTTAACCTGAAAAGAATACCAGCCCAGTAGGCCTCTTCTATCTTTTTGCCCCTCCTTAAATTTGCAGAAAATATCTTAAAACCTCACAGCTGAGTTAACACTCACTAGAAATATTCCATGCCAGCGTTTTCCTAGTGAGACCCTTTCCCATCTATTCTCCCATTCCATGTCAGCCAACAGACATCCAGATTTTCCACTTACTTCCATCTGTTTTCTCAGGACTGCAGTAACAATACTAAAGCATAGTCACGTACAAAACCTAGGTGCCCATGTTCATGTATTTATGTAGAGGCATTGCCAGATCAAAGCATTAGGGAATATCAATATCCAATACAGGTATTTTCAAGAGCACAGAAAGACCTTTCACCTTCACTGTGAGAAGAGCCCCACAGGAGTGTCTCATTTCTCCTTGTCCCATCTCTATATCCTATTTCTATCTATATAATTAGGGACACAGACTTGGTTTGATTTATTACCATGCTTGGGATTGTTTACACTAATCGGCTTTGTTTCCTTTATGGCTACATAGAAAATTGTTCTAGGGTTGCTCAAGAATATTTTATCACTAAGAGGAAAAAAGGAGGATTCAAAATTAAACTGAGAACAACATGGAATTTTAAACCCAAAACAGATGGAATAAATTTGGGGTATGCTAACCTCAAATGTGTTTCAAGTACAGTAAACTTTCTAGTGAGAATCAGATTCCCTTTTAGAAAAAGATAAATGAAACAGATGGACATCTTGGAGAGAAGAAAAACCCAACACACATATAGTGATCACACACAGCAACACCAATCCAACAAGAAACCATCGAATTTAATAAAACCACTACTTGTTTAAGTAGAAAAAGTTTTGCAATTCAATAAAGTACTTAAAAAACCTAACGGATGGGCTTTGTTTTATAATTCATAGCCACAATAAGAAAAGGAGGCATTTAACTGCCATTTCCCTGAAAGCAAAAACCACATATGTTGCTCTGGTGGTGAGGTCAGAGAGTTCACTCAGAGTCCATAAATATATTTTTGAAGCTAAAGGGCAGGCAGCATGGGTTCTGACCCCCTCAAACTAGAAGATAAAGTTACCTCTGACAAACAGGCAAATTTTTGAAACTGGAAGGGAAATGGGAATTCTCATTCTAGTCCCAGCTTTCTTAACACTAGAAACATGCACATCTGTGATTAATAAACTGTTTTTTTCCCTAAAAAATAAATCAGCCATGTTAAGCTAGTTGATGACTTGAAAGACTCTGCTTCATATTAACTATTTCCATATTGCTGTTTTTCGAGTTTTATAGCAAGGGGCTACAGAAACCCTGACTCCTTTATCTCGGGAATCAAACTGAATCTGCTTGATGCTTGCTCTGCACCTCTAAACACAAAATGCTCCAAAATCAAAAATAAGAACATTTCACAGTCTCTGGACTGTAAAACAGTGATGGGGCAAAGACTGAAAAGTAGAGCAAAGCAAACTTAGTAACCCTGATTGGCGTGTCACTCTGCCACTGCAGACCTGCCATCAACTATGGACTTTAGGGAACAAAAACTCAACCAGCCAACCAACCAATCAACCAAAAAAAGCCCAGAAAACTCATCAGGAGAAATGAATCAGCTGATCAATAAGATCTGATGCAGGTACATTATGAGTGTTTGGGGAAAAGGGCTGTTTGTTGGTTCAAAACAGAGAGAGCACAATCTACAGCAATGCATTTTCAGGTTTAATATGCAAGGTGGAGTTGACAAGCATCTAATGACAAAAGTACATAAAAGCCCGCCTGCATACACAGTGATCACTTGTTATTTGATGAGATGGGGAAGGCATGAAAAAAAGAGTGCAAGGATTATTTTAGTCATGGACACATGCAGCTTCGGCCTGGGAACTGTTTCTGAGGTAAGAGGTTACCAATCTGCCGTGTACAAGACTATTCAGATAATTTTGAATGTGTCAGGAATTTTATTTCTCTCCTGCTGGGTATCCTCTTAAAAATATCCTCGAAAAAAAAGATATAATAAATCACAAAGTGCAGAAAGCTAGTACTCAATACATAAAAGAAAATTCCTCAATCACAATTACGTCTAGAGTGGAACAAACAGAGCCTTCATCTCTGGTCAGCAAACCTTTCTTGTAATTTATTTCAAGTTATGCACTATGCCGAAATACCAGCTAGCAATCTTTTCAGTATGTGAATAGACAAAGAGTTCAACTCCTTAGCACATCTTCCCTGATTAATAAGTTATCTGTATTGATTTTGACCGATAGGGGCACTAGCCCAGAGCACTTAGATTTATATATATGCAATAATTAAGTCTTCCATGTCATCAACAGCTGATAATGTTAACATAAGATAGACTGGAATTCTAAGCTTGAGACTAGATAGTCTTCAGCTTCTCTTAATGAGATACTAAACTGCCCAACAAGCAATTAAGAAAAAACCCAACCCTGCCCCCAAGACTGTCATCTTAATGACTTTCAAAGGTCTTTCTAATATTGAGAAAAGTCATTCAACAGACATATTTGCAACTGCACTGGAGAAAGGAATGAAGAAAACCTCTGAGTAAGAACAAAAAGAATACACTGTTCATTTGAATTAAAAAATTAGTGGCATGGGTCTGAAAAGTTTAATACACTTACATCATAGTTATAATTTTTTTCTTAGTATCTTCTCCTGCCTTCCTACCCCATAAATTTAAAACCAAGTTTTTGGAAACCAAGGTTTTACATTTAAGCTTTTAACTAGTTTCACATGCATTAGAGTGTACACAGAGCTGCAAATACAAATACTATCTGTGAGCTAAACACCATTAAAATTCAGATGGGAAAAAACCCTCCTCTTAGAACTGCTGGACAACTTTGCATCCACACTTGTGGTTTTGGTTTTGGGGGTTTTTAAGCAGGAAGAAGACATGATATTATGCCAGAAAAAAACCTTCCCAGGTTAACAAAAGTAGTTCTGTTTGTGCTCCCTGGAATTCAGACTACAGCGATATAGCACCTCAAATCTAAATCTTGTACACTGCTACAAGCACAAGGCAGCACTACAGAAAGGGAGAGTGGACTTCATGGCGCATTTCATTCTTTGCAATAAGCTGTTACTCTTTCCTATTTCTGGAGAGAAATACATTTTATGTCACAAGTAGGAAGCATTAAGACTTAGACTGCTGAAGTTTAGTTTCACAGTTTGTGAAAACCACAAGCTTTCAGTAGATTAAATCTCAGCTTCCCTGTACACAGCTTAGATTTTAATAGGCAGTGTCAGGATTTCAGCTCTATTCTTTTGACCACCTGTTTGTTCAGATTTAAAGACAGCTACATCCATGTGCCTGGCAGGATACGCCAAGGACAGATTTATGTAATTTAGCACTGTTTCTCAGTCAAGTCCTCACTCCATGTCAGTGTACTAAGCCATCCCCTTTACAGATCAAAGCAAGTGGCCTGATTATTTTAATATGATTAGTCTTCCACTGGAAGGGGGGGTTTATTTTCCCTAACCACTAACTGCACAGGCACTTGCATGCTTTTATGTAAGAGCGAATGAACAGAAACATGTTCTAATTTTCTTGCAAAGTTTTCTCCTTTTTGTGCACAACCTCCAGCGAGTTCCCTTGGGCCAACTGGCCATCAATCCAGTTATTTACCTCTTGCACTTCACCTGCGCCTCCCCTTATAGGACACCATTTTACATCACTATTTTACATCCCAGAAGATTATTTGCTCTGCAGACCTACAATAGGCATGATTTTCAGTGATAGATTTAAGTTACATACTAACAACTCCCGCATAGGAGCTGGCACATACCATGTAATGTAAGAATATTAAGATGACACTCTTCTTTCATTAAATAGTAGAGAAAGTTCTTCAGTGTAAACAGCGAAAAAAAATTAGAGAAATACTGCTTTGCTATAGTAGCAAGCAGGTTTTCCCACAGTACCAATGTATTTTCCCTATTTTGCTTTGAATACAGTAGCTTTTAAGATCAAATTTCTCGAAGTTCCACAAAGACTCAATTGCATTACTCTTTTTGAAAGCATGGACATTTTTGAGCTTTTCTACAGAGACACAAATATTTTAAACTGTCCGTACATGCTACTTTAGCTAGATGCCTAGTATCAGATATATCTCCAACTACTACAGGATGACCAAAGCAGGAGATCAGAGGAAGGCAAGGCCCAACCACTCCCCCCTCCAGAAGAACGGATGCAGCAGGAACAATCGTTCCAGGCCCAGGGCTGCTGCCTCCTCAGTGCCCTGGCCTGAGAGGAGCTGTGTACAGCTCTTGCCTGCTCCCCAGCACTGCTGCTGCTGGAGAATTGAAGATCTCAGCACAGGAAGCTGTGGAGGGCACAAGACAGCTGCTGAAGCAGTGGGAGCTGGCAGCACTTGCTCCCTTCCAACTGCTGCATGGCACAGCACTCCCTGCCTTTGACAAAACCAAGCGGCCACCCAGTGCGGAGAAGTGTCGTCTGAGGCAAAGAATGGAAAAGAAGGAAGGCAGAAGCTTTGGGCCTGGGCCTCACAGGCAGCACTGGCGCTTAAGACACTAGGCAGAGTTTAGCTGACTGCTGACAATCCATCGGCCTTGTGCTTGCCACGTGCAACCCACTCCCAAGAGCCATGCCAAGGGATACCGGCATCAAAGATGGGGCTCTGCTCGTGGCAAAGAGCTGTATGTCACACACTACAAATGGGAACCACTCCTGACAAGATTCGTGACGAGCAGTTTCAGATTTTAATTGGGGCAACTGCACAATTAATTCTGCTCATCTGTTACTGAGCTGTAGGGGTTTTATCATCTGCTACTCTAATTTTTGCTGTAAAGTAAATTTCCGCTCAGAAATGGATGAAAATAAACTCCACTCCTAGAAATACAGCTCTGAAGCGGCACAGCAGCTCATCTGATATGCCTTGTGCATCAGTCCAGAAGAGAAAGATTATGAACAGATATGAAACAAAAATGTCCATATCAATACATATAACAGCCAACTAAAAGGGGGTGGAAAAAGATGCAATCGGCGAGCCCTCAGCTCTGCTGAAAGCAGAGAAAGCTGTGGAGGAAGGGAGGGAGAGAAGCAAGCCTGCAGAAATTGCGTGAGGAAGAATCATGATCTCAGATGTTATTTAAAGCAACACATGCCATGCTTCCCTGTGCAAAATGCAGGGCATCCCAATGGAAGGAATTTATTCGGCGCAGATTTTAAAACAGCCTCCACTACATCAAGAAAAAGGCTGTATACTGCTAAGATATTGCAAAAGCAAGTTGCAGCAAGTCTGATCTCAAGAGGAAATAGCGAGACACAGTTCTGCTGTACTGTTGAAATTGAGACTGTACACACAGGGAGGAAATTAGCTTCCACCACTTTATGTAATCAATATAAACAAGTCCCACAATTATGAAGGCAAAAACTAATTCCACACACAATCTGCATAAATGCTTAACAAAAAGTATTTTTTTCCTTCTGTCCAGAAGTTTGAAAGAACTTGAGCAAGTATAACCTCTGCCACGTATTTACAAATGTGTGATCTCTAGAAAATGAAAGTAGATTCATTTTATTCTCTCTCCAAATGCCTTAAAAAATTCCAGCACATGAGAAAACCTCCAAGAATTCTCTAGTAAAACTGACAGAATATCTGATGAGTCAATAAAAACTTTAAAACACGAAGGGTAGATACTATAAATAATTGCTAAGCATACCTTCAAGTGTACTAGTAAAGTTTATAGAGACAGTACACAGTGTTAGTATTAAGTTACAAAAACAAATGAACTTAAAGAAATAATGACTTTATCAAATTTCATTTGTTTTAAACCCCCTAGTTATTAGACTACTTGTACTAAAAAAATACTTGTTTCCTGTTCCCCCACTGCAGTTACACATTAACCTAAATACACATAATAATCCAACAGCAATTTTAACAGTCGTTTTGTTTTCCCCCCATCCTCTTGATTCAAAGCAGAAGAGCTCATTAGAACAACTAGCAATTGTTTGGAGCCACAGCTTTAGCAACAGCTGTACAAACACATCAATCTCAAGTTAGGAACTCTGCCATAAGCTCAGTAGTAATAATATACTCATACTGTTTAGCTTTGGGGCTATTACAGTAACTTTGGTCATTTTCTTTTTCCAAATGTTATACTGTTGTAGCCCTCAAAAAATACATTGAGAAAGTAGTTTAGGGAATTGGGAGCAAAGACGGAATGGCTAAAATAGTGAAAAAAATGGGTCCCCTGAAATTCCTATAGATAAAAAATGATGTTTCCTCCTTATCCAATTAATTATATTAGTGATAGAGATTCATTATACAATGATGTTTGCTTCTTACTCAATTAACTGATATTAATAATAGAAATTCATTGTACAAACATTACTTTGCATTGTAAAATGTTGACTTTTTTGGTGCACACACCGTCTGGAGTCTGGAGCCCTTGTGGCCATGCCACTGCTTTCAGCCTCCCTGCTGCGTAACGAGATGGCTGTAGGTGATGACAGACAACTTCCTCCGAGTGCAATCCCACCTCAATACCTACATTATCAACAGCAGACTTAGATGACAGTGATTAGAAACTGAACTGGTTTTATATTTTTTGTCTTAAGATGGAAATGTAACCTGAGCAATACAATGAGAGCACACATGATTTTAATAAAGGTCAGTCACACAAAATAGAAGGGTTTTTTCAAACAGACTCACCGTCAAGGTTGACTAGCAGAGAGCTATTGAAAGTCATAATGCCTATCTGCTGCAGAAATGCCTTTCCAGGATGAAGTATTTTAAGGGATTAGGAAAGGGGAAGATACTCCTCCACAAATTCATCAATTTTGAATATAGATTGCGTTAAAAGAGGCAAGAGAATTCCTTGGTATAGAGTATTTTAAAACAAGTATTTTAAAACTATAAGTTAATGGAAGATGTGACATTTTATCTCAGTGTGCAATTCAAATACACTGAATACTAAAAACAGAATCATTGCCATGTTCGTTAACTTGATTACAGTCTCTTCAGGAATAACATATTCCTGCTGAATATTCTCTGGCATGACACAAAAAGCTACATTTTGTCATGCAACTTTTCCATTGTTTTTGTTTCTTTGAATTTTCCCAATAAAGCCTCACGAGGAAGGTGATTCTGTGAACTGCCTTGTCCACCCAGCCATCTAAACTCCAATTTTTCACATCATTCCCCAGCATCCCATCCACCTCTAGCTTTTCCATCCATCCTAAGTGGCCACAGGAAAATGATGTGATAAAATCATGGGAAAGCATCCAAAACTGGTTTGGATGTAGGAAACAAAAGGGGAAAAAAGTTTTAAAAAAAATTAAACTTCTTTTGAAAGGCAATTAAAAGGCACTAAACCAGTATTCTTATTACTTGCTTTAATTAGACATGAAGCAGAGGAAGGGAAGGAAATCTGTGATAATTTCTACTAAACAGTAATTACTCCTTTTTAAAGTTATAGACTCAACTGTAAGCCTAAATTTAAGGGCAAATAAGTTATCTGGTAGAAACAAGAGAAGAAATTTAATTAGCTTCTCTTAATTTTTCTACTGAAAAAAACATTTCTTCTTTTCATCAAGTCCCAAGCATTTCCTACAATGCCTCTAGACAGCTGATCTCTGTTAAACTCTTCTTCTTAGGGCAAACGATTCCACATAGTTGATTTTTTGGGTGGTGTCTTTTTTTAACCACTCATTCAAGAAGATTGACTGGAGGTGTCCAGTCCCATGTTCAAATGCAAGGAAACAAAAAAACAGGTTAAGTGGTTTAACAGCATACTTAACTATTCTCTGTGAGGAAAACCAACCTTTACAGGGGAGGATTATTAAGATTACTGATGTTGTCTTTTCAAAGCAAGCTGGAATATACTTGTATCACCTAAATTCTGTTCCTCTCCTTACCTCCCCTAAAGGAGAGTCAGCACAAGCCTAGATGAGCAAATTCAATGGACTGTCACAGCTGCTTGTAGCTCTGCTCAAAAGCAGATTATGAACATATTGTTCATTACTAGTCTTGCAATGAGCACCTAGAGGAAATTTTCATTATATAAGGCGATAGCCCATTCTTACACTGCTGCTTCACTGAAGTAATTTGTTTAAAAGGGAGCTGTAACACAGCAAGAGGGAAACTAAGTTGAAATATAAGTTGGAACATTTCTGCTTTGCTCAGTTTAAGCCCATCCATTCAATACAGACTTTTTACCATGATACACCACCACGTGCATCAGATGCTTAGATACAGGTATTCTCTGAGAGAGCTGACAAGGAGGTAAAGATGTAAACAGATTTCTGATATGAAATTGAACTCCACCCTTCTTCTCGAAAGTTTTATCAGTATTCCTTCTGGTCTCTCTCTGGGAAGCCTTGGTATTGACTACTCGTTGTTCCACCATGTTTTTGAAGAAAAATCTAGAAATTCTTCACTAAGTATTTTGAATTTGCTTCAGTAGCAGTACACAGGAATACAATCATCTTAGCTAAATCAAAAAATGCTTATATGTAAACACTTTCTTCTTAACACAAAAACGGAGTTACAAGTCCTTATTACATGAAGTTTGTATTATAAACCTAACTACATTTCCTTCAGGGAAGCATATGTTTTCCTTTTACATCTTTAAAAAAAAGTTGAAACACAGGACTGAGTTGCTGGGTTGAGAACGAGCTGTGGCTAAAAGAACCATTTAAAATTACTCTGTTTTCATGCAGTACTTATACAAGGTCTGAGCAGAAAGTGCTGCAGTGGACGGAGCTAACTTCTAACAATTAGAGGCAAAAGGCTGCCTGGGGCTAACTCCATACACACATCTCGTCCATGCTGCTGCTCAGTCTTGGCTTATTTCACAGAGCAGGTAACCCATCTGAGAGCTACAGAAATGGCCTTTCCAACAGACTGAAAAGTCCAGTCCAGTTGAAACATCCAGTCCAATACATCCACATTCAAGGAGAAAAAAGTGAGGAGTAGCTCAGATGAAAACATGGATAGCTGTAGATCTTATCAGCTCACTCAGAGCAAAAACCCCCGAGTCTCAGATCTTCAGGTTCACAGGCAGGGATGGCAATTATGAAGAGACATCAGTATTTTTCTTGCATCTTGCTGTTGTTACTGTTTTTGTTGTTCGTGGTTTTTCAAAGGGGATCTTGGAGTGTGGGAGGGGGGAATGGTGTAGCATTTTCTGCAGGATCTACTCCCAGGTCTGGCTGTCTGTGTGACTGCTGGTGTTGATGCACGAGAAGCAGCTGGATCTTATGTGCAAGCACAGAGTAAATAAACTAGCAGTACCTGACACGTAGCTCATTTTTTACTAACCATGAAACAGCACCTCCAGCTAACTCTCTTTTGAGTCCTGCAGCCTAATGATTCGGAAAAGCCAAGAACAAGTGAATAAGGACGCAGAGGTCAGGAAAGCAGTATCTTTGCACGTGTAACCGTATAGCTGATACATGAGCTCAGTTTCAGGAGGATTTCTGCTGCATGGTCTTTGTGGAGATGGAAAGGCACACACAGCACATACTTAACAGCTTCCATCTGTATTCTAAAAGAATACACTTTCAAAGTGTATATGTGAATCTACGCCAAGAATTACACCAACCCATTAGTAATATAACTGGACTCTCCCACTGCATCCTCTGAGTTCAGTCCTCAGAGATTCTTATCCTCTCTTGGACACCATTTGCTAACAATTACTTTACAGTAAAAGCATCCTGTTTTATGGATGAATTATTTCTGAGGCTTGATAGACCATAAAATGTTATGAAAGAGGAAAAAAAGAAAGATAGTTTGATTCACATACATTCTCTTAAACAATCTACTGCACATATAATAAATGTATTTCTTCAAAACTAATTCTCTATTCTTTCTCTACTCCTACAACCACCTTTCCTCCTTCAAACCCCAGCTCCCAGATGGTTAATAACTTCAGGATAAATCTGGGAGTTGTACATTTATTCCCTGGATTTTGTCCATGAGATTTGCCTCTCAAATTTCCCAAGTGAAATATAGACTTACATGATCCGCTTAGGGACTAAAACACATACATGCTATTGTTTCTTCCAGCTCATAAGGTAACTGAAAAAATATGTTATTTTCGATATTCAGTTCCAGATTGAAACTACTCAATAGCCAGATAACCATAAACAACTTTAATATTTATCTTGTATCTCTTGTCTCATATGCTAAGCATTTTTAAGTTACAGAAATGGGTGGAATTACCATGAGAATTGGTTTCCTCCTACCAACATCACTGCTTTCTGCAACTGGTGTCAGATAAAGGCAAAAATACAATACTTACTTATTAGTTTCAGTAGTTTCTTGCCAATTCATTACTCAAAGCCCTCTTTTCTTTCTCCCTATATCTGAACAAGTCTTTCTTCCTTCAGGCTTGATGCATAAGTGGGGAAAAAACTCAGATCATTTAATTAAGCAGGAATACATAATTATTAATTGTACATGTATTCTAACTCTTAATGAAAAATGTACCAAACTTTGTAATTCCTTAAAAAAAACTTTAAGCAATGTCCACGTCTTCTACAAATAAAATCATGCACTAGAGTACATTCTGAATATTAAGCCTAAATCCCACATTACCAGTTTCAAGTTTTCAGTGGCCAGTGATGCTACAGATACAATTTTTACTTGTTCCAGTTCAAGAGATGGCACAGCTACAGTTATACTGGGGTATGCAAGTAAGCTTAGTTCCCCTATTATGAAAGGCTATTGAGCCTCCTTACGGCATTGTCTGTGTGCATGGACATCTGTTTTTAAGACACAGAAAGGGAACAATGAAGAATGTTTGTGAAACCATGTATATTTGCCAAGCCAGACTTCGTATGTGTCTAGATCTTAATTTATGGTCATAACAGAAAGCATCTCACTGATAGGAACTGACTACACCCAGCGCTTTATAAAACGTGTTTTGTAAAAATTATTTGGAAGTAATCTAACCACTGCAACTCCAAGGGTTTAAAAATGAAGTGAAGAAGCTACAGCGAAGACAGGAGAATGCAAAGCAACAGGAAGGGGAGAAGACTGCTGCTGTGCCATGAACAGACCTCCAGCAGACTAGGCAGTCACAGCTCTGGGTGAGGACTTGCCCTAAAATATTTTGCTGCCCAACATTCTGCCTATCAACTACTATTTATAATTGACTCCTTTCACTCCCACCTTCCTGCAAGAAGTACTGTAAACCTGTACTTGTTTACTTCTAAAAACTGGAATAATTGCTGTTTAAGGAAGCGACTGTGCAGCACTTGGGGGCTACAGAGCAGCCTTCTGAGAACACAGCTCTATTGCTGGATCAGAGATGACAGCCTGCTAACATTAACTCCCACCGGCTGGAACTCCAATGCCCCGTTACCTTTTGAGGAACTACTGAGAGATACGACCATCCACTGACACACGACCCCATCTTCAGAAGTCTCTGATAAGATTAATTCCCATTACATCCTTAATTTCATGTTTGCAAGCCTTCTACCATCCTCCCTCTCCTCTCAGCCATCCATAACTGCAGTTTGGATATTATCAAATAACACAGATTATAACTCGCGTTTTGCTGCTTTTTTAAAGTATATGCACACAGCACACACAAGTATGTAAGAAAGCATCCCAACAGGTGCATCAGCTCCAGATGCTAAAGGTTAGCACTGTTTTGTCCTGGAGATATTTCCAACATTTTAATGCGTATCATACAAACTTACTCAGCAGCGACAGATCAAATGCCAAGCACAAATATTGTCTCCTGTTAAAAATTACAAAGGAAGAATGGGAGAAGACCCAACAAGAAATGAGTTTAACATGAACATCCTTACCCTTACCTCTGTGCTCCTCCAGTCGAGACTGAAAGAGCACGGCTTACCTCCATATTACATTTCAGAATCAATGCTGCCTCTAAATAAATTTCACAGACTGATTTATTTCCCAACTGCCCTTTCTTTTCAAGCTCTATTTCCCTGAAAGCATTACTTCTCAACAACAATTTAATGAAAGTGATACATACTGAATAATCTATCATTTCTTTGGTTTTGCAGGAATGTTCTAAGAAAATTTCTGCTAATCTCCTAAAATACTACCATTAATAACATTTCACAGAGCAAGAATTACCATTTCTCATTTCCCTAGTTCAACTAAAAAAACCCCATAAAGTAGCACATGCCTCTTACAAGCTTTTTCTGAAAGAGCTTACTGTACAGCATCTCAGTAGTTTACAGAGAAAATTAATTCCATAACTAAAATTAATTCCATAACTGCTCCCGTTCCCATATACAGGTCCTTTCTGTAATAATGTGCATTTTTTGGCTGGGGTCAGATCAAAGGGAGGGGAGAGTAGAGAAAAAGAGAGAAGGAGAGAAAAAAAAAGCATCCAACTAAACTCCTGTGATTTGAAAACATCCCCCAAACAATCAACCAACCTGCCTCCCCCTGCCCATTGTATCTGTACTGCGCATATTTGTACCTAAATCCAGGATCCAGTATTTACAGCCACTCGGCTGCCCGTTGCCGCAGCAGGTAGGATTTACTGAGTGAAGAGATCCCAGAGTGTCAATCTGTTTAATCCTGTTCGGCATGGTGAGGAGTCAGCTGTTCCGATACCCACAGCTTCCAAATAACCTACTCGCCTGCACCCCGGGATGAGTTACACCTTCTCCTGGAGATGTTCACTCAGATAATGTTACAGGCAATGCCATCAGAACGAGGAAGTCGCTGTTATCTTCTCAGGCTGGTTTAGAGCCCTGCCTGCTGTCAGAGCAGCTCCTCTCTTCTAGGGATGCTCTCCTCTGACTCACTGAACACAGTTCCAGTCTTTAAATTCACATGTGGGAATAGCCAGATGCAGCAGATTACACTCTACCGTAACTACCCTAATTGAGGCTCAGGGTGATCTTAAAAAATACAGCAAACCAGCAGTTTTTCCTCTCAGCCTTCAGAACAGACGCAGTCTAGTACCCCTACAGAGCTCTATAGTAACCAGAATGCACAAAATAAACCTCTAACATGCCTTTTTATTTTACATAGCATTGTTAGTTTTTAATGCTCTAGCTAAAGGCAGAAATACAAAAAAGACGGACATTTTCCAGTCAGCTAAACCACACAATGCTTTCCCTGGAACTTCCAATTTTCCTTGAAAAATAACAGATTCTGTCCTCACCTTCTCTTGAGTCTTGTTTGTGATAATCAATCAATCAATCAATCAATCAGTACACCAAATCCCACAACACCAGAAAATCCACATCACTTGACAAATTAATTTAAGATCTTGCTCTGGTTTAAACTACACTGAAAATCTGTTTCACCTCTCATACTCCGCCAGATGTATTTCTAGTTCATTAAGCTGTCTTCCTGTTCAGTAAACTGAGACTGCATGTATTTTATTTTTTGTACATGCATTCTTCACCTGGCATGCCAAAAAAACATTTGTCTATAAATATTAAATTATGTTTTTAATTTTTTTCTTTGCTATGCAAACCTAGGAAAGATGTTTGGTTTCTTCCCCTAAACACATCATCAGCTAATTTTAAAGGAGCTACATAAAGCTACATTCACTAGATAGATAAACAGCCAAAGCAAGAATTAAGTTTTTGTAAAAACAGAAATGAAATGCTTTCCAATATTGTATGATCATGGGGGAAAAAAACAATACTGTATAGTACACAAACATGTAGAGAGGGTAAGAAGAAAATAAAGCAGTGAGGGGGTTGTCAGTGATACTAGCACAATCAAATGCATGTAATACAAGGATAAATAGGAATTTTATGTGGAACTGAGAATCTATAGGGTGCCAGAGTCAAAGAAAGATTATCATTAGCATGTAACACAAGTTGGGTACACACACCTTATCTTATCTGCAGTACTGAAGAGTTGTGGTCACCCTCCACCTGAGAATAATGTTTCGCTTTCTAAGGAAAGCTAATCTGAATTCTGAATCAGTTTTTCCTTCATAGCCTCCCACACTGAAACCATTAATTCTGATTCTTGATCAATTTCATTTGACCCAAAATAACTTTCAAATGACACTGAATTCCTAAGGGTGGGGGTGTTGGGAGGAGGGTGGGCAAGGCGGAGGAAAAAACCCTCTCTTTCTTCAGGATAAGTGATCTTTACAGTTTACCACCTACAGTGAGACTTCCACTAAGGCTAGTTTACTCTTCATGAAATTGTAGAACATCTGAAAATCATTCTAGTTTCTAGTTGAGTAAGAAAAAAAAATAAATCAAACAATCCCTTTCTTTCACTCCGCAACCGTTCCCACGCACATTGAGCAAACTCAAGAATATCCAGCCATTCTAGTTGCAGGAAAACTCTCACACCTTTAACCAACATCTAGATAGATAGGTTACCAATACAGCTTTGAAGAAGTGATTTCCATATGTAAGAAAACTTCTGACCAAAAGAGAGCAAAATTTATACATAAAACTGGTTTTAGGTTGGTTTTGTTTTGCTTTTTAACTGCATGGAGACTGCCCTTATAAAACCAATAATGTATGCAGGAAGATACTATAAATGCTCTGGGAACCACATAATTTGCAGCTCTCTATTGCAAAAAGTTCTTCCATTCCTACTGAAAGCAAACACTGTTATTTTTAGGTTTTGCTTTGACCCCTTCTCTTCTCAGAGCAAAATCTGACAAGCAAATCAAGGTAGTGAAGGAGACAGAATGAGCACGTTGACTGTCTCAGAGTCACATTTCACAGGTTACATGGTTAAGAAGAAAGTATCACAGATACACAGTTTTCTTGGATGACACAGTTTTTGTAAAATGCAGTTGCTGCTTTACAGCAACACTGGAGTGGAGACAACAGACCCCACGTGAATGTGATGCAGAGCCACTGGGTGCGTTAGGTAAGAATCTGGTTGAAAAACATCTCAATGCACATACTGAAACAACAGCTGCATCTTCCTTATGGTCCAAGGCAGATAGCACAGACTTGTAAATTCTCCTGAAGTATAAGCAAAAGGCAAGTGATTTCTATATCACAAACTCAACATTTCTTAATTTAACAGGCAGGGACCATTATGCAGTATCACTCATCTCAGATCAGACTTAAAACACCTCAAGATGTATCACAAGTCTCAGTTTCAGAGAGAGGGACCTGTATCAATATATGTAATTTTATGCCCAAACAGGCAGCCTATTAAAGTCTTTCCATGGTTTACTTCAGGCTCTGCCACAAAGCTCTCTTTGTCATTTAGCTCCATCCGGTTTTCTGTATTCCAGTGCCATATCCTGCATTAGCTATCCCTGTCTGCCAGACAGCTCTTCCTGCAACTCCTTGCATCAGCACTTTTTTGTAGGAACTCATCCTTGGTAACAACAAACCAGTCAGGTAATCTTAATTCCAAAGGCAGGAATACATCTACATGGAGAACATCTTTAGGAAAAAGCCCAGCTGGGTACAGAGCACAAGCTCAGTGCAGAAGAGGGTGGGCTGCACGGGGAGTTGCAGAGCAGCAGTGAGCTGCCCCTGCTTCATCTACTGCTCGGTATTTGAGACCACAGGCCATCAGGAAAACAAACTCTGATGAAACCACCTATGAAAAAAGCTCATATATTGATGTGTGCCAGTTGACAAAAGTTGAAATAGTTGTGGCTGTTTTTTTTTTTTTTAGCAAAATTAATTGTTTAATTTTTTTGCCTTAGCTGTGTTAAGCTGAAATTAATTTTCTTGGTTATGCACTTTATATAATATCTTTTTAAAAGAGTAGATAGCTATCATCTTCATTTCTGAAAGAAAAGTACTAATGAATGGCCCTTCAGGCCCCTAGCAATTTAAGATATTTCTCAGGTACTTAGAACAGGGACAAAATAAATGTCCAGGTGAAAATTTTGTCAATTTCAGAAAGATTTTAAAATTCCAGGTAAAAGAGCCCACTCATTTTAAAGACAGCCTTTTGTAAGAAAGACTACATCCCAGTGATTAAACAAAGAAACTAAGCCAAAAAAAACCCAGCTGGAAAAGCACTGCACATCCCGAGTAGATCAGGTAGCACATGCTTTGTATGATAGACGCAAATGAAGCATCAGATGCCCGTATCTATTACTACAAGGAAGGAACGGGATCAGCTTTCTGCAATTAATCTCAGGGATCACTGATGGACAGTGTCAGCCCACCAAAACCATTTTAAGGTATTAACATTTTGCCAGCTCACCCCAGCACAGATGTAACAGCTCACCAGTCACTGCCATTGACAGGCAACAAATTAGTTCATTACAGCTTCAGCTTCTCACAGGTACCAGCTCTGAACTGCAGCATCTGCACCCACCATTTGCCACTGTATTAACTTCCTTATGGAAGTGCTACCTCGTTTGAGGCTTCTATTAATAGTCCTGCATGTAAGAATGGAAACATTCATACCTTCTTTCATTTAACAGGACAACTGGAGTTAAGCTGACTGCATTTTGCTTACTCCTAAGGTATTTGCATGGTAATAGAAATATATAATAGAACGATATTAAAACAAGGATAAACAGCATGCCAACTAATCTTTGTAAGGTCCCACTACATTTGGCACCATCTTGGTAAAAACAAGCAGAACAAGAGAGGGAAGCTAATAAAATGCAGAAATTTCAAATTTAAATACCTCTTCTGAGTTGCCTGAGAGCAAGAAGCTAAAGAGCCAACCTTCCTTCCTTAATATCTGTCTTGGTAGGGTGGGGAGGTGTCTGTGTTTTAAAGATTATAACATGAGAAAACACAGCTTCAATATTGTTCTCAAGCAAGACTAAATCAGTCCTCTCTAGAATCTTCCCTCTCATATTCCTGACATTCCATTTACAAAAGTAATTAATAGATTTTGGAATCTGTACTACCAAGTTATTTAAAAAATTCTTGTTCATCTTAAGAGGGGAGAAGCTTATACAAGATAATTGAAATTAATAGAAGACTGAATTCTATTTTCGGTTCTGCCAGCATCTAAATGTCACGATTTTAAAACAATTTCTGAAGTGGTCTATGAGACAAATGCTTCCACGATTTAGTATTGTACAGTTCTTACAATTTTCAGTCATGTTTCTGTGTATGGGAGAGAAAAGATTCCGACTTCCAAAAATGTGCAGGACCAAAGACCACCCAGACCTAGGAGCCAAAGTTAGACTAAATCCATAACTATTAAAATTCTTGAACTAAGTGACATTGCACAAAACAATAGGGATTTTATGTACTGTATGAATTTTGCATTTAAAAAAAAATAAATCAGGCAGACTTTGCATACAAACCCTATCTCCGGTAGCTTAGGCACTCTGCCCCACACCAGAATACTCTAACAAAATCAAGAAATTGTAGAAAGCAAAACCACATCAATAAATAAATCTGAGGTTGAATCTTCAAAGGTGGGCTCCTGCACTACCATGAAAATTCTGAAAGGAGCCTAACTTTGCCTTTTCCTCAGTGTACAATGTGTGCACAGTTTAACTGCTTGGGGTACAGCTGCACCACTAGGATCTGGTTTCTTTAGCTCCACACACAAAGATCATCCTGTTCCCAAAAAATAGCTTCACTGCTCCTCAGTCTCACAGATAAATAACACTGCCAGTCTGCAAGGAGAGGAATCATTACAACAGTGGCTCTTTGGACTTAACATTCAGAGTGTTGTTTCCTGTTCTTTACCACCACTGCTGCCAGCTGTTGTGCAATGAATTGTGTGAACATCCTTAATTCGAGATTTCCAAGAACTCCCTTCAAAATACTGGTATTTTCCAACAAAAACAAACAAACGAAAAACAAACCAAAAAACAAACCTGAAAAACTCCAACCAATAGCCACCTCCAACAAAACACACAGGCTATCTCACTAGCTGGCAAACCTGGGAAAAGTATCTTCTGACTGAGGGTAAAGAGGTATTTTCGGCTGGGTGATTTACAGCCTTCCGTTCTACATCTTGTGTAAAGCATTTGTCAAGAGCAACTGATATCAAGACACTGAAGTACTCAGGCTTTAATTAAAAATATCTGAAAAGAACCACGCATCCAAATATTCAGTCACCCTGGCTAGGATCTAAACAAGTCCTTCCTGTCTCCAGCTTTGCAGAACATGCCCTAGATGTTGCTCATGCCTACAGTAAGAAAGACTATCAATAAGCACATGACACAGTAAATTCTCTTCCATCTTAATCATTTGGCTACTATTTACTTGAATTTTTAACTGTATTCTGTGCTCTAGCCAAGGGATTGGAGCCTATATACCACTCCCATCAATGAAGAGGCCTTTCAAAAAATGATGAGATGTTCAGTGTCCCTGGTCTTCTGTTTATCTGGAAGAGCTTTGGGAAAATTCTGACTCCTCAACACAGTCACCACTGCAGCATGCCAAACCAGCTTGAAGGATCCCAGCCACTGTCAGCAAAACCACAACAAACCAGCTTTAGATAATGCAAACAGAATCTTTTGGATGAGTGTAAGGAATTTTGTTTCACATACATTCAGTACTTAGCAAGGGGTGGGAGGGCAGAAGGAATAGGCCATGTGTCATCTCTACTTTGGAGAAAACACAAAAAGTGGTCCAAGCAAGAAATATTTGCTGTCCTAATGAGGCATACTGAAGAAACACTCAGTTTTTTACATTAATTTTACTATACAAGTCACCCTTCGTCATGCATTTTTTTCTTTATTTCCCCAAGGGGAAATTGCCTTTTGGAACGAAAAGAAAGCTGGTCAAAACAAGGTGTAATTTTCCAAACCAGTTTTTGCTGCACATACAGGAGGTTTGGATTCTTTTTAACATAAGTCTCTTAGGTAATTATCTTAACTAAAAATGCATGCAGTCAAAGACAAAAGAATATAGTAATCAGAAGTGCTCAGAATACTGACTTGTTCTTGACTTAAAATTAACTTCTTTTAAGTCACTTAAAAGGAAAATGAACAGTTCTACCAGGTCAAACCAGGTCATTAAAAACCCAAAACAACAAAAGCAAAGCTTTTTAAATGGGACACGTACTCCCTGTAAGAAATACTGATGCTCAAGTTCCATACAAATGCATCTGGAGGATTTACTTCTTCCTGCTGTGTTGACTACCTGCTGCTTGGTATTATTGACAAAAACACTTCTCTTATTCTACTTCTGCTCAGTTCAAATTGTAAAAATGCTATTTGGTTAGTTACAAAGGTTTACTTCACTGCCACCCTCTCCTCCTTTTGTCTCTGCTCAGTACTGCTTACCACAAGTGCCTGTAACAGATCAGGTTAAGTCGCATGGCACTCCTAGGTGTGGCAGATGGAGCCCAGCCACAACCCAACACCCTGCTGCTTCAGAAAGCAGGAAAGGCACATGGGCTTCAGAAAGCAGGAAAGCACCTGAGCGGATTTCAAATAGAAGCATTTAACACAAAACACCCTTACATGCTTTCACAGCTTTCTTTATTATGATAAAAGATACTTTAGCAAAATGAAGCAACCTCCTCAATTCCTCTGCACTGCATCTAACAGGAGAGCAAAACCAGAAATAGGCATTTTCTCTCTCACTCTAAGCCTGGAGTTCAGATGCCATGTTTTTGTAAATTATAAACACAGCTTTGTTACTAAGTACATTTAAGTATATTTGGGGGCTACCTTTACCACAGACACAACAGAAAGGAGGAGCAAAGAAATCCACAGGACTGGGGCTTATTATTATACATTGCCAATCAGATGATAAAACACAGAAACACTTGGAATTGTGTACTGTCAAACAATTCCACCAATGTGAGAGTTTCTGCATTGTAATTAACAATTTTTTTATATCTACTCTGATTATAAATGTAGCATACTTCAGTCCTGAAAAAGCTAAGACATTTCTGTTTGGGTAACACAAAACATGTTTTACACCCATTTAAAAGAAAATTAGCTCTGAACCAAAGAAATTAATGTGATCACACAGCTGAAAAAATTGAAAAGGGTAAATTTCCTACAAATTACATCATCACCCCTTAGTAGAATTGTGAAACTATAGTTATGAAATAGCAACTCTAAGCCCATACTTTAGATAATTCAGTAAGTTACTACACTCAGTTAAGACAACAATGCTCCTTTAGGACAGCACCTAAAATTCAGGTGCTAGAAAATTGTTTTAACTGACACAAAATTTTTCCACATTCTCTTTTCCCAGTTAGTTCCTCTTGAACAAAGAATGCCATCATGGTAGAAGTTTCAGATTGCTAAATGTTAACAATAACAGAGTAAGGCTTTGTCATTCCACAAACAGCAAATGACAGTCAAATGCTGCTACTATTAATTTATTCCAGTTCTGAGGATTGTAACTTCACATAGCCCTACAAAGGTGATGTGAATGAGCACTGGCTCCCACTGCCTGGCCTTTCACTTAAGCAAGCAACCAGGACACAAAGAGAACACACCACACACCTTCAGGGTACCACCTGCTGTAAACACCGGTTCTTTAGAAGTTACTCCGAGACTGTAAACAGAGCTCTGAGCCACTGCTTTCCAAACTGACTCTGGCATGACTATATGTAGTCCTGCCACATCTTTAGGATGAAAGGATAAACACACTGTTCTACTAAATCAACCAGCATTTAAAGTACCTGTATTTTGTTACTTCTGAGACAATGAGAGATGTGAGCACAAAATACACTAGAACCAACCAACAACCAAGTCATGCCATGAAAAACAAACTCTTTAAAAACAGATTGACCACTCCTATAAAAATTTTAAGATACATGGTTAACGACTTGGTAGTTTTCAATTTAGTTTTGGGGTTTTTTTAACCCCTTTCACTTAATATACTGTTTTTGTTAGTGAGCTATGCATTCTTTCTCATTCTCTTTCAGAATCTTTTTCATCACTACAAATTCCCTAATTTTAACGCTTTAGAATCCTCTCCTATTATTTATAAAGTGAAGAACAACAGCTTGGACTTAGACATTGAAGACCCCATACCCTTCCACGTCCCTTAAGTTTTTCTGTAAAAAGCAGCAAATGACTATTCAGCTTTACTAGTCCCTCTTTCCATGTGGCTTCCCTAGCAGCTTTCCTTCCTTCAGCATATTTGCAGGTTCTTACATGCAGTTAGACTTCCCTGGACTTCGTGTTTAAAGAATCTCTGTATCACCACTACTTATATTAAAACATGAACATGCACCTGGTAAGGTTATAACCACACCCAGCACGGTGTAACAAGCACAACTAGACTTTTTCACAAGGAGAAATAATTTTTATGATTCCTTCCCACTTCTCACATTGAGTAAATGCATCTGGAGGCAAAAATCTTCATCACTTCTGATAGCCCCAAAGGCAACAAGGGGAGTCCAAGACTCCAGGAAATACTTTGAACACACCAAGTCCCTGCTAGCAATTCTAACTTCCAGCGTAGGATCACAGGATAACTCAAGTTTCAAGTGGTCTCAAAAACCCATGTAGTCCAATCTTCTGCTCAAAAGGATGGGTCAGTTATGAGATCAGACCAGCATGCCTGGGGCTTTGTCCAGTCTGCTTTTGAAAACCTGACATACTTTTAAGCTCTTCTTGTAACAGGGACTATTTCTGCTGCACTGTAAATGGTTAACAAACAGTAAAGGTTGGCCACAGCTGGCTTACAACCACAGGGAAAAATTACAAGATTTTTGTAATCAAGGATAATTTGATTTCAAGTTTACCTAAGATGACCTTTACTATTTATGCCTGCATGTCAGTTATGCAAATATCTTCTGTTGCTATAGGGGTTAACCATTATATATCCATCCTAGAAAATGCAGACTGCAAATTTCTGAAAAGAATTATCAGTATGTTTTCCTGGGATGATTAAATGTTTTTATTAACTTATCACAACAGCCTCTTTTACACCATTTGCTCTAAGAATTCAATTGCTTTTTTGCTTAACTTTCACGTTGGACAATAATGAATTCAGGTTCAATAGTTGTTCCAGATAGAGGAAAATGTCTTGCTATTTGTACTCAACTCAAAACTAGGAGGAAACACAAGCATGTCCTGAATTATAATTATACCTATGTCAGTGAATATGCACTCAAAAATAGAAGCGAAACTTTGCGTAATAGTGCCAACAACTTAAGAGATGTCAAGGACATGTGTAAAAAGCTTTTGATAATTATGTTAAAAGTGATGCAATGTTTCTAGTTTAGCATGCATAATATTTTACTTTTTGCAGGAAAAGTGAAATGAAGTCAACAGAACACATTCAGCAGCCTCCTCACAAAAGCAGAATTGGAGGAAGTCAGTGGACCCTAAATCCTGCTGGTTCTACCTGCAGGCAGTGACGATGACAGATGATGTGATGTAATGCAATGTGTGGATGTCCCAAAAGGTGCACAAGATCCCCAGCTCTAGCCTGCTCCCTAAAAAAAAGTAGCAGCAAGCAAAATATGGGTAACAAAGACACCCTCACAAAGTAATTCTCAACACTTCAGCAATTTTTAAAAGTTTTTTTGCACCTGAAGAGGGACAAGTTAAGGAAAGCAAACACTTCAGGAAGGTTTTCTTCAATTGCAAGATATAAACAACATTTGCAGGGTATGATTTGAGTTTGTACTCTGTTCTAACCTTGGTTAGGAAAAAAAACTCCTGTCAAAGAAAGGCTAATTGCAAGCAAAGTAACAACTCTCTCGGGAAACCTAAAGCCATCAGAATTGCTGGTTTATATCCACCCTCTACCTCCCAAAGATCAGCTGTGCAAATACATCTGTTCCGAAGCAGATACTTTTTATGCACCGATTTCCTTTCCAACTACAATATATAAGAGAAATATATTTGGCAGCTGTCTGGGACCAAAAGTACATTGAAGCCAGTATTATAAAAATTTCTTTTTCTCAGCTGTAATACTGAGCTCCCAAGCAGAGCAAAATCCTTTCATTGGGTATGTATGAAAACTCCAGAGACAAATGAACCAGGTACTTATGCTCACTAATAGAGTCAGCATGGGAAATACTGATACATCTCACAAGTCCTCCTGGGCTGCATTATGATAAAAGAATAATGCAGGAGTTAAAAGGCAGGTTTATGCAGAAAACAATCCTATGATGTTTCAGAGCACATGTGAACTTGACTTAGAGAGAACTCATATAGAAATTCAAATTGTGAGATTCACCGAACCTCCTTGTCTAGTTTAAGATTGCATAACGCCAAGGAAGCAATTCATACAGACTTAACTATTTGTCAAGTCTCAATTAGAATTTGGCTATTAACTCCGACTATCTGACACAGTCTGGCTATAACGCTCAATGCAAAGATTATTATCTAATGGACCACAGTTAATTGCTGACATTTTATTTAAGTTTATTTATGCTCAGATGATGTTTTTAACTGCAAACTCAACTAAAACCACAAGGTAGAAAAGTCAGGATAGAGAATTCTTTTTTTACTTTATACTGCAGCTGCTTTATTTACCTGGACTAAGGCATGAGACCATGTTTGAAAAATCACACACATACAACCTAAATTCAAGCTATCCTTGACACTATTAGACTAGCAGTGCTTTTGGGAAAAATATATGTGACTAAATGAAAATTTATGGTTTATTACACTTTCAAAACAACCGGTAATTGTGAAGTTGAACTTCAGCTATTGAAATGCATGCATCTCTGTTCAAGCTCAAGTCTGCCGGATAAATAAGTTGAACTGACACTGCAGGACAGCCTTTAAAATTTTTTTCTTAATTAAAATATGTGGAGTGTCAAATTCAAGTGACTGCTCAGCTTTGCTTCTCATGGGCTCCTTGTAAGGCTTTCTATCACCTGGCTGTCTGGAGAGGGCAGCCTGTTATTTGGAAGTTTTATAGGGAGGTAATTGATTCATCAGGAAACAAATTTTTTATATTAAGGTTTGGTGTCTTGTACAACTCCGGCATATTCCTCTGTATCACTTTCTGCATGCAATCACATTTGTCTGTGTAGCAGCAGCAGCAGATCCCTCTTGGTTTGGTGCCCTGGAAACTACAGTCCCCACCTTCTGCCACCTGGCCCCAAGGCAGCAGAGCAAAGCACGTACCCCACCAGCTCATTGTCAGGAGTTACTTTCCCCTCTGGCCTGGGCTGTAACTCATTTCCTGCAGCTGCAAACGCTGTCAGGCAGTCTCACAGGCAGCGCTTTGGCTCAGAGCCACGGGTGGGGATCCTTTTTCCTTACACATGGCCTATGCTTCACTTGCTTGCAGTCTCAAAACAGTAAATCCTCCCCTTCCACAGCCTCCCTTTGCTTGCAAGCAAACAATTGCTGCCCAGGTCATCCTTCTTTTCTTCCACTACAAACAGGGAGTCCTTCTTCAATTCTTAAAACTGGATTCCCATTTTGCTCTATCAAATTCTCCTGCTGCTACACAGTGTTTCCTCTTCCTAGATTGAACAGTATTTAGACTCAACATGAAACACTCAATTTCTCAAACATAACTTTCAAAGCTCTCACTCACACATGAGACTTTTACCTTTACTCTCTCATCCTTTCACTGAAAACTGGTATTCTCAATAGTATCCAGTTGTGTGAGAATAAGCTTACTTAATGTAACAAATTCAAGACTGTTTTAGCCCATTCTGTGGCCTCAGCTATCAAATCTCTTCTGGGGAAGTATCTCTAGGTCACCCACACAATTTCTGTCTTCCTTAATTCGTGAACAGAGGGTTCCTATAGCAATTCAAGAAGAGTTCTGACACCTGCTCTACATCAGTCCTTCCCATCTAGCAGGTGTAGAAAATGGCTTACTACACGGCTACTTGAACAAATTTGCCAACCTTTGTCCTGCAAAGCCATTTGATCTGCCTCATTATGTTAATATTCTTTGAGAGAGACTACATTTGGAAAAAAAGACTACTGAAGTAACACTTCTCTGTTCATGGCTGCAGTCAGGACAGTATCCTCAGAGTGAAATCAAAAGCCAGTATTCAGTAGGTGAGTGGTGTGTGGTTTGGCACCATGTCACTAAGAGACCACCTACCTCAGATTTGAACAAACCCATACAGATCCCTGGGTTACGCGATGGCATGAAACAGGCAAACACTGTACCTTCAGGTAAACAAAAGACTTCTGTGGCCAAGTTTTGAAACAAACAGATAGTAACATGAACTGGCAATTAGACGTGGTCCCCCCAAAATCTTGTAACCTAAAAGAGACATAAATGTAAGCCTCATGAGCAAAGGCTTGTTAGAGCCTTTACAGCTCTCCAAATACTAGCACCTACAGAAGGGATATGATGGACTATCACAAAGTCTTCAGAAGTACTCATGAATTCGGAAAAGACAGTAAACTTGTGATCCAAACAGGCAAGAAATTCACAAACAATTTTAAATAGCTGCCAGTTTTTCCGAGCTTGCATGTTCAATTTCGTTACACTGAATCCTGTCCCCTGCCCTTTACCCAAAGCTCTGTGGCAGTGTAAATGCCCTGCAAAGAAAAGAGAACTGCACATATAAAAAAGAATGTACCATAGAATGAAAAGAAACCCATATTAAAAAAGAGAGAAGTACCAAATAAAACAACAGGAACAATCTTTCTCCCCCACACCCAAAAACATGTGGGAAATCATTGCAAAAAAAAATGTTGCCTTATGCATTACTTGTGAAAAACATGTTCTTCCAGAGCTAGTAATTTATTTTTTGTAGAGTGCACCAACTGCTATTCAGCCTCTTCACTACCCACTTGATTCTCTTTTCCCCCTATTATAAAAGGGATTTAGATTTTTAAAACACGTATTCATCTGTAAACTGCACACCAAATTGATTAAATGACCCAAATAACTTGCAAAAATAGATCTGATATCCAGCAGAGCAAGAGGTCAGGAATCTGCAATCAACTCTCTCCCTAAGTTACTACTGATCTAGTGAATGTTTTTTCT
Organism: Platysteira castanea; assembly: GCA_013397175.1. NCBI lineage: Eukaryota > Metazoa > Chordata > Aves > Passeriformes > Platysteira > Platysteira castanea. The sequence continues at coordinate 219,015 of VYXC01012111.1, read as the reverse complement.
GTGCAATGCTTTCCTCATACTCTTAACAAAGTGTTTGTTTTCTTAACTATCATTAAATTGTACAGATTGAAGATACTGTAAATGCGTATTTTTTTATCCATTCATACTGATTAGATGCTTTAGATAGTAAACATTCTTAGAGGAGAAGTAACACCTACACTTTTAGGCAATTGATGAGGGTCATTTTTGGGGCTGTCTTTTAACATGAGAACAAAACAACACTACTTTTCATGGTTGACAGATAACGTGTGGACAGACAGGAATGACCAAGATCAACTGTTAGAACTAGGCTTCACTGAAAATATTTTCTGCTTTAATAATCTTGCATGTTTTCCTACTTTGGATAATAATTTCAGATTATTTAAGGCATTAAGGATCACCCAGAATTTCCGTACTCAGTTATGAAATGTGGTTTGACACACCGTAAGAACCAGCTGTCAATTACAAAAGGTTTGCCATTTCAAAACTTTGAAGCTCATTTCACCTCTGATGTGCTGTGGCTTTCCAACTTGTATTGTTGGCAAGTGGTGCTACTGATAAACACAGTTGAAAAGATCAAAACTGGGTCCATAGATACTGAAAGAAGTGCAAAACTCTTCAGCAAGCCATCTGTATAGGCTAAGCACTCTACACCCAAGTAGCCAACCCCACCACTTCTGATGGTGATCACCTCCTTCTTTCCCTTGCAGTACATAAACCCTATTTTTTCCTCAGCCTCTCCCAACTCATGTCTTAGACTCATGTCTTAGTCCATGAACTGTATAGAATTACTCTGACTTGATGCTCACACTGTGAGCCTCACACAGGACGTGTATTTTCAGACCTCAAAATCCTAATTTGTTGAATCTCTCAAAAACTCTGAAAGTTTTACTGAATTATTGTCAAAAAAGGAAAAGAAAATCTGTACTATAAAGACTGAAGGTACAAAATTAATTACTAGAAATCTAGGAAGTACATGAAAATTATCCACTCAAGAACATGGACTGACTTAAAATTATGTGAGTCACTCGTTCTTTGTTAGATGATTTGTTTTGTTTTTTAGGAATTCATACCTCAATCAATACCCACAATGAACAATTCTGAGAAGATCATCTAATTGTTTTTCCATTCTTCTGATTAGCATATTCCCCAATGCTTTATTTAATCAAATGCAGCACTTGAGAATGAATAATGGGTTTGTGGGATTGTCTGAGGTGCTTTTCATTATAGCAGAAAAATAAAATCAAAGCACTCCAGTGGTTTTGCTTAATTTTTATAATCCCTCAGTGAAATGAACACTATCAACCTCTTTCAAGCAATAGAAAGATGAGGTAGGGACCAAAGTGAAACATACCCAGTAGTTTCAAGTGTCTTGTCTATGCTTTTTTCTCCTCCCCAGATTACTTAACATTATATAACAGTTTGCATGTTCAAGACGGTTCACACTCACTTCAGTCACATGCAAGGGAAACTTTACAAATTAAACATCCATCTCCTAAAGCCTGACACCCAGCAATGTGGAAATAAACAATTAGCAGCTGCTTCTTATCAGCTGGGATTAGGATGGCATACCACAACATCCCGCAGGAAGCCTGTGGCAGGGACAGAAGGCACTTCTGAGGCTGCATTCAACCCTGCAAATTATGCTCATTCTAGCAATGGCTTTCTCTTCTTCTTCAGTGTCCGTGATTAATATAATTAATTAATGCTCTTTACTTCAAAGCACCATGTTAAACAAAGTAAAGTATCTTTGAAATGCTCTGCCCCACTTTCCCTAAACAAATGCTGAAGAAAAAAAAGCAAGACAGGTCACGTCCACTGGTTTGATTAATAGAAGTACCTTCTCAAACACAAAACCAGCTTTGTCTGTCCCTCGGGATTCTGACAGGCTCAATGTATACATATAATATATAAATACATATATATAGTCCAGTACAATCTGCCTCCCCTAATAAAATTCTCTGCATTCAAAGGTGAAGTCTCTTAGCTCCAAAGCAAAGTAGATTTATCAATTCTGTGCGTGTTGTTAAAAAAAAAATCCTGATTTCACCCCCTTGTTCAAGAAGAAAAGTTTTAGTGTTACCCAATGACATACTCCAATCTTATCATCAGAATATCTGCAAACTTTTCCCTATCCAAATTATTATATGACACAAATGACAAAAGATTAGTACAACTATACAGCTCAATCCTTCAAACTACGCCCCCCAGCCCCTAATCACCCTGCATTCAGGAAGTTCCTGCTGTGCCTGCCCCTAATATAAGAAACACAGACTCACTCCTGTTTTCCTCAAGCATATTTATACGGTGACTTAAAAAAACATGGGAAACATTAACCGAAAAAATTTTGGTTATATTTATGGAAAACTTTCCAAAACCAGAATTTTGTGTTTTGAAAGACAAATTTTCCCAAACATCACTTGTCTGCTAATCTTGTCACCTGCAATAACAAACTCTTTGAAATGCATCTTTTCCCACAGCACGTGATGAAATGCCTCCTAATGAGCTATTTTTCTGGATTTTTCCCTCCTATTTTTTTTTCTTAAGTTCACATTTCTTCCTGTCCACAGCCTGCAAACGCAACCAGTTGCAAATGAAGCAAGCAAGCATTTTCTCTAATAATTAACAAGCATTTTCTCTTTGAGCCTGGGTAGTTTACAGAGCCAAAAGACTACAGCATACTAAAACCCTAAAACCTTTCCAAAAATCATCAGATTTTTCTTGCACCCTTCAGGGGAATATTCTTTCATGCATCTGAAAAAAAGCCAAAGTAAGATTTCAGAGATGCTCTGAGAAAAAGGGATGAGTGTGCCAATGCTACTCCGAAAAGCTCAGTTAAGTAGAATACAGATGTCCAAATGAACAATTCCTGTGCCAGAGTATAGGAATGAGTGTATTTACCTTTTCCATTGCTGAACCTGATGTTGTCATGACTTCTTAGTGCAGGATTTCTCAGGAACCATTGATAATCCATGCTGGAGATTTTCTTCCCTCCCCACTTTCACCACTTCTCAGGTACAGATTTTCCTATCACTGCAGCTTGATCTAATGTGATATATAACTCTTCACCAAGATATAATCTGCTTAAACCTCTTCCCTATCTTCAGCCACATTTCCACTTAATGCCAACTGCTTACTCTTTGAAGAGACAGTGCGGTTGCTGAAGACACGCCAGTGCAGGAACACCGAAGCTGCCATTTGCACAGTACTCTCCATTACCCAAAACTCAAACTGCTGATGACTAGACTCTGTGCCCATCATTCCTTACCTTTGTGGTTAAAAATCCCCTCCATCTCCATACTACTGCGAGAGTGGGCGATGCAGAGGGACCCGCAGGGGACCAGGCCTTCCGCAGCTGGGGACCGGTCTGTGGTCCGGACCAGGCACCAGTCGGGCTTGTCATGGGGCCTCTCCAGGACCTCCACTGTCTGCCCACGGCGGATTGTCAGCTCATTACTGTTGCAGGCGGTGAAGTCGTGGATTACCACCGTCAGCTCGCACCCACCAGACAACTGTGAGGGGAGAAAACAAGGAGAAGCCAGATGAATGCTCGTTATCAAGCCGTCACGCACCGTTACCTATTTAGGACTCCTGGCAGGGTTTGTATTTTGGATGAGATAGCAGGCTTCTGGGACTTTCCACATCAAGAAGAGATCATTTCAAAATCAGGCAGTTCTGGTGTTTTAGAACAGACTTTTAGCTCTGCTCGTCTCTACCTATTGTTCAAAGCACACTGGTTGTGACAGTGCTGGGCGGAGGATTTAGGCAGTTTTTCTTGCTAGACTGCTCCTTATCCCAAGAGCTGAAGTAGCAGCAGCTTCTGAATATATTTTATGTGTGATAATTAGCAAAAAAAAGGTCAGATGTTACTAAATACAGTCACTCATAAGCTTTGTTAACTTGCAAATTCAAGACAGAAAGAGGGAGTTTTTGCTTTATTCCTACCCTACTCACAGTTTACACACAGAGGTCACAAAATAATCCAGGACACACAACACGCAATTATGAAAGTGAGAGTAAAGTTCTTCACACAACATTCCCAAATATTTAACTATTTAATAGAAAATTCACACAGGCTTACAACTTCCACATTTTTCTTGGTTCCCCAAATAAAACTGCATAAACTTGAATTAAAAGCATGCAAGCTTAGGGTTTTCCTTCCCCCTCTTCAAAACACTTCATTTGAATAACTTTGCCTAAGCTTTAGTTTCCTCTCTCTGACTGTTTCATCTGCTTTGATGTGAAATGAAAATTATTATCAGAACTTTGCAAAGTTCCCAAGATTGCTCAGTGCCAAAACACCCATCCAACTTCAGCAAGCAGTCCTGGAATTCCTTTTTCCTTACGGCAATGGCATTCCAGGCTACTTCAGTTTTTCATGTGCGAGTTCATAGCTCTGGCTGCTTCAGTGCAACACTCATACCACATCTCAGCTGGTATTCAACTTCAGTGAATTCAGTAATTTTGAACCAAGCCAGTAAACTCCTTCAGCTCAGTGAGATAATCCTGCAGTGCCCTACGCTGACAAAGGAGGACCAATACCCTGTGAGAATTCCAGCTGCATCAAGTCTAGAAGCAAGTGCCATACCAACACACTGCACAGCTCCTGCCATGTTGCTTTTCACTGTTTCATGGCTGCCAGCTACATCCCATGAGCTTCAGAAAAAGGAGATAAGAGACTGCATTGTTTCTTATTTATTAGTTTTTCTTACAAGCCTGGAACAGAAATGATGGACAGAAACTTTTCTAGGAAAATGCTATCTGTTATTAAGCAAGTATTTCAGAGCAAATGACAAAACCAGCAAAATACAATTCCAACCCTCTCTTCTTCAAGTCTGCAACAAATGACAGAACATAATTCCTAGCAGGTGGGCTGCAGTAACTCCAGAGCTTTCCCGTGGTATCTGCCTGCTAATCTCACCGGCTATCATAGCTTGTGTGTGCTTACAAAGGAGGAGAAGTTTTCTTGAGGGAATGTTGGGGCCAAGAAGGGCAGAAAACCCTCATACATCTAGTGTTTAAGGAAGATAAATAAGGTTGTACCCGTTTAGATCCAGGCTAAAAATTAATCACATTGCTTCCTTCTACCCTGTCTCCTCGGAGAGCCCCAATACACAAATTACAGGGGGGGTACATCTTCAAAACATGTTACCTCCTCCCTCATTAAAGTGTTTCCTGTTCCTTTACACTCTATTTTTTAGTCCATGCAAAGCTATGCAAAGGGGAAAAAGTAAAGAGCTTTCCCTTGCTTTCTGGTATTGATTTATGTTACAGCCTTTGTCAGACCAACTCAGAAACAATTGAAACCATCTGTGTGCCTGATGGGGACTAACAAAAAAACTGATGAAGTATTACTTCACAAGGTGTCCAGGGCAGACCAAATTTTTCTCCGGAGGTCCATATCCCATCCAGTGCAAACAGAAGAACAAGCTGACACTTTCCACAAACTGCATCTAGTCCTTATATTTCCTTCTAAATACCTACAGGAGCACATCTTTGGTGCTTTGTTTGCTTTCCTGACCCTTCACTTCCTACAAACAGAGATTAAAGTATATTTTGTGACTGGTGCAATGGCCACACATTTTGGTAATATAGATGGTCTTTTTTCTCCTCCCCCTAATAAAACAAAAAAAAGTAGGATCTCAGATTTTACGTTCTCTGAGTATTTTATATAACATTAAGCTAAAGGAAAAAGCAAATGAAGGCTGTCAGAGGCCTTGTCAGACACTATTAAAATACACAAAATTCCTAGTCTTTCAGACAGTATGGGAATCAGATATCCTAGCTGGTCAGTATTCTACTGAAATTCAATACTCATTCACACTTCAGTATAGTGTGTAGGACACTTCTTGCACAGAGTTGTTATATCCACACCATCCTCAACTATGTACCTACGCTGTTACATGCAACTTAGTGCAGAACTTTTCCACTAAGACATCGAAACCAATGATTTCTGTACCCAGCACACACACGTGGTACTTTGGAGAGCTGAGCAAAAAAAAGCATTTACCAATTTTCCCTTCCTGTGGGTTAACTTCCTTTCTTTCTGCCTACTACAGTAGTGGTTAGGAAACACTTCTTTCCTCTTTGTTTCATTGCTCGATTTCTCTCTGTAACATACTTTCTGAAAGCAGTTTCATCTTTCACACTGATTAAATGCAGTTGGACAGCAGGGAGTGTCTGTGATTAAGTGCGTTGCTCAACAGCTGTTGTTGGACAGCTTTGGCAAGGCTCTCCAGGCTAGCTGGAGGGAAGAGCAAGAGGCACAGCAGAAACTGGGACGGACTTGCACTGAAGGGAAAAGAGTTACAAACCATCTAAATCCAAATTTAGGCTAAACAAAGGCTTTATATACTTTATCCATCCATCTCAAGAAACCCTTTATGTAAACTGAATTAATCATGCATGATAAAAATGAATGATGCTATGTCTGAAACATGGAAACTGGAGAGACAGAGGCAAGATGAGAAACAAAAGCCAGACAGAAACAGAACTGCAGATTAGAAAAGGCACAAGGTTTAATTAAGCATCTTATCATGGGACACGGTGCCTTGCAGTTGCTGAAATTAATGTTAACCATCTATGTTCACCTCTCTGAGGCCTTTTCGTCACTGTCGCATGTAGAGAGAAAGAAAAAACCAGACGACACAAACACGCAAACACTCACTGGCTGAGCACATTCTTAGCACAGGTTTGCTGAAGGCAGAGACACCACACTAAGCCTGTCTGCCACCACTACCTGGGAACATCATGACTGACCAGATACTCAAGAGCCTTTACATCAGGCCATATAACATTCTTTCTGGACTGCAAATGGAATTTAATTTTCCATGGTAATTTTACATGAAGAAGAAAGGAAAGCAAAGAGAAGCTAACAAGATTTCTCAATTATTTCAAGCATGAAAATCTTTAATCCTCTTTTAAAATGGAAACAAGTGCACTGTGGGAGAAAATAAAGGGGACAGCACAAAAGTTCTGCCTCAAATAAAGAGCATTTTGCTTTGACCAGGTAGCTGTCCAGACATGGTTTCCAACTCTGGAAAGAGGTGTGTACTCAGAGCCATGTCTGCTTTTTTACTAACACTTTTTTCTACTGATGGGAGCCTTTTCTCTTCCGGAGATTCAGCTGGCAGAACTAAATACTTGGTTGTCTCCTGCTGCTTCAGTCCTTTTTCTGTTTTTCAAAGAACTACACACAAGCTTAAAGAAGCATGAAAATGAAATACAACTTCACACAGACAGTAATACAAAGTGTTACCAGCTAGGTACAAAAGACAATTTTTAAAAAATAAAATCCTGCTCTATTGACCACCCACAGCAGTTAGCATGATTTCTACTATTTAGGAGAGGAATCTATGACAGCTCTTCTTCTAAAAGCCTCTCATCTTCTCAGATACCAAAATACTAGTTTGGATTATTTCACATTTCTACCAGATCATTGAATAGAAGCATGAAAAAAACCTATCAGACCTACATTCAGCCTCCCTATTTAATTTCCTATGCACTGGATCAAGTTCAAAAGACAATGTTAAAAATCAGATGAGGCCAATGAAAGGCCAAATGAATGGTCCAAGAATCTCTTCAATCCATTAGCCACCTAAAACGCTGGCTATACATCTATAGAACATGAATGGAAGGAATGCTGTGAAGGGTGAAGAGCAAAATATTTACTGAGAAGGGTACGATAAGAGCACTCATGCAGAAAACTGAGATGCTTTGATGGAGTAGAAATCTCTCTCTCAAAAATTCTGTATTCCACTCCAGATTCCATTATACCTTCCAATGTTTCAGGATGGGTCAGTGCTATTGATGTATTTAGCATGTCTTGCCATATGAAGATACACCTCATGATAATAAAAAAGGCTGGAAAGGTATCTTAAATTACCTAGTCCACTTCATTCCCTTCCTCTAGAGCATGATCAACCACATCTGTGTGAATCCTTAACATGTATCCAAACTGTTCTCAAAGAACTCCAGAGATTCTAGAGATTCCTAAGGCTTCACAATTACTCTGTTCTAGGGTTTCACATTTTCATACCCATAAAAAGTATTATTGCAATCTTTTTTCAAAAAATAAGTTCTTTGATCACATTCCATCCACTTAAAATATAGGTAAAAGACCATTTAGTAACTTTGTGTGGTAGCTTTTTACACATTTGAAGACCTAAAGTCCTTCCTCCTGCCTTTTTTTCCCCTTTAAACTTTTTAGTCCCAGTTCTTTACCTTGCCCTGCAAGTTAGGTTTAGTAGACTTCTAATCAATCTTTCTTCTTGCTTTCCTCAGAACCCTTCCACTGGACCACCGATTTTTTAAAATTCTGTACTCAAAACTGGATGCAGTATCTAATGGAAGCCTTATGAGTTCTGAGTAAAGAATGAGGACTTTGTGTCCTGCAGTTCAACATCCCATTTCTATAAGCCAATATATTGCTGCTTCCCTTGCCCTCCCAGTTGCATCACACTGTTAAATAATAAATATCTTGTGAGCCTCTGTAGCTTCTCAGTTATCCTCTCAAAAACTGTACAATATTCTCACCATTTTTGTTAGTATTTAACTATTTCCACCTATTCATATAAGCACAAACATGTTCCTATTAAACTGCACAGTATTTTGCCAGTTGATTTTTCCCATTGCCAAGATTATTCTGAATTCTAATTCTGCCTTCCAACACTGTTTTCAGATGACATGAAGCTGGGAAGGATGTCAATGTCAGCTTTATAAACATATGGTCTATTGCATCATCCCAGTCATTACTGAAAAGCAGCATTGCAACAGTGGAGCCAACAATGAGAAGTTACAATTCTAGCCCAAAAAGCAAGGGTGGAGAAGAAAAAAGGTAATCATGAAGTTATTCTCTGTTGTTATGGCAATTCCAACTATGTCAGAAAACAGGATGCAAGGAAAGAAGTTCATCTGGACAATATTCAACCACTTACTATCAAGGTTAAGGATTTTCAGCTCTTTCAAAGTGTTATCTCTGAGGAGGTAAGAAAGAATATTAACATTTGGATAAAGGACTTCATTCTTGATATTCCCCCTGTATAACAGTTTAGAACTTCTAACCAAAACATTTATTTTAAAAGAATGAACTGTCTGAACATATAATTGGAGGAAGTAAAAGAATGGTTTTACTTGGCTGTTGATTAATATGACATGTTTGATATTTGTTGTCTTTTCTTAACCTTGATTATGGATACATGTGAACAGAAAAATGTTCAGCAAGAGCTTAATAAGTAATATAGCACGAAACACTTCTACCACTTAATTAATACTATTTTAAATTGCTTGATATTTTTAATGTTTCTTGATTTGGAATCCCATCTCAGTTAGGTACATGCTCCAAATTTGACCAAGGAGTTCCACTGCTTCCTCTGGCTAATCACATTACCAGCACTTAAAATCTGGACAACTGTTTTACTCCATTTCTGTAAGACATTCACACATACTTCAAGCTTCTAGGCTAAGAAAACAGAGTCGATTTTAAGCCCCAAATGGACTACAGCTAATGAATTTTCAACATCCAAAGTGAGAGATTACTTCAGACTCAGCAATGGTGTTGACACCCTGCAGATTTCACTGGCCATCTTCCTGTTACTGTTCCATAATAATTTTTATTTTGTATTTTTAAGCAGATCAAAGATTCTCTCAGTGTATTAGCAAACCAAAGCATATAATAGAAACATTAAACAAAGCTACCCTGCTAATTTACACACTTTTTTAGAAGTGCACAATAGTAAATTCCTTCCTTGGACATAAAATACATAGCACAAGTAACTCCCAGGGAGTCTTCAGCTTCTTTTTCTTGGCAAAGAAAAGTCTAATAAAAATTTTATACACAAATGAAAGAACTCAAAAATACTTCAAAAACAACACTAATCACACTTAAAATTTAATTTGTCAGGAAAATACTGAAAAGTGTTTTCCATTTCTCCTTCCTTCCTTCCATTCCTCCTCCTTTTAACTTATAACTCCTGTTGAACAGGTTGTTGGTAAGACTCCTCCTCATGTCAGACTGGAAAACAATCCTGAGGGCATTTTACTTGGCCACCTTTCTCAACAATTCTCACATGATGCATGAAATATTACTGTGAAGGGCATTGGGAGACAGCCCGTGCTCACCACCCAAGTGAACAGTGCATCTCAAACAGCTGCAGAAGGGCGACGGCTCTGCACGGCAGGGATGGATTGCATCACCTCCAGCCTGCATGCACACAGCCTGATGTCTCAGCCAACAACCAGGGAAACCAGAGACAGCAGGTCTTGCTTCTGAGTGTGACAGCTTACCTAAACTCTTCTCTTAAGAACAGTTTGCTAGCATACAAAACTCAAATTTTTGTAAATCCCTCAATAGTTAAGTAAGAATGCTAAGAGTAAGACAGCAAAACAGAAGTCATCAAAAGAGTTGTTCCTCTAAGCAACTGTTTTTCTCACAGGTACCTTTAGAAGAAGCCACCTCCAAAACTACAGACCAACCTCAGAACAAATGCACGAGATCAAAACATAGGCTGTTTTTGACAAATACAAGAGCAACCTAAGCACCTAGTGTTTCCCTCCTTCTGCCTGCTTCTCTACATGGAAGATTCAAACTATAGAGTTTGAGTGACATGTGAAAATACAGGAAACTCGCTGAGTTTAGGTGATGATGGGAACAGTCAAAATATTATTCTGAGAACCTATTCACTTAGCTATCCTGAAGAGTACTGGTTATTTATCTACGTAGTTTGAATGGCTCATCAGAACAATTTTACCCAAGGAGGTAATAGACCAGAAATCCCTAACTAAACTTTCAAGTTAGTAAGTAATTTGCTAGGCATCTTTAGTGTTTTAATACATTCTTCTGTTTGATAAACTTTTATTATCCATCTCTACTTCCCTCCAGGGTCCTAACACTTCTCACTTGCCAAAGATCTTGTTTCAATTTCAAGTAACACACACATTTCATAAACATTTTTATTCTTTTGACACTTATTTTTCTTCTATCCTGGGGAAACTCTGGCTGTGTATCCTCATGGTATAATCCAGCCAGAATCTACAGGCAACGATGGAGGAAAGGAAACACCAGCACTAGCACCAAATGACAGTTTCGTGGGTTACCTCTGGACCATTCCATCACCTTCCATGCAGAAAGTGAACACCTACTCTCTAACCCATAAACCCTGGAGAGTACTTTTCCTTCAGGACAGTAACTGTGTGTGGCAATCACCAGCCTCAAGCCAACATGGAATGCAGGTGGTACACTTCCAGAGAGGCTGAGACTAACATTAAAAACAATTCTGTGCATCACTATCAAATTTTACAGAAAATAAAACTTTTGTTTTAAACTGGGTCAAGTCTTTGAGCAAACTGCAGAACAGAGTGGACCAAAATGGTTTCAAATTGGAACAAACACCTATTATATTTCAACAATCACTCCTGCTCTCCCACAGCATCAAGGTATTTTCTCTATTGCACACAGGTAAATTTTAGGAGACTGAATATTTCCATGCCTCTTCTCTGAAGGTACCAAGGACTAATCTTGGGTGCTAATTCAAACTAAAGGACGAATCATCTGCTCTCAGCACAGAGCAATGCCCGGGACACTTACCTTATCACTGTCTAGCGTGTTCTGGGAGGTTCGTGAGGCAATTGAAATAGTGTCAGGCTGGCTGCTGCCATCTCCCTGACTGTCCAGGTCCTCGCCATCTCTGCAAAGAATTCAGTTTTCATTAGAAGAGCAGTACTGTGTTTGTTACACATTAGTTAAAGAAGTTAGACACTCCTAGTGTGGCAACACACACCAAATTAACTGATGGAAGAATCAAATACTCAGTACTTAATACTCTGTTCTCTGCTGTAAGAGAAGGGATTCATTTGCTCAAGGTCTACGTCATGCAGAATTAAGGCAACAACCAGTAAGTCAGAACTATGGCAAGAAACTTGCACAGTAGTCACTTAGCCAAAGCTAGCAAGCAGGACACTTGGTCATACATTTCAAGCTTCATAAAAGGAAAACCAAGGACCTGAATAACACACACAGAATTGCAAAAATCTAACATGTATAGTGATCCTGTACTGTAGTTCCAAATCCCTTCTGTAATGGCTCATTTACACAAGTCAGGGACTGTTCAGAGCAGAAATCTCAACAAATTCAGCACTGCAGGAAACTGTAAATTAATGATAAGATAAAGCTGGACAAAATGACTCTTGCTTTTGTCCAATTCATTGAAAGTCATTTGAAATTCAACACCAGAGAGGAAAGAGCAGTGTTGTGTACTTAGAGATCTCTGATTATTTGAAATACTACTTACCTTCTTCCTTTCTGTTTTGTTGTTGGTGCAGTTTTGGGAATGTGGATGGGCTCTTTCAATGCTCCTTTCAGATGAATAGTCCTTTCTTGTATCACTTCCCGGATGTGTTTGATCCAGTCCTGTTTATTCTCTATACTGGATGCCTTTGATATGCAAAAGAAACAAAACCCCCACAATGGACCATTATGGCTGAGAAGATCCACACATACAGTCAGCTAATAAACACAAAGAGGAAGGCATAAAGAATAACTTTGTGAAAAATTTCTGAAAACCTGAAGGGAGAAAAGGAAATTCTAGTTGGCTGCCTTCATTTTGAATTGCCAGTACTACTTTACACTTCTCAACATTATTAATAATGTTCATTTGAAAAACATTTTAAGCTATATTCAGAGTTTACTTTTGTAAATTGAAGACTAAAGCCCTGTATGCACCTCATGTGAGACAGGGTGGACTGATTTACTTTAAGTGTACCAGTAATGACACCTTGAATACTAGTATTTTAAACTCACCCAACATTTTAGGTCAATTCTAACTTGATATAATAATCTACTATTACTGGCAAAAAAGTTAACTTTTACTGCAACACATATACTTCCACAACACATTTCATGTATTACTCTTTGATACAGAGCTTGAGGCAGAAAGCTAATTTAGGGATTGTTTTTTAGTAACTGCCTGCAACATATCTATTTTTTAAAATACTCCAGAAATGACTTGATATCCACCTGTCCAACTTCTAATCTGATTGTTTAGTCCAATTTAACCCTGCACCTGAAATGCTACTAAATATAAATATTATTGCAGATCTGAAAAAATTATTATATATAATTTCTTACTTTTCTTAATTACTGTCTCCTGAAATAACTGGCTTCAAATATATTATAAATATTTAACGTATTATAAATATATAATAACCTGGAAATCTAAACGGATGAAGAAAATTGTAGGAACAGATGGACAGGTAGGAAAAAGAATTTTGTTTTCTTTTACAAACAAAAACATTTAGGAAGAGAAGCTAAACATGACCTTCTAAAAAATCTTTTATTTAGTTTTTCATGGAATTTACTTTCAATATTGAAGAGCTGAGGAATGCTTGTTTCCAACCTTCAGAAACAAACAAACGAAGTCCACAAAATTGTTGAAGAGCTTGATGTATCATGGAAGTTTTCTAAATATCCTAGGCACTAAGTAAAGCACAGAACAGAAACACCCTAAAGTAATCTTATTTAGAGAGCCCTTAATTAAAACCTCTTATTCTGCTCTGTCCTTGGAGGATCATTTCAGGCTGCAAAGCACTGTCTGTGAAATTATGGGAACATTAAGACTGAAAGAAAATCTAGTACTTATTAATGTTACATTTAATTTCCTAGCATTCCTTGGCTGCTGCCAGAAAGCTAATGTAAGCTTTTCTTAGCCTGTAATTCACAAGGAAAAGATATAAATTTGAGTATTGACATGTAAATTGGAGAGACTATTTTTAAGTGACATTACTGAGTATTCATTATGAATATATGTGAAATCACACACAAGTTTAATAGTAGGTGTATTAACCTATAAATTGGAAGATGAACTTTGTTTCAGCTCAACACAGCTCCTGAAAATATGCCAAATTACCCGTTAGCTGCTTATGGTATTACAAAAAAGGTTTTTCAGTTGAGAAGGAGTCCCAGGTTACATACCATAATGACAGGAAAAATTGAATTAGCCATTCTCCTCGTGAGCCAAAGAGCACTTGTGACACCCGTAACTTGCCCAGACACCAAATTTATAGGCATTGCATGCGCTTTTATCCAAAGGCAAGTAGCTTCAGAAAACCTTGTAGCCCATAGAAGACATAAAAATCTTTTGCAGTGTTTGTTTTCTGCATCAAAATACAGGTCACAAAAACCAGCATCGCCAACAAGCAGTGACTACTTGAGTGTGAAAGGTAACACTGATGCCATCATTTCTTTGTGGCACCAGTTGCCCTGTCACCTAATTGCACCTCTCCCTACTATGATTTGTGAAAGCAAGTTTGTTTAATCCTTCAGTAGGTTACAAAGATTCCCCTCTGCTGCCAGGCCACATGAGTTAGATATACATATACATGCCACCACCTCCGCACACAAAGAAAATTATCTGTCAGCAGCTGTCCCTCTCAAAGCAGGAAATCACTTGTTTCTTTCCCAACAAATATCAACAACGACTACAAGACTTGCTGTAGACTAAAAGCACATCTGCTAAAATTACCTTGAGAACAATTTTGTTGTCTGAAGTTGGTGTCCTTCCAACCCACAGAGCAAACTTGCAGGGATCTCCTTCTACATGTTCTGTGACACCCAGTTCAGAAGTCTGGAGTGAAGAAAAATTCGTTAGGACCACGTGGCATTTTTTCTCAGAAGCCACAGAGGCATGCTAATATTCTAAAAAATTGAGCACTGCTATTTAAAGAGATTTTCAGAAGCTTAAGGCTAACTCATATGCTACAGAGAATCCTTTATTCTGGTGGCAGTGGTGAGGTCTCATCAAAAAAGGAAGAACTGCAAGCTTAACAGTCTTTTTTATAAAGTGACAATAAACAGTAACACTTATAATCTGAATATCGAAATGATTATTTTAGTTTTTGGACTTGACAGTAAAAGCTTTATAATTCTAAAGAAGATGCTTGGCAAATATAAGTTTTGGCTTCTCTCCCTGTTCATTTCCATCGGACAACGCTCACTGTTTACTGATTTTTATGCTTTCTCTCAGATAAGATATGCTTAATAATTCTCTTGATATCTTCTAAAACTCTGGTCTCTTTTCTGTCAAATGAGTCTTTCCTACTGTGTTTCCTTCCCTCTGAAATAGATTAAATAATTCAGAAACAGAGTTTCCCTGGAGAATTTTGTGAGACAACTACATGAACAATCAGTCTTTGGGAATGTTCTAATGTCAGACCTTAATAGCTAATTATCATCCAAAATGTTTTCACTTTCTGACTGGAACAACATCTTACTCATGTGAATTGGCTTCCACTTGAAACAATTGATACAGGCTCTGCTCCAAAAAAAAAAAAAAATACAAACAAAGAAATACAGCTCAAACTAAAAGAATCCTCACTCCCCAACAGCTGCTAAATACTCTCAACATGATTAGAAGCTGTATTTTTCCCCTCATACACATCATCATTAGCACATACACAGTTCAACACAAGAGATGCTGGATACCCAGCACCTGAGTAAAGGTACTTTTTTTTCTTGTCTCACTTGGATGCCAACTTGGGGTGGTTTTTTTGGTTTTGGTAGGTGAAAGCTTTTTTGGTTTTTTTCTTCTAAAATAATCCCAATCCAACACATCCACCCTTCCACACACAATTGCCTGTGCCCAGCAAGCAGTTGAGCAACATGGCTCTCTGCAAAAGACACTGGCAATGCTACAAGTCTGCATGGGGCTCCAGGACAGGCTCCCAGAATAGAAATTATTGTGGGTTACTGGATGCACGGAAGCCACACTGAGGTGAGGAAGCTCGCAAACACCAGCTACTGATGACTGGAAGAGTGTTCTGTCAAAGTAACACCTGCTCGCCTTGTTCCCACAGCCCTCCTTAGGCATTGCTTTTGGACACCTGTTCTCTTGCCAAAGGAGTTCATTAACACATTCTACCACTTACATATATCATGAGTATCCTGTGCTGGGAAAACCCTGATGGTCACCATGCCCGAAGCAAAGAGAAGGATCTCATTTTTGTAAAGCCACGCTCCAGAGGTAAGTCACAGGATAGCATACAAAAAAGATCTTTAGCTCAAATCAACATGCATGCTTTCAACACATGCCTTTTCTAAAAATCAAACTATAAGAGCTGCCATAATAGTAAGCTGCACTACAGGATATTTTGCCAGATAGAATATGACAACAAAAAGAATCTTTGTGTATTAAAAATGAGGTACAATGAGAGTCTTCAAGATTTCCATCAGCTTCTCTAGGACATAAGGCTATTACTAAATCCCTGCCAGAGGAACTGACATGACAAGTTTACAGGACTGATTTTTCAGTTCTGTCCCCTCTCCCACATAATCGCTTGGCAGCTATTGATATTCTCCATTACACAAGCATTTTTTTGTGTTTTGGGTTCTTGAGAGCACCTAAGAAAGGTGTGATCAACAAACAGCTGCAGCTGTGTTACCTGCTATCTATTCTGTATCAGGAAGGAAAGCAAGTGTTGGAAATGAAGTGACAGAATATGCAAAGAAAGATATGGAAAAAATTAGGGGTTTTTTTCACCAATCTGTTTTACCAGTTTTGACACAGAAATAGGAAGAGGGAATGAATGAAGGAAAAGGAGCAGAAGCATGGAGAAAAGACTCAGTATTTACACCGTCTAGACTTAGTCATAATTCCCAATAGGATCAATACAAGAATAATGATTTCTAGAGAGTGATTCTGAGGAACAAAGTAATTTCAAATGCTTGCTCTGAGCTATTTGGTATAAATGCTAATCTTGCCTTCAACAGATACAGAGCAAGCCATGGGAGACTGTCTTGCCACTTGGCTACCTCAGTTTATGGAGTGTGACTACTGCTCTCATCTAAGTCATCCAGCAAGATAGGAAGGTAAGGATGTGAATTCCAGAGTCACATTTTGTAAAGTACACATGCTACAGATAAGGAAAGCAAGAGTGGAGGTTTTGGGGTGTTTGTTTCAGGGGTTTTTTTTTGTTTTTTTGTTTGTTTGTTTGTTTTTGGTTTTTATTTTTTTCAGGTGGGAAGAAAAACATTTCCACCTTTTCATGCTTTCAGTAGACCATAAGTACTGTATTTCTATTTAGAGAATTTTATTTAAGAATACTGGTCTCAGCAAACATTCTGGAATGAACTTTTCCCCAATCAGTATGTGTAGAATATCCACTAAAACAAATCCTTAGTGTGAATATTACTACAACAGCAATAGTAAACAAGGAAGATGAAGGCAGCTTATCAATTCCTTTCATCCAAATAAGCGTTAAAGAATCAGCAATCAGCACACAATTAAGACAAAACCAGTCCAGCCCAATACTGATTTTCATTTGACCTGACACACCAAGACTGACATATATCCTTCGGTAGTTGCTCTGAGCCTATCCTTTCACCTCAAAAGCAAGACAAAGCACCAAAGCTGCAAGATTCAGTCTGTACATTCCAAGGCTGTTCTTTCAGTGCTCTGTAATAATTCAAGTTCTTCAGGCACACTTAAATCACCTGAGCTTAGCTGGAGCCTAATCTAGACAGTTTTGTAAATCTGATCAGTTGTTCTCCCATACTTACAAACAGTTTGCTCTTGTAAATGTATTTGCTCCTTCCGCTCGAGTCCTTTACTTCTTTACTGAAAACCAAGGACATCTCAAAAAGGAAAAGGTGCCTCTCTCTTCCCTTTCGAATTAGAGTTTTTGGGTCCCACACTTGGAAGGATTCTTGAAGGATGAGCTCTCCCTGAGATTCTATATTTTCATCAAAGCCTAAAAACAGAGTGAAAGAAAAGATTCACCATGAAAAGTTAGTAATACAAAGAACATGAAAAGCACAGCTTCTGTTCATTAAACTGTATGATTTTTTCCCCCGATACAACTTCCAAAAGATGGGATTCTAAGAAAACAATCCTAAAAACAAGACGTGATTTTAACACTGCAATATACTAAATGTAACTGTAGCTCAAATCTACTTCTAAATTTAGACATCCAACTGTTAAGAACTTAACCAACTCTTCTGGCAGTATTTTACCAACAAATGACAGATCATTTTGTCAGTTTCAGGTAACCTCTTCTGTGATGAAAATGGTATCTCTTATGAGCATTCTGTCACTGTAGAAAGTAAGCAACTTGCAAGAACACAGAGCACATCAGGTTCTTCTGAGAGTGGAAAGCTCCCAAATGCCACCTTTTCTGGACATACACCTTCTTTTCCACGTAGGCAATGAGCACAGAAATGTGTTCCAACTGGGGATGAAAAATCATGGCAGCTTGGAGCTGTTGGCATATGATCAGCCTGCCATTGGTCATGCCAGAATCGATCCACAATGAAGTAATTACCAGCTGGATCACTTGTATTGAGACATAATGAAAACAAGATGAAGATTGAGAATACCAACACTTTTACTTCCATTTTAGCGGTACCATGTTCTCCCAGTTTAATACACAGCTTTAGAGTTGGAGGATAACAAAAATTGTCTCCCATACTCTCCTGAGTGGTATCAAAACGTGTTTTAAATAGATACTGCTTGCCAGCTCTAAACAGGGCAACAGTATGGAGAGGATCAGAGGCAAGTTCCGTCAGGATGTTCATTCAAAATCCTCCAGAGACATAGAGAGGAAATGCGCTCACTCACTATATTTGTCCAACATGGGATGACTCAACAATACATGCATGATTTGTTGTAAAACCAGCTTATGTAAAAGATTAGAATATTCTCCAGAGTCACATTCCCAGTGTTAAAAGATTATTACCAAAGCTGGTCAGCCTTTACACTAAGACCATCTTCTGAACAAGCATTTGGAACTGGTCCTGTAAACTGACCAACATCCCTACTGTTTAAAATCAAGGAAGAGAGGTGATTTGGAGCATTCACACAATTAAGGATCACACGTCAAACCAAGGCAAAGTATACAGTAACTAGCACAATACTGGAAATTCCATGACAAGCTGGATGCTACTACCAGAAGGCAGAGGGGAAGAAAAGGCATATTAACTAGAAGCACTTAGAAGTATTTACTCAGCAACTGTGGGGTAAGAGGGCCCTGCTTTTTTCTCAAAAAAAATTTAAATGCCCAAGAAAAACACTTTTATTACTAAATATATGATTGCACCATTAAAACATGACAACATGCCAACTGCAAAACAGATTTTGGCAGAAAGTTGTTCTAAGCACATAGATGTATTGCATCCAACCTCCACTGTCTGCCATGAACACGATTATGCTGGCTTAGGCTTGGGCTAAATTGGCTTATGCTGACATTTTACAGCCAGAAGATAGATTTCATTTCAACCAGAAGTCTGTTATGGAACAGCCAGCAAACAGATGTGAAAAATACAAACTTCTTGGAGACAATTATTCAATACCTAAATCAGTAAAATCACCAATAATACACTTATGTTTCTCATACTAAGAAGCTTAGGATACTGGTTAGAGAATGTAGCCAAAGCAAGCATATCTGACCAGCTACCTATTGCATTTTGCGTGAGTAGTGGACTACTTTATTAGCCTACATGGTTTTCAAATCTGCAATGGCACAGCTATAGATCAAGGTGAAAGAACACTTAAAAAATTAAAAAACCTGTACCAGCTGTCTTTAACAATTAATTTTTCTAAATAAGTTTGCATCTTATATAGCCCCTTCAAAATGGTATGAAAACTACAAACCCAGAGAAAACAATATGGTCACAAAACAAAGTTAATCTGCAGCATGCAATGAAATTGGAAAGGCAGCTTGAATCCTACCTTCCAGCATGCTGAGGTGCATGGCATCATTGGCTCGCTTTGGCACACTAAGCATCACCTCCAGGCCATCCTTAATCTCACCTTTACCTTCTTCACAGCACGTGAGCAGCTCCTGCAAAAGACAAGCCAACAAGAACACTCTCCATCACTTATTTCTACACTAATATGACAGAAAACCAAAGAGTACTTCTAACAAACCAAAAATAATTTTTGATATTAAATTTTTTTGAACCTCTTACTCTGCCAATGACATGACAGTATACTTCACTTCTATCCTGATCAGTTCTTCAAGGAGCAGCCCAAGCTATCAGTTAACCACTTCTAATTTGAACGGGATTATCTGCTTAATAAGAAACCTTTTAAAGTTATGTTAAGAACAAAACTTTTTTTGATAAGCACAGACACAGGTATCAGATGCTGTGCTACATCAAGGCCCAGAACAATGCGGCTGCCAAGTCATGAAGATGGTGGAAAGCGGGGTAGCACAACGGGACCTCTCCTGCCTCCCACATCAGTCATTGCTCCACTGCACCAAACACCTGCTCTGTACAACTGCTGATAAAGAGAATTTACATTGTTTTATTCTAAGTATTCCATGAGTGACTCTCTTCTGTGCTTACAGTTAAAAGCAACTTACAGACAAAACTTTTCAATACAAGCAAGCATTAACGAATGGACAGAAGTTAGAGAATTGAACATGCTGAGGTGTTGTAGTAGAATTTAGGGCATACAGTTCTCTGCCCATTCAACATCCCACAGATTTAACATAACAGCGCCTGAGCTGATATTCAAATTTCCTCACAGCCTTTAAGCATTTGAACAGTATCAAGATAAAATGTAGGTTACATAACCAAAAGAGCATATTATGTTCCTTCTGTTATTCAAAAGACCCACTTAATTCATTCCCTCAGGTTAAATTCCTTTTCCCCTTTTTAAAGGGAAAGCCATGTGACTTCTACTATTATCATCGTTACATTATTTTTATTTAACTGCCAATAACACCTTCATAGGAAAACACAACATGATCACACCTAAATTTTGCATGACGACTCCACAGAACAGTGAGAGTAACTGAATATCTCTCAGAGGCACAGAAAAGGAGCAACTTCAATACCGTTTGGAAAAACATGGAAAAACAAGTGAAGCTTCCAGAACTGTAAAATGTCTCATCAATCATTCAAGTTTTATGCTCTTAATCCTACCATGCTTTATGTCTCTCTTCTTACAGGAAAAAAAAAAATAGGAAAGACAACCCAGAAACCCAGCAACCACCACACAAATCCATTTTACTATGCAGCAAAGACATCTGGCTCTGCAAACTCTGGCGAAACCAATCTATCCCACCACTTCCATAATGTAGCAGGCTAATGCATATTAATATTGAAAATAATAATAATAATTGTTGGAATTAATACCTCAAAATTTCTGAAACAGCACAGCCTGGAGTATTCTTGTAATTATAATTTAAGTTGCAACTCTTTGCAAGTGGAAAACAGGCAATAAGCTTCAGTCAACAATGACAGATTTGTTTCCACCCAACCTGACCTGAAATAGCCTCTAATGTTTTTCAGAAATTTGAAAAGCAATCGCGCATGGCTGTTCTCAAGTAAAAAGGGGAGACACAGATCAGTTACAGTGCTTTTGTAGGCTGATACAACAAAACAAGCGTTGCCACCTAACAGAGACCTAGCACAGCCCAAGAACAGTGCTGCTCACTTGAGAAGACATCTGTCCACTGGGTGAAAGCTCTAACTACAGGGTTCCAAAAGTTGTGCTTATTTTTACAGCTACTATTTACTTGACATTTCCAGGCAACATTACAAGTAAGAACTCTTTGTGCAACAGCTGTACAGGTACCGTCACTGTGTCTATATATTTACTGATACACATATATATTTATATATATCTATATACCTTATAGATATTTTATATTATAGTTTTATATATAAAAAATATATTAAATTATTATCTATTTTACAGTACTTAATACCATCAGCATAGCTAATGGTTTGCCAAAATTTGGTGTAGAAACCATTACAAAAATGCATCCATATGGCCGTGAATTACTTTTCTTACCCTGGAAATGCAAATTATGTTTTCTAAGTAAACATCAGTAGGCAGGTATTTTTTTTTGATTTACAGACATTGGGACAAAAAGTTGTTTGTTTATGCCTTCTTTCACTTTCAGTTGAAATTTTGCAGCAGTATTTGAGGCTCCCAGGATGCTGGAGTCTTGGAGAGCAGAGTAGAGCAACTCTCCTGATTTCAGCAAGAGCTCTGCCGTCTTAAGAACAGCAGAATTAGATGAAGAACCCTGAATACTGACCTTTAAAAGAAGCTGGTATTTTGTTATCCTTTGGACAGGTTTGATAAGGTAGGAGGAGATAGAGTTGGCCAGTCCATGTCGTTGTTGTATCTCCTACAAGGAAAACGTAAAAATTTGAGGACTGTGAGCACCAACATTCAGATATAAACTGCTTTGAGGGATATGACATAATATACATTAACTACAAATTCTATTTTAGCAAGAAAAAAACCCCCAATAAACAGAACGACCAGATATTCCAGCCACAGTGAATTATGTTGTGCATTATGCTGTGCATCTGCCTGCTCACTTGGTACAAACAGAAGATTATTACCTCCAAGAGTACCTGTGAAATGTTTCAACAAACTTAAATACACAGAGCAACAATTAGGGACACAGAACGTGTGGCAACACCTTTTTTAAAAACATTAAGATCTGTACTTCTTTTGCTACTTGCTAAAGAGGAAAAACCCTCACATTCCGGTGCTTCAGGGAAGAGGCAGGAGTAGCAGGAAAGGCTGAGGTGAAGGTTTCTCAGCATCCCCTGCTATTTCGGTGGCAACAGCCACAGATGGCCTCATCCCCCACCAGAGGGAGCACCGAGTAACAGCTTCTGACTGAGGAAAAGAGGTTACCAAGCACTTGAAAAGAAAACAGCCACTTTCAAGTAGAAAAAACAATAACCTCCAACGAAGCTAAACGTGGACAACAGAATTATGTGATAGCTAGATGGGATGATTACAGATTTCAGCTACTGATTAGGGCTGAACTTCACTGATAGGGTCTGCCAGTTATCACAGCATTGGATGTATTTTAACCAAGCAATTTCAAACAGCAACTTATGCCCCACAGCTATGTGCCCTCTAACCATGATTACAGTATCAGAAATTCCCAAAATGATATTTTCACATGGGCCAGTGGTGTCATCAGTGGAAGCTCTTGAGTTCTCTGTGCACGGAATTAGGTCTCCACACTTTAGGTGGATTAAGGGATGGAGAGCTCTGGATATAGCGGTAAAACAGATGGATCATAGGAGGTGGTGGCAAGAATTTATTTCTAGGAGTTTTATCAGAGCCCTGTGTTATTTTTTAAAAAAGTAATTACTAAATTTTTCTTGGAATTTTTTTTTTTGGTCATATCTGCCTGATTTTCTGTAACTTACCTGCTCTTCTTCAAACACTGAAAACTTAACAGAGGCTTCACAGAAAGGCTTTGCCTTACAATATTTTGAAATCCCATTTCCTCAGTGATTAGGCTTTTGAGATTAACCCCAAGAGCTTCAGGGATTTCCTCTACTTCCCTCTACTTGTACAAACAATTCTACAAAAAATTGTGCTGTCATTACACAGCTAGTGGCTCAGCTGGGGAAAAAAAATGGAAAGAGAGCACTCGAATCATCTGTTAACACACGTCCAACCAAAACTCACTCACCAAATGAGTGGTCAAAATTCCTCCCTAAAACCTCTAACACATGTACATTTTTGTCCTTTTTAAATGCAGAATATTACATGTGCAGACCAAGGAACCTTGGGACTGAATAAGGAGGTTTAGCCCTTCTAAACAACAGCAGTCAACTGAATTACCACTACATACAATTACGGTTTAGAAGTGCTCCAAAAATTTAACCAAGATTTCTATCTTTATTACATACAATGCAAACTAAGCACATCAAAATGCTAAGATTTGCAGGATGTGCTTGTGTGAGCTGAAGATTCATATCTTGGTTGTTGTTGCCAGAACCTGCTTCCAGTTCTGAACCGCTCTGATACGTGACAGCGACTTTTCACATCTGATTTGACAGCACTGTAACACCAACTGAGCAATGGAAGTTAACCATGTGAGATACAGGACTGATTTTCTTAAGCTGACAGCTCAATAAATTGCAGTGTTATTAACAGGAAACTTGCATTTTCTTAACAAATTAGGCTCTCAGCAGAACTGCAAATCCACAAGTCGAACAGCCAAGGTGTGCTTTTAAGATGGACATGATGTACTTACATCAAAGTATGCTCCTGCATGTTCTAATATCAGCTGAGTAGAATCTGGCTTATTTTTACAGTAGGTAACATACATCTGGAATTTGTCTGCCTGCAGAACAAAATGCAAATTTACACAGGTTATCAGAGAGCATCATTCCTGTCTCAAAGTTTTTACACCATTATCAGAGATCTTATCTTCTCCACCAAGAAACTGAGCTGTACAGAATTATACTCCCACTCAAACTGGCAGCATAAGAATATACATCAGGCAAGTAATACTGTACACAACAGCAATGTATATAAAAGTAGGTTATTCAAAGCTAAGAGAAACCAAATCTGCACACAGGTTTAGGCAACTTGCATACACTTCAAGAGCAGCTAAGCACTGGCATCTGACAGGAGTGCCCTGATTGCTGTTTTCTCAGTTAAAGAGACTCAAGTTTCACTTAAATTTGAAGGACGAGGTACTTTTACAAATCAAAAAGGGATCTGACAGCAAGAATTCATCCCTTCATGCCTCCTATCTCCCTTTCTACTTCTAAACAGAAATCTGACTTCATTACCCAAGTAACGAAGCAATGTCCAACATCTTCTGGTAACTGTTCATATTTTTCCAACTCCTTGAGAAATATACTGTGGGTAGAAAAGAAACAAATAGTACAAGGCACATGAAATATGTTCATTACAGCAACTTATTTGGATCTACTGTCTGTGAACAAAGGCCATTAGAAAACTTTCTGTAATTCATGCCAAAAGTGTGAGTTAAGGAAATAATGATAACTGGAATAAATAAAAATGTGTAATAAAAGTACTAATATAAAATATAATTCATTAAAAATTATGATTTGAAGATCAGAAATTGAACCAGCAGACATGCAGTTAATACATAAGAATACACAAAAGTTTCGTAATTGCTGTCCTTCTCCAGCAAGGTTTCCTACTGTTTTCAGTTTCAAGAAAAGTTCAGCCTTCACCTCAATTTAACAAAACCCCAAACCTTGCTTTTTCTATACTCAAGTTCTCAGGTTAACACAAAGCATACAATGAATTGTAAAATCAGGGTCTGGAATACACTAGGTATATTTTATTACTTCAAAGAATCATACCCCAAAACAAATGTGCACACAACCAATGAAATAAAGAAGGAAGATTCAGAGCAGGACTTCTGCACACAGATCTCCCTAGGAACCATTCCATTCAGAAGAAATGGAGTGGACAAGTCTCTTTTGTGCTCCATACCCAAGTAAATGTAATGATGCTGGGGCATCTCCACAGAAGCTATGAAGAGCCAAGAAAGAGCTGGGAGCCCTACTCTTTCCCATTAACAGCTGCACTTGGATATCAGGAATAAGGGTTCTGAGAGAATGACAAAGCCCTAATGTTTGTGCGATGTTTGTATTCTACTGAGTTCAGTGGTTTTCATCTCTTCAGAACGACTGACAAACCTATGACAAAATTTGATGTATCCAAATAATTTCTTAAATGCTGAAAGATGCCCCAGACTGAAAAATACAGCTTCTAATGGTGTATCTACCTGTCTGCAAAAAGCAACAGCTGAAATAATTTAGCAATGCAAGAGTAAAATCTTTAGATTTTTTTAATGGAAAAGCATTCATTATTGATATACACAATATTTTCATTAGGAAATCCCTCAGGTCATCATTTGGATTTAACAGTAGTATGGAAGTGGAAGATAAGTCACTCACTTATTGTGGAACTCATAAATTTCCTGCATGTTTCCAAAGATAATGTGTTCTTTGTTTACAATACCAGGTGGGATCTCCTCGACTCCACTTGTCATTTCCCATAGATATGTCTGCCCAGAACAAAAAAGATGTGTGAAAATGATGATAAGCTCCCAACAGAAGCAGCCAGGTATCTGTAAATATGCATTCCTGGAGAGAAACGAGGCGAAGATCACACAGCAGCATCATCTCCAATTGTGACAGTGCCCGTTGTGTCAAATATACCTCGTGATTTTGACAGTGAAATACAAGTTCTAAAACTGACAATTTAACATAGTCCCTGAGACTTCATCATTTAAAATGCATAGTGTTCTTGACAACCTCTAATGCTTCAGGATATTCCTTATCAAGGTCGTGTCTGCAGTCTAGAAGTTCATGCTTTGTGCAACAGCTACCACTGAACATTAGTTGCTTCAGCATAACAATTACTGGGCACTTTTCCATGGAATCTCACTGAATTTCTATTCAAAAAGTCAGCTAGTAGCAGAACATGTGATACAGATAATAAGAGAATTAGGACAAGCTCTTCTCTATTGCTAGCAAAGCAAATAAAGTAAACCCCTCCTTTTTCCCTCCTCTCTCTAAAACAAAAACCCCGCACACGATTATGAATTGGGAAAGGAACAAATACTGAAACTCAGTACCGACAAAAGCAAAACATACAGGGTGAATTCTGAAATGGCTGTTGTCAGATGTAATTCTAAGTTTCTTCTTAACAGAAGTAAAATTAGTTAATTTAGACCTATGATTCCAAACCAATCATGCTCAGCTTTTAAAACCAGAAAGAAACAGAAAGCAACGGACTGAATTCTGCCTTCAAAGATTAGTGAAAAAAAGAAAACTCACATCCATGCATTCCCGGAGGTCTCTTACGTAAGCCTTTTCTGTCTGAATTAGCTCAGCCATAATGAACCTTAGGTGACAACAGAAAGAATAATCAAATTTCAGTCTGTTAGATCACTGTGAATGCATAATAACCAGAATACATCTTTCTCCTGATCAGCTTTTGCTTTTCCACTGCAGCAAGAAAAATCTGAGAACTGAAATACGAAGAGAGACAACAGATGAAGGAAATCCAAGAGGTAACATCCCTCCATTACTAACCAGGACAAAAAAAAAAAAATGGGGAAGGAAATGGAATTTTTTCTCTAACACTTTTCACTGCTGCAGTCATTTAACTTTTGTCTTGCTTCCTCCCCTTACACATTTATTTCACATTATTTCTAAAAAGGAAAAAAGCATGTTAAAAAAAGTTTAACAGTTTTGAAAGTTTAAGATTCTGTCATGCTAGAACTATCTGTGAGAACAAGCATGTGAATAAATGGCAATAGGAGATACCGAGTACTATCACTCTCTTTTTAACATTTATATGATTTCTAAGATGCCAGACAAGCCACGACAATTGTTTCATTATCAGGACTGATTTATGCATTCTCATTGAGTAAAAATAAATAAATGCATTACTCTTTCCTGCGGGCAGACTTTCGTTTTTCTTCATTAAGCTCATGAGCAGCATCGCGCAGTTTCACCTCTGACCCAGGGACACTGGCTGGGATTATATCCAGCTGCAAGCTTTTGCTCTTTATTAAAGAAAGGAAGAATTGATTAAGGAAGGAGACAGGAGAAAACGGTAGCTAAATCAAATGCAAGTAAAGCTTGTTTGTCTGTCGTCACACTCAAATTTCTCTTACCGATTTATTGGAATCGGAGGAAATACCCAGAGCTTTCTCTAAAGAGGTCCTGTATTTCTCCATGCGCAGGGAAAAGTCTCTGTACCTCTTATCCACTGCTGTGACACATTTTTTAATCTCTGTTGCATGAGCATGCCCTTTTTCACAAAAGCCATCAGCCAGCTGTATCAACAACTTCACCCTCTCTTTGGTTTGCTATGAAAACAGGAAAATATCGAACAGTTACAAGCTCTACCTGTCATGCAGGGGGTCATTTTGCTTAACTGCTACTAAGTGCAATTAGAGAAGGAATTGAAGAAGCTACCTTCCTCCTCTCGCTTCCCAGAATTCCTTTAAACAGATGCCTTTCGCTTAATAAAAATAGCACAAGATTAATGTAGGTTTCCTTGGGCTTTATTATTACATGACTAGAAGCAGACTGTTTATTTTTCTTTGAAAAATGTGCTTCATATCTAACCCAGAGATTAAATTCTGCTGGGCAAGCCTTTCAGCATGGGTACTCTTGCATCAATACAAAGGCATTTAGGTGCCAAAGAGGGTACTTGGCCCATTACCACTGAAGCACTGGTATTGGACCTGGCCCACAGTCTCAAGAATCTACCTCCTTTAGACACCACTGAAATGCTGAGATGGAAGTAAGTCTTGTTATATACTTTATTCTTCAATGGATTAAGACTACATTCTTTAAATCTTTTCTATATTATGCTGTGTTGGCACAGAGTTGTTTGAGAGAAACTACGAGAAGAAGTAGTTACCACCAAATCTGTCAGTGCTTTTCCCAAATAACAAGCTGCCTAAGACTATGCACTTTCTTTCATATAAATCATAAAACATCCACAATGGGTGAATTTATACATTCACATCTCTTTCTGTCAGGAGTAAAGTGTACTGTCAGGGCCCTTGCTAGCAGGGAGTTAAGCAAAATAGTCAATAAAAACTTGACTCTTACATTAATTGAAGAATTCAAGTTTGTCCTCTTTTTAAAATTCTTTTTCTTCCCTAACAGTCCCTCATCCAAGTATTTCTTTTCAGTACGGAATTAGCAAGGGCTAACATATCCTCCCAACAGGTAGCAAAATGCCAAGGGAGTGATATAAACAACATCCTTTCAAAAGGGGCACCCACGTCACCTGCAGGCTGACAGAGGAAATAAGGAGCAGCAGTGGTGCTCTGCATACTGGAAGGGATCCAGCAAATCAAAGTCTGGAGCAAAGCTCAGACAGAGGAAAATTCAGGTTTGAACATCAAAAGTGATCTCTATCCTTTCTGGATTCTTTTTTCTCCCTTCCTACATGTCCCTTGACCAACTCTATCTCCAAGTCTCTTCTGAGGTTATCCTCCAGACAAATGAACAGTTGCTTATTTTCCTGGGCTCTGTTATTTCTCTGTGAAGGTTGGAGAGCCAACGGAGAAACTGGTGACAGTTTGAACAGGTGGCAAAACAAAACACAGAGACAGACAAGGCTACAAATTCAGGTATTTCAGTCATGCACTGGTTGTCTGTCTTTCACATGTGAAAACTGGAAAGCCTCACAAGTGACATCTGCATCTCTGTAAAGGCCGCCAGAGATGCAGAATTACATTGTGCTGCCTGACTCAAGGGGGTTTGCAGCAGAATCACAGAATACTTCAATAAAATGAGTTACCTAACAAATAAAGCTTTATTTTTTCTACTATCTTCTAATTAATAAGCAGAATAGTAATACAGCTTGTTGTATTTTATATCCTAAATGAACATTCAGTAACCCACAATCATGAAGATATGAAAGTGGAAATCAAAGGCCCTACAAGGTTTGTAGGTATTGAAAACATTTTTAAGCTGCCTCACTACGATTCTGTCATGAGAAATCAACAGCACATAAGGCTCATGGAGCTCCAGTAACAATGATTATCTGCTGGTTATCTTCTGGTTTTTTCTATTCTCAGCAGAAGTACAGAGAGAAAGCCATTGCAAGTAAACAGATCTTGATGGACACATCCTTGGGGGATTTTTTGATGGGCGGGGGAATTCAGTTGTTTTATTTTGTTCCAAATCTTACATAATTCCACTCGTATTCGACTTGTTTATTGACAACATATGAAGGGATAGAATGCACCCTCAGAAAGTCTGTCGATGATACGAAACTGGGGGGACCAGCTGTGCAGCCACTCAGTGGCACCTTGATGGGCTGGGGAGCTGGGCAGAGAAACCTAATGAAGTTCAACCAGGGCAAATGCAGGGTCCTGCAACTTGGGAACAACCCCAAGTACCAGCACACACTGGGGGCTGTTCTACTAGGTAACAGCTCTGTGGAGAGGGAGCTGGGTGTCTTGGTGGATGAGCATGAGCCAGCAGTGCCCCTGCGGCCAGGAAGGCCAGTGGTATCCTGGGGTGCATCAGGAAGAGTGAGCCCAGGAGGTCAAGGGAGGTGACCCTGACCCTCTACTTGACCCTAATGAGGCTACATCTGGAGTACTGTGTTCAATTCTGGTCTTCTCAATCAGGAAAGACAAGGACCTAATGGAGAGGGTCCAGCAAAGGAACACAAAGATGACACGGGGTCTGGAGCATCTCTCTAATGAGGAGAGTCTGAGCGAGCTGGGCCAGTTTAGTCTGGAGAAGACTGAAAGGGGATCTCACCAAAATATAAAGTACCTCAAATGCAGCTGTTAGGAGGATGGTGCCAGACTCTTCAGTGATGCCCAGTGACAGGACAAGGACTTACAGCCATGAACGAAACACAAGAAGTTCCATCTCAACATGAGGAAGAACTTCTTCACATTACGGGTGGCAGAGCACTGAACAGGCTGGCCAGGGAGGTCGTGGAGTCTCCCTCTGTGGAGACACTCAAAATGCACCTGGACACACTCTTGTGTAACCTGCTCTTGGGGGACCCTGCCTTGGCAGGGGAATTGGACTAAGTGATCTCCAGAGGTCCCTTCCAACTCTAAGTATTCTGTGATTTTATGATAATTTGTTTTATTTATTTTACCTTTGCTGTGATCTGAAATTCTTCATGTTCTTTTAACAACTCTTGAGTGTGCTGGATACTGGAACCAGTGGACGTATGTGTGGATAAATAAAACTCTCCGTTGTCATGAATCCATTCTAGAGCCTAAATAAAGCAAAATTGAAGGAAAGTAAGAGAAAAGGCAATATATTTTTCCCAGTAGAAACCATCTGTAATCAGTATTTCACACATAGTTTGACCACAGGTGAATTTCAGTCTATGCCACTTGTGGCAATCATCTAATACCTCTACAATATCAAATAGTTCGTAACTCTGAAATAATTCACTTAGTCTATGAAGCAATGCTTAAAGAATTAAAAATGACATATGAATCTGAACACTTCAGGCAAGTCCACTACTGCAGGTCTACAGCACGCCACCATTGAAAGGTTCTAACTAACTGTGTTCAGAGTTTTGGTAGCATACTCCCTAGCTGAGGAAAAAGAAAAAAAAAATCACTTTTTCAGTGTTACATGGGACAGCTATACTCAGAAATATACATTTTCCAGCTTGTAAAAATGTACAAAAGACCACCAAGTGTGTAGGCTAAACTTTCCAAGCATGTAAGATTTAACTATCACTTCACAATTTTGCTGACATGTACTCCAGCCTCACAAAGTGTGGTCTGTGCTCCTGGAAATTAAACCTGCAGCAGAGAAGGAATGGTGAGATGTCTCAGTTAAACCAATTCATGTATGTATAAGTAGAAAAAAAACAAGAACGGAGAACTTCAAACTAAAATTGCTTCCCTTCCACATCCTGGCATTTTTACTCACTATTATGAGAAATGCTGATCCATGTAATTATCTATGCTTTACCCACATTACCTGCTGCCCTTTTAAGCATAACTCAGTGGTCGCGAGGAATTTCTGGCTCCCGGAAGAAGCAAGAGTCGTCTCCAACTGCTGCGTAACAGTAAAAATCTAACTGACAACTGCTCTGCAGCTCTAAATACAGGCTTCCTACAGCAGCATGCACAGGGACGGGAGCTTAGAAACTTCTCGTTTCTGACAAAGCCAATAGCAGATGTTCAAAGAGTTTTATACAGCTTGCTTAGAACCACCTTATTACTAAATGCACGTGTATCTTCAGTAAATACACAGAGCACTAGACAAAAATTTAATACCCTAAGAGAAAAAGTAGTTGATTGCTGGTGGGTCCTCACTCTTCCCTTAAAAGGATAAACTTTTATGAGATTTATGAGAGAAATTATGAGAGTTACCTATCCACATTACCAAGAGCAGGAAAAGGTTTATCTTGGTGGACAGTAGATATGTATGTTTCAAACACATGACCTTACACTGAATCAAAAAAAGGCACTGTCTGTATTATAATTCGACCAATGATTTAAGCTCATCAAAGCTGTGACGAAACAACGTTGATGCCCTTACTTCCATTTCAAACACTTTTCCTTCTTGATGCAAAATCTGAAGTGAGTAGAAAGCCTTCAATGTTGAACACTGAATGTGAATGCCAGGACGTCATTTTCTTAGTCACACACTAGTGCAGGTGCAAGCCTGATGAGATGGGCCTATACTTTTAAGAAGTCGCTGATGGAAACAAACCAACAACTCTTGGACTTCTGTCAAAAAAGCAGCATTTCAACCAGCCACCTCTATGACATCCCCTGTCATTCTAACGTCAATCTTTCCAAGCGAAGACTGATGTAGACAGGCAGCGTGGCTACTGCTGACATTACTAACATTTAATAATCCTCGCTTTTAACTTTTTAACCTCTGCTGTTTTTTAGTGGGTTTATTACACAATGCTGGAATGAATGATGAACAAAAAAATTCCCCTTCCCAAATCATAGAATGGTTTGGGTCGGAAGAGACCTCAAAGATCGTGTAGTTCCAATCCCCCTACCATGAGAATGCAATGTTGTCCCTTTCATAACTCGCCCGCAGCTCTCTAGAGGCACAGTATAACAAAGTTCAGCTGGATGTTAATTCCTACAATTTAGATCAGTTTTCATTTCATGTGAGCTATCACTGCAAGAACTGGAGAAATCAGTTTAGGGATCAGGTAAGCCCTTAACTCTGAAAGGACTCGAGAATCTACCACCGTCCTTGCAAACTACTATGGTATCTTTTCCATCACAAGCGCATCAAGTTCTGAGAGCACAGAGAACAGGTTCTTCCATATTCCAAAAAGACATCTAAATGGCAAGAGCAACATTTCCATTTTTTTTTGGCTAATCAGTGTGGAGTCCCATACATGGTTTGGTTCGCTTTGCTTTTTGATGACTGAACTGGTGATTGCTGAAAAATGGGATTTACAATGAAAATGCTGACAGATCTTTAGCTCCAGCATTTGACTGTTAGTTAGTAATCTCTATACAAAAACAAGTAGATCATGTGCTTGTCAGAGGTTTAAATTAAGGTTATTCAAAAGCAGGGTGGGGGGGGAGTGGGGACAGGGAAGGGATGCTGGTGTTGTTTTAAAGAGATACCAGTCTTCAAATTCACTCCAAGATTCATCTTGCATTAATTTCCTTGTGAAAGCATGAAAGGCAGACTTGAAAATTCTTTCAAGAGAGCAAACCAGACCAATAGTATTTAAACTTTTGTGTAAATTAGCTGTCAGAAAGAAATAAAAAATTAGGGTTTTGAGTCCTCTAAAGTAGATGTGAATATATTTTACACTATGGGTGTTGTGTCCTTTTCTGCAGAACAGGAACAGATAGCTTCCTTTCTTTGTCTTATAACTAGTTTAAAAAAAAAAGAGTAAAAAACCATCACAGATCAATCTATTAACCACTTCTGCCTTGAACCCCCTACTTATTTTTAAGGCATGTGTTTTGATTAGTGAAGGAGATTTTTTTGTGTGTGTGTGGTAGTTACCTAATAGTTCTTTCCAGACTGATAAACTCAACAAAATACCAAGAGGTGGATCTATCACGCAGGAAACCATGACACCAAATATACAAAGAATTTAAAAACCAAAGTTATTATTGTTTAATGAGTTATCCAACTTGTCAGATTTCTAGAACTGCCAATCAACTTAATTAGATATTTTTCCTCCAACATCTGAGAAAAATGCTGCTGCCTGTAATCTCCCCAGACAAATTAGGTGTGTGTGTAAAAGTTAACAAGCGTAACAATTTGTCAAACACAAGCTTGCAGAAATTAGGTTTGCCAGTACCAGATGAAGCTGGCAGAAGCAAATCACCTCTAAGTTACAACAGTTACAGACACACTGCCTCACCAAATTTAGCTGTTCTGTATTAAAGGGAAGGTAAATAATGCAAGTTTCTACTTTTATCCTTCTGATGGCTTTAGCCATTTGAAATATTTAAGTCAATGACAAATTTGTTACTGTGAGAAGACAGTGTATGTCAACCCTCGATCACACCAAAGAGGATTTTCTTGTGAAACCCTCACCTGTTTGGCACTTCTTTCAAACACCACATACTGTTGGCATTGATCAAGACGTCTTTTACGCATGGTCCAGTAATGCAGCACACGGTTCTCTCTCTGGAAGAGTTCATTCAAGATATCTAAAGAAATGAAAACAGAGCTTATGACAACCAAATTTAAAATATCACACTAAAATCAGGGGAATAAAGTACTTTACATTGTAGAATTTACTATACACTTACTCTTTCTGTTAGTCTTTGCTTTGCTTTTTCCTGATATTCATGAAACACTGAGTATTCCTTTTTCATTATTTACAGAAATGCTGGTTAAAGGAACTAGAGATGCAATTAAAACTTATTACTGACACCTTTTTTTCTCTCAAATATTTTTCACAAGGGGACTGCCACTGCTTATAGCAGGATTGAAAATGTAGGCTGATAAGGATGGCTCTCGATGGGGTTTCCTCAGAAAGAATGAGCATGCACAAGTAATCACAACATGCTTAAAGTATTATATTAATTGAAGTTAAAAAAGGAGGTTTTAACACATCAGTCTCCTATAAAGTATTTTAACGATTTAATACAGATGAACAAATGTACAACCTCAGGTCACCACAAGATCAAATGCAGCATAAGCAGACATTATATGTACAGAAACCCAAGTAATAAAAATAGGTGATTACTAAGTTTGTAATGCTCCATTGAAAAAAAAAATCAAACCCAACAGTGTATAGTTGAGTAAGCTGACTTGTTAAATATGAATGTTCACTGAACCTTGAGAGAACTTCCAGGTAATCAAATAATTAACTCCACAGTTCATTATTCTTGAGTATCAGAAAATTCAAATCCAAATTCCACATGTCCAACATTTTAAATTCTTCCTAGCAAAGACCTTGTGCTTACACTATGCAGAGGACCTTATCTGAACTCTGCTTCTTTAATGCTTATGGTTTTTCCATCAAACAAAGAAATGCTAGCAGTTACCTGTGAAGCTCACTTTATCCAACGCTGCTTCTGGAGCAGCAGTCCTACTTGACTTTGTAGCTATTGCAAACCCAGAGGGCAAGCTGAGCCCAGGGGAATGGGGACACCCAATGTCTCCACTGGAATTGCATAGAGCCAAAACGGAGGTCCAGCAGAAGCAGAAGAAACCACAAAAAGGCTCATTCTTTACATCAGCACTTTACTTGCTTTTCTACTTATACCCAGAGTTGGCTATTTTCCATAGCCCCTAATTACAAGTGGAGGCTTTCAGGTCTAGGTGTCTTAAGGTCTCTGCATTCTGCTCTCCCACTGTGCAGGTCTACCATGCTTTACATCCCAAAAGCTAACAGCTCCAAGAAACAATTTGACAGAGAAGCTCAAATAACAGGAAGCTTGACGGGAAATGCATCTTCGTCTACCTTGTCAGAGATCTGGGACCAAACACAGCCACTTGTGACAGCCTCCCTGAGGATTATGAAACCTGTGTGCATCACTGCCAACATCCTCCTGCTTAGAAGCACCATATTCCCACTTGCCATAGGGTGCTGAGATCACCCAGAACTTGCTTTTGGTTGGAATGTGGTCACTGTGGCCAAGGTTTTATTTTCTGCTGGTCAGGCTCCCCTCAAGTATGCCTCAGCTGATCTGTCCCTTAGCCAAGCTATGAGCTGATCTGCTATGAGCCTCCCCTGCTCTCTCAGTTTTATTTCTGCCTTATGTCACCTCCAAAACACTTGCTCAGAATATATGCCAGATTTCAGGGGGTAGGGAGGTGGAGTGGGTGGGACACAATTATCATTATACAATGCAACACACCCAACTGGACACACCATATAAAAAGAGACATCTTGATAGTGACGCAAGCTAAGTAGTTCTGACAAAGAGCAAGCGAGGTGAATTTAGCTAATTGGAACAGCATTTGTTCTGTCAGGACATGATACAGATGGCAAGGCAGTGAGAGATATTTGGCTGGGCACTGTTAGTGTTAGTGCCATTAATTTCTTGGACTGACAAAGAGGAGAAAAAATATTCTATAAACAACTCTAAGGAAGTTAGGGAACATCAATATTTAATACTAGGTTTGGAAAAGCATCTCTATATCTCAAGCCACCTGAACTACAGTCCCTGTTGTTGTCACTTATTTTGATTCCAACATTTGTTGAGATGGTTTCCTAAACTTTCAGCTTATTCTCCAGGCTCAAAGAGCTCTTAGCTGTCTCTATGCATCCTGGTCCCTTCTATCAATCTATCTAAAAATATAAGCACCATTAGACAAGTTCCTGAACCGCACTCAGTCGCAGCCTGTCCAGCAGAGACAGGTAACAGAGATGCACACAGACATAGCACCCAAAACAAAGATGAAGATTCTCTCATTTCTGAGCTTACAGGAATTGTCACCAACTCAATCCACCTGCCACAGCACAGTTTTAGGCCACAATTCCTTCCTAAATGAGACAGTATCTGGGTACTCTTAACTGCGTATCAAAGAAATTATTTACACTGGTATGCAGGGATTTAAGGACACCTCTCAGAGTCCAGTACCACTGTAATTCCTGTTCCCCATGAAGTATGTGCTTAGCTAAACTTTGCCTAGATTAAGACATCACTTTTCTAGATAACTTAATCTGCATCAGGGAGTAAGGATCAAGTATGCCACTGAATGAGGTTTTTGAAAAACATTCAGCAGTTCTGCAGAAACTCAACGGTTACTCAGGTTTTTAAAGCATTAATTTATAAACTATATACTGATTGCAGTTTGCCAGTTCCAAGCATACATCTGAGTATGAGTGTGTAATGTTCTATTAGAACACATGTAACATCTCTTTCACCAAAATAAACAGGGTTTTTTTTCCTCTATTTAGAAAAGGGTGAAAGGAGATCTTTTTTTCTTGACATGCATATTTGAACTGAAAGAACAGAGTGAACTTTTATATCATTTGGTCAGCTACCACCATATCATTGAGACCTAACAGGAAGGAGTCCCCACTAGTTCTACCTTAACTCATGTTTAATTCTCAGAAGCATGTATTACATGGTTTATGGGGAGAAAAGTATTAGAGCAATAGCCTTTTTTTTCCTGCTTGGGGATTTTTGCTGGTTTTTTGTTGCTTTTTAAACATGTATCACTCATCCAGAATTTTAAATGTACACAGAACATGCACAACACTATGGTTCTAACATGTAACTACTATTCTTAAGGACATTAGTAGAGATCTTTCTATTCTTTCCTCATCTGAGCACAATTACCTTTCTCAGAATGACTATTCCTCTACAGATTTCAAAACTGAATTTTAAAAAGTACTTAGTAAGTGTGGTAGTTACAACTTCGTGCTTGCTTCTGCTCTGTTTTCTTTGTCTTTTACTGAGACGAGCTAAGTGACAAATGTCAGCTTCAGTTATTGATACTGCTGGCATTGATACTGCAGGTGTTGAGATTTTGTTTTTTACAGTTCTATAAATATTGATGTCTTGGGGAGAGAGGAAAAACAACCCTTTGTCGTAGCTCTGGACTCCCAAAGTTTCAAGTGCCACAATCCAATTATTTCCTTAAGAGTATGGCCAATACCCTATTTTCTTTCCAACATACAAAGTTCACTACAGGAGGATCTTCAACTTCAGCATAGTCAGACTTTGACTTGAGTACTGTCAGTAAATTTATTGGGTAAATTTAACACAAACTGTTTCCCCCTTGTAGTTAAAGTGAAGCAGTGAACATGTCCTTTTCTAATAGAGTCATCAAGTAAATTAGAGCGGAAGTGACCTCTGGAGGCCATCTGTTTCAATCTCCTCTTCAAAACTTCAAAGTTTTTCAGGGGTTTGCTCAACTAAGTTTTACAAATTCTTAGAAGTACAGATCGTACTACCTCTCTGAGCTACCTGCTCAACTCCATCTTGCTGTAACACTTTCTCCCATTCAGAATTTTCCTTGCTGCAACTTCTCCTCTGGACTTACTGCCACGTTCCTCTTCAGTCTGGCTACATCATGTGCATAACTCCCCTCTGGGTAGGTGCAAACAGCATTTAATTACAAATTAGACTTCTCTGGTTTTGAGACTGCAGCATGGCCAGAGTGTTCAGTCACAGCTTCAAAACGCACAGAGCAGAATATGACTGCCAATTAAATAAGTAAAATGCGTATTTACTTCTGAATCTCTGATCTCTGTTCTGCTACCACACCCATCAGGTATATTAATAATTTTTGCACTTTTGTCCCTCAAAGCCATACAGGCCTCTCTCTCTCCATTCCCTAAAGTGCTTATTACACCTTAGAGCTGCACTACGTATTATTAATCTTAGCAAAAGCCAAACCACATGCAGTAGATCTTTCCAGCTTCATAGCAGCTACAATCTGTCTACAAACCTAGTTTAAACCTGATGTAAGTTACCCTATACTTATGAAGTTCCTCAACACTGATTCAAACTATCTGAAGGGCCTAAAGGCATCATACAAGCAATAATCTCATATCACTCTGGCACTCCCAGGGAACTTGCACAATGTACGACACCAACACACTGAATAAGCTCACAGTGATCAGCTCCCACTTGGCTTCAGACCGAACATTATCATGTGGAAGTTTACTACCTCATTGTCTCAATAATAAGTACCACATATGAGTCTCAAATAGAAAGAAGATTAGGTGTAAGTAGCAAATAAAAGAATTCCAAGCACCTTCATTTGAGTGTAAGAGACTTTGAAGATTGTCAGCTCCTTGAAAGTGTGTGAGCAATTTGCTTCCTGTTATGCTTGACAGAACTCTTTCCACTTAGGCAAGCTTCACTACCCCATCACCACACATACCACAGCACATGATGATCACATTCTTGTGAGAAGAAGGAGAACAAGAAGCCCCTTACTTTTCACTTGTTGCTCAGGTGCTTTGATGTGTGTCACCATCCCTGGCATGTTGACACTGTTCCTGTGCAGGTATTTCAGGAAGACATCAGCATTCCTCCGAGCCAGTGTGCAGGCCTAGAGAGTCAGAGGTACAACTTTATTTGATACACATGCAGAAGAGATTAAAGATCTCCCTCACCCCCTTTTTGTATGTTTGTCACCCTCTTCAATTTTGGAAAGTGTTGCATGTTAAATCTTCCTACAAGTGAGCCAAGCCAACCCAACTATTAAAATAGTTTTTCTGCCAAATAGCAGTTACACCTTACCTGACAGGGAAAAAAAAAACCTGCAGATAAACAACCCCAAAGAAAATGCTATTCCCCTTTTCTGTAGAAACCTGAAAAACAATTACCTGCTCTAGGGCTTTCAGCATGACTCAGAGCTCACAGAGAAGTTTGTTTAGTGTTTGTGCCATGTGCCACCTGAAGTTGCTTACTGTGTAAATACAGCAGAACCCATGTACCCACCTGGATATTCCAAAACATCCATAACTACTTGAAACAAAAAGTGAATGCTCTGCTGAAGTGAAACCAAAAGCACTAGAATAGTAATACCCGCCCTTAAAATATTAAGGCAAGGCCTAAAGAGCTTTCAGTCCTTGCCACTATACTGCAAGCACTGAGCTCACCTGTCTTCTTCATCTTAACATACATCAAATATTATGTATGGGCTGGCTGCCTCCTTTTTTAACACCCAAATTATGGAATACTACTTTAAAAGTTTAGATGAAGGTAGAAAGGTTTGATGCAGCAAAAAAAGGCACTAAGTCATTTCTCATACCATTTAAAAACAAAGATTAGTAATTCATGCCAGCTGCAGAAGGATCTGTTAGGCAGTATACTTTGAGTTCTGTTAATATGTTTTTGAGTGTTGTCATCTGCATAATGAGAACAGAAAGGTTTTTAACAAAAAACTTTTATTCTCTCAGTAGTCTTTAATGGTGATGCTGGAAAATGCCTTTGATAACAGAGTTACACTGCTCTGCAAGCACACACTACACACTTAATCCAGTATGATCAATAACCTTCTTCACTAGGACATTAGTTGGAACAAAAATCTTTCATTTATCTGAAGACTATTACACAAAACCCAACTACTCCCAGATGCTTGTCTAGCAAATTCCTCCATCCTTACTCTACTGTAGCCCCAATACATCTGAGAGCTGCTCTGATGCACAGGCAGCAATGGCACTGTGTGACTGTCACTTCTCTTCCAAAGCAGCAGCCTTTAAGCATTCTTTAGAGTGACAGTTGCTCAAAGCAGTGACTTCCAGTTCCTCTTCAGTCACACTGGGAGAGCTGACATCTACTGAAGTTCAACAGGAAATGTATTTATAAAACTGGCTACAATTTTATGCACTTGGCAGCATTCTCTTAATCACTGTCAGGAGCAGTTAACACGCCACTTCCCACATCTTTGCAGTTGGGGACGTACCTGTAGTTTGGAACAGGCACTGTGCTTTCCACAGCCACGTCAGCACTGTAAGAGCTGTTTGCCTGCATGCTTCCCAAGACACAGGAGAGCGCAAAAAATCCCCAGCCTTACCTTTAGAAACGCCTCCTTCTGCTCCAAGTGTTTGCTTATCATGGGAGTAACATGATCTGTCTCAGAGTTGGGACCCAGTTTGTCTGCTCCCCCACACCAATCTTCTTCTCGCTTATATTCTTGCTCCAGGCTTTCCAGCACACTGCACACCTTTCAGGAAAAAAGGAGCTCATACCATTTAGGCAAAAAATCAAAATTCAAGCCTCAAAAAAAAGAAAACCCATCTTACATTTACCCCTTACATTTACCCCCTCGCTTCTGACATGTTTTGACTGGGACTTAAGAGAAGGCAACAAACTTTGGCTGTAGGTTTGCAAGCACTGGCCTGCTTATGGGAAATTGCTCAGAGGCTGTCCCTGAAGTTGTTCATCTTTCTCTGCCTCTGTGACTGCATAGTTCTGGATGGGCTTAAGTTCTGACTGCAGAGGAAGCAACCTTGCCAACTTTCCCCCAAACTTTTCTGTGGACAAGCAGACTAAGCTGATTTTTCTCTGACTCCCACACAAAAACCAGAACTAGCCACCAAATGAGTAAATAGAACCAAACCTCGTCAACCATTTTTTCAAGTTATGCTGTTTTATGCCATGCTGAGGAATTAACCAAGGCAGACCACAGATCACGTAGCATTTCTGTACCTGCTCAGAAGTTTTATAGAAGGCAACAGAGGCATTCACAAGCTTGAGACGGTCCTCCATCTTCAGCATCAGCTGTTGCCAGTGGGAAGCGACCTTCTCCGCACACTCCCGGATCATATCCATATCATAGTGATTAGCCTGCAGCATTGCCTCTGCCTTCTGCTGAACCTGCAGGGCACTTTGATGTGTTTTCTGACAAGAGGTGAAAAGTCAGGAGTTCAGTGGAGCACCAGTTCATTTCCTCGAAGACCTCAGAGCTTCACATTTTCACTGTGTCAATGACACTTCTGTACACATGCACAAACACCCATCAACTACAAATGACTGTCTGATACTAGTTACTGTGTGACTTCTCTATGCAAATACAAAGGAAATAAACCCTGTAGAGACTTATCACCAAATCAACACTAAATAGCCACTCTTAACAAAGAGTAACTGTCTAGCATTAAGCCACATGTGACCTATCTATGCTGCAGTACATGTTGATGTAATTATGAACTGCAGTTTGATTTTCTTTCCCTTCACAGTGAGAAAAAAGAAGATGAAAAAGATGTATCTTATTTTGGCAATCTATACAGCTTTAATTTCAGTCTTTTGCACATCAGCAGTGAGCAGGCATGCAGACTGATTAAAAAAAGACAACTCTCTATTGACAAATTTTTTAAACTGTATTTCTCTGTGCAGAGAAATACTTGCCTAAAATCAAGTAATATAAAAATATTAAAGGGTTAAATACCATTAAGTATTATTGTATCTGAGTAACGAATGACCCAGGAAACATAAATTCTAAGCTTCCTAGTCATTTATTGTTAAATTGACAAACACGTAGAGGTCTCAGGATTTTTGTACTTGAGAGTTACCAAAGCTCTCAAAATCAGAGTGCAAACCGCAATTAAAAAAAAATTAAGAGAGGGGAAGCATAAAACTCTACCAAACAGGAAACAAACATTAAAGAGTAACTGCAAGGCAGAGTACTTCCAAAAATAGTCTACCCAAATAATCATAATATTGCTAATATTATCACTAAGTTACTCAATAGTGCATGTAAATGAATAATACTGCACTTCAGTCAATCTTAAGAACACTGCCTATTTTTTTGCAGCAATATGACCAATCTAATAAGTTTAGTTTGAAACCATGGCAGGGGATTGACACACCACCACACACAAGTTTCAGTGAAATCTACTCTGAAAACAAAAATGGAAACATTAAAAGATAACCTCAGAATACACAAAACTGATGCTTCCTGTTTCATTTATCATTAACTTTTTTACATTTAGCATTACAAGTTATGTTCTAGGAAAGGAATAACAAATGCAAACACTATTTTCAGGAAGATTGCTGTGAACAGCTATCACTTCACAAAGATGCAAAAAGGCACTGAGAAGATGTGCACCTGGAAGTGCAGCTTCAAAATGAGTAACAACAAAAAACACCACCTCCTCTGTAAGTGTTTCTGTCTCTTGGCCATGAGTTCAACAGCTTTTCCTAAATTGAAAATACTGTAGCATGAATCCAAGAGTGCTATTTACAGAGAACTGTAAATACAAGACTATGGTCACTAAAATGGTGTTTTTACCTCTATTGCATGTTGAAACTGCTCATGTTCCCTCTGCAACTGTTCTGCCTCCTGCAAAGAGCTAGCAGTGATAAGCCCAGCATTTAACATTGACTCTCCATTGCGGATCCAGCCCAAAACCTGTAACAAAAGAGAAGACCATGAAATATACAATTCCACTGCCAACCAGCAAAAAAGCACCACTGTAGAGGAAAAAGCAATTGGGGTCCCATTAGCACTGGAATCCATAACTAAATAATTTGTTAATTCCATACTACGGTGAATTTTACATTGAGTGAGCACAGTGAATGACACTCACTACAATTTCACTGAGCTAACAACTCGCAGCTTGCAGTCAACTACTACATGCTTGTGGTTTCAGGTCACACTCTGAAAAAGGTTGTGCTTCTGAATACCGTTTCTGTCACCTGAAAAGGTGGAACAAGTTACAAGCAGTAGTTGCCTAAAAGCCAGTGTCATTAATGTAAATTGAGGATATACAGCTTAGTAAAAAGCATGCACATAATTTTGAATAGTCATGTTGAGAAAAACGTGATCATTGAGTGTCCTTCTAACTGCTTAAAGATTTTCATTTTTCAGAATGTGCCTTCTTTGACATGTCCACTGAAACTGGAAGAATCCCTGGCTAGGCAGAAGCCACAGGAGGCCACCTTATACAGTCCTTATCAATAACAGGAACATACAACTTTTTAGACTCCTCCCAAAAGATCTCTACCTTGTTCATTACTCAAGACTCCAATCTCACATTTTCACTAGACTTTTTTTATCATAGTATGTCTTTCAACTATCTCTTGCTTTAATTTTAGCGGATTTCATTTCTCCTGCCCACAACCAGGGACAAAAAAAAAATGCCCAAAACCCAACAAAAACCCAAAACAAACAAACAAACCCCCCAACATTTTCTCCCTCCTTGCATCAGCTTTGCTTATCCCTCTCCTCTCTCCATCAGGAACATTATCTGACTCCCTCCTTTAGACTCCTCTTATCTTGTTGACCACAGTCTCTTCAGTCTCTCCCACGTGAAGTTAGTTGCCTTATTTTTCTAGAACACTGCTCTTTTATGAGCTCTCTCCAGTTGATAACCATGACTTCGGTCATAATTTTTCAAGTACTGAGTAAAATGGGACATAATTCAGGTTATTCACTGTCATCTGTACAAGTCTTCTGTGGAACTGCTGCCCAGCCAGTAAATACCCTTGTAATTATTCAGCTGATTATTCTTTCTAGTACATAATGCTCTGTATTTTTCACTATTAAAACTCACATCCTTCTTAAAGCACAATTCTCCCATACATCAAGATAATTCTGAACTGTAACCCAGGATCTTCTGATGAACTCAACCCCCTTTTCCAGCTTCTTTTGCCTTTTACTCCAAATTTAAAAGCATATTTTTAACATGTAGATTTTCTGACTAAGAACACGATCTAGTGTTATCCAAATAGAGATAAATACAGTTTTTTTTCATTTTAAAATCTGTTTTCCAATCCACTGAGTCTCTCAACAACTTTTGTTACTGAGTATGTTTTTCCAACAAGTTATCATTTTTAATAATGTAGTCTCATATAACATTCTC
The DNA here is from genome assembly GCA_013397175.1 of Platysteira castanea. NCBI lineage: Eukaryota > Metazoa > Chordata > Aves > Passeriformes > Platysteira > Platysteira castanea. The sequence continues at coordinate 175,042 of VYXC01012111.1, read as the reverse complement.
ATAGTAAGTTAGGGCCAGACAGACTGAGCTAAACTACTTTAAAAGCTTTGATACTGCTTTTCCACCCCTCCCAGAAGAGCTGTTACATTGTCAGGGAAAAAAAAGGGGGGTTTATCAATGGAAAGCTATGATTAATTAACCTGTGTTAGCCCTTTCTGCTTTTGTCACTGTTCAAGTTTAATAAGCTACTTGTTTCAATATTTTTCCTGAGAACTGTGTTAAACTAGCTGTCCTAGTGTCCCTTTCCCCGTTTTTGAGAAGTCGATGTTGAGTTCCAGGCCTCCAGAAGCTCATCCAATCTCCTGAAGTTTGGAAACAATAAACACTAATGTCTATGACATTATTTCAGGCAGTTTTCTAGGTATTCTAGAGCGAATTTCTTTAGGCCCAGTTGATTTGAACTTCATCAGTGTTTCTAACTTTTTCCTACTAACTGATTTTAGGCCATTAACCACTGCTAATAAACATATTAACTAACAAATCAGTTAGCTCTTAACATTAAATATTCTCATCCGGTTATCCACACACGACACTACCGATTAATGCAGTAATTCACCAGGTTATTACTAAGTTATCAGGATGATATGACTGTACTTGCAGACTGGAAACATGGGCAGAACCCAAGAAAATAACCAACTAAAACTCAGTTTTTCGAAACCGAAAGGCACATGTGGGTCTACACCCAAAGTACACTTTGACAGGTCTGACAGCTTGAAGCAGCTGAGGTCTAGCCACCCTGACACAGCACCCATTCCCTCAAATCTGCACCACAATCTCACCCTCTGTCTTACACTTACCCAGATTGCGATACTGTTGTATTATTAATGTAGTTTTTCCCCCTTCTGTCTGCACAATGAGTAGCTAACAAGTTTTTTCCACCCTGATAACATGTATGTGAATTCTCCTATATAAATTCTGGAAGTCTGTAGAAAAGACTAAGTCCACATTGTAGAAGGGAGGGCATGATAGCACCTGCCAGACATGTAACTGGGTGCATATTCTGGTCCTCTGGGGAGAAAGCATCAGGTCAGGTGCAGCCCAAAAAGCAAGGGGAAGATGCCTCTGGCTTTGGAACAACCCCTCCTACTGCAAAGGAGACACTTGCAGATGACAGCCTAGGGCACATGAAAGGGACCATGAAAGAAGCTGGGAGTTTCTAAGTTGCTAAGGCACCTGGGGATTGTTAACACTCAAGGGAGCAAGCCTGGGTAAGCCTCAGGAGCAAGAAAAAGGGCAGCTTCAGAGGGACACAGATGGGTCCAACAGACTGTAGATAGAAGCTACACTTGTAGAAATAAATTGTCTGCAAGAACACAGAGACAGATGATTTTTTTAAAATCCATTTTTATTTCTGTTTTGTCTTACAGAAGTAATTCTAGGTTCCTTCTCTACCTTAAAAAGTAATTCTTCCAGATATACTGTAACAAAAGACACCTTTTCAGGGTTCTTATACATCTAGCCTTCTTCAGAGAATTTTAACAAAGAAGAATGCTTAAAGCAGCACCAATCGAAAGCTCCTCTTGACTTGGCATCCCATTATACACAGCAGAGACAGCTAGAACAGAACATGCCATTTCAAACACAAAGACTTGCCCTCCTGCTTGGTGCAGGTCAGGGTGCAAGTGCACAAGCTGATGAAACTCATAGGAGGAAATTTGCCAGCAGTACTTTCCCCTTCCCTCGGCTCTGACTCAAGGGGAAAATATAAGCACTAGTGAATAGGGAGCCTGTTCTTCTCCCAGGGGTGCTGCCTTCACGGTTTGTTGGCATGCTCCCACCAACTCCCTGTCTGAGTGGATCACCCCCATCTTTCCCCTCGCAGCCTTCGACAGGCTAGGAAAGCATCAGTAGAGCATCAGCAAAGGTGTGGAAAAGAAACAGGATTTGGGTCACTTGGGACACTTGAAAGGGTGGAATAGGTAGGTCTGTAGATAAATGCTTGATTTAGGATTAGTTTCTTGGACCGATTTTTGCCTGTAACTAAACATGATCACAAGACAACCTGCTTCAGTCTGCTGTCCTAGCTATGTTTTCATATCCATATGGCACTACGCGGAGTGCCAGGATACCCTTCCTGAGTAGTATTTTGGGATAGTCAGAGCTCAAGCACCAAGCTGAAAGATCTCGTAGGGAAAACACAAAGCAGCTCCAGGTACTCTTGAGGGCCGATGTATCTGTACACGATCGTATGTATATGAATACATAGTTATATATCCAAGAACATACACCATGATCGGAACAGCAGAAAATATTGCACTGAAAAGGCTTAATGAGCATCCTGAAACCAACTGGATTGGGTTTGGAGCTTGGTAGGGATTTTGACCTTAAGCAGAGTAAAGCATTAATTCCACAAAGTGAGTATGTGGGAGTGATTGTAGCAATAAGTAATTCAACAGCTGTATTTTAGGTGATTAATAAAAAAGGTTTGTCTGGCAAACAGGCAACTGGAGCTCTGGATGAGACAGACATTCTCATAAATATTTCTCTGCCTCCACCTACTCGTATGTCCCTGCCCTGTAAAAAAGTAGTCACATTTTCCTTTCCATGTTGTTTTCCCCACATACAGCTGTCCCTTCTTATTCTAGTCAGCATTATCTTCCCCCTATCTTCCACGGTTTTTCTGCACTGTAATTTTCTATCTGGTTTCGCCCTTTCTGCACCTATTACACACCAAGTTGACAACCAAACTGTTTGCAGGTTTTCTTTAAACCTCTGTTTGTCTTCTGGCTCTTCTGCTTCCTGCTAGTCCTGAGGCTTGATCTACAAAACTTCAATGCCACAAAGCAGAACTGGTACCGTAGTTAAAGAAGAAGCAATACTGAATGTTTTTGTCTACTTTCTGTGCTTATTTGATAAAAATTCACTCAGCACCAAGTTTCACTACCTGGTACTGAAGAGATTCTTTCCAAGTATTTGGCTAAATTCCTGCAGTGTTCCAGTCTAACCTCTTCACATTGCTACAAGCTACATATTTTTACGTATTTTATATAAACATATATGTGTGCGTGTGTGTGCATGCATGTGTGTGAAAATACAACAGCAGTAATGTTGCTTTGGCAGGAAAAATTTAAATGGAACTACTGTTAGAATTCTTACTGTCGTGACAGTATCCCATCTACACAATAAATATTCTTACATGCAGCTCATCAACAATAAATCTAACAGAAAATCACAGTAACTGAACAGGAAAACCATGTGTTCACTGCTTCAGGCAACAAAACACAAACAAAACAGACTGAAGAGGAGGTTTACCACTTCATTTGACTCTCAGGTAAAGCACCTACTGTGACCTGCTGACCTATAAAGTTTTTCCCAGTGCAGAAGAGACAGCAGAAAATCATGCTTACTGATACTTAATAAAAATTAAAATCAATCAGATACAGTTTTCTGAAAAGGCAACTGAAATCACAAAACTAGGAGTTACTAGCTTCAAAACATTCCAAAGGTCTCAAAAGAAATCCTATGAGACAATATACTAGCATTCAGTTTAAGTTCCACTCAATTTTTAGGCCTCAGGCTGGGCAAGTATTGCAGGTGAATCTGTACAGTAAAATCTGGAAAAGTAATACACGAACCTTCTGTCAGCTACATGTTCATGTATGTTTGCTTGAAACTTCACACCTATTATGGCATTTAATGCAACATAAAATCCCACTTGATAGAGGTATGTTCTAGGAATAAAAAATAGAATATGCTTTTTTCTTTCAAATCGCAGTCTACCAAGAAAAGACAGTTGGCTAGGTTAGTGTACTACCCATACTTTTATTATAAGATAAACTTTTCCACTGCTTTCTTAAGAATCTGAATTTGAGCTTCAGTTTCAGTCAGGGCTAGCAGTGGTTCGAAAAAGTTAGAAATTTCTTACAGAATGATCTACAAATCACATACAAAGTGCAACAGCGATATTCCCCTAAAATCCATGATGTTCATCATATGCCTGTTTCTGCCAACATACAGAACATTTGTTCCAAACACAGGTTTTAAACACATGTGTCTTTCTTGTCACATTTAACTTGCATACAAACAAAGCTAGTGGACCAAGGCACTCAGTTTATTGTGGGAGCATGCAATAGAAATATCTATTTAAATAGTGTCTCTTTGTAATATTACCAAAGTGCTATATTCTGTTCTTTTACTGAATACTATTTCACTATCATGGAAATTAACCATTTTTTTTCTTACTAACCCATCCCACCCAAACCCACTGATGTACCATAAAGGGATGAGAGTGCCTCAGCTGGCATTCACATTATTTCTTTTTTCCCTTCCTTTGCACATGTGCACTCTTTTCCTCCATCCTCAAGATAACAAGCAATTGAGTACAGAAACTATCCTGATCTGCAACAACTTTATCTCAACCACTCCTCACGTGAAAGGAGGAATCTGTAATTTGCACTTACCAAGGTGAGTAAGTGCTAAAGCAGATACAGCACAGTTCAGTAGAGTATGCAAAGGCTTGAAATAGAACATCAGGTATTTGCCTGATGCCCATATTGCACTGACAGCAGACAACTATCAGTTTTTTGCATTCCTTTAATTCAAGACCACACAGAAACTTTGCATCTGCTAATGCAGAGCAACCAACCACTGCCTGAAAATACTTTGGGAACCTTCTATTCACCTCTCCTAGTCTTAGCTGGATCCCTTTCACATTACTTTGCAATTTGGGAGTTGTCATTCAGTCTCATTATGGGCCACAGTAATACAACAGACTATAGCAAACTTCTGTGATGCTGCCAACTGTGAGAAAGATCAAAAACTCTTACCTTTCCCAGTGTCTTGTTTCTTTTTTAAATTTTCACCTACTTCAGTGGCTTTGCCCACATCTCAAATTCACCAAAGGTTTAGGTCTTTATCATATAAAGACCTCAAAACTTGCCACTTTATTGCCAGGAGAAGTAAAACTTTGTTTTTCTTCTCAAGGAAAATAAATTACATTGATAGATATTATGTTATCACTATTTGTAAATGTTTCAAACAATAGATCAAAAAGTATTAGGTCAGCGTGCAGGGACTATGACTGAGGATTGTTATTCATCCTCATACAGATGGTAAAAGTATGAGTTTAACATTAGTTCAAATGACTCTACACTTCAGATACTTGACTGGTATCTACAGAATATCAGAATAGTTTGGGTTGGAAAGAACTTCTATGACCATTGAGTCCAGCTGTTAACCCAGCATTGCCAAGTCCACCACTAAAGCATGTGTCTCGGTGTCACATCTACGTGTCTTTTAAATATCTTCAGGGATGGTGCCTCCCTCAATCCTGCTGCAGTGCTTGATAACCCCTTCAGTGAAGAAATTTTTCCTAATATTTAATCTAAACCTCCTCTGGCACAACTTGAGGACTTTTCTTCTTGTCCTATCACTTGCTTCCTGGGTAAAGAATCCAACCCCCACTTTGATACAACCTCCTGTCAGGCAGTTGCAGAGAGTGATGAAGTCTCCCCTGAGATTACTTTATTCCAGGCTAAACATCCCCAGCTCCCTCAGCTGTTCCCCACGGGACTTGCGCTCTAGATCCACACAGCAAGATCGACCGGTGATGCAAGTTAAAAAAATGCACTTAGTATTAAGAGAGGATGAAGTTTCTCACGTGATCAAGGTCGTGCCCCGCTCCCAAGGAAAGCCTCTATGCAGCAGGAGGTCATTCCCCGCGCACGTTTTTGGGAGCAGGGCTGCCAAGGGGCGGGCAGGCGGTGGGGGCCGTACCTGCTTGACCTCGGCCTGCAGGTGGCGCAGCTGCACGCACTGCTCCAGGTGCTTGCGGTGCTGCTCCGCCGCCACGTCCAGCTCCTGCTGCTTCTCGTGCAGGAACTCCAGCAGGTCCTGCACGCGAGTGGCCATGTCCACGTCCCTGTCGCACAGCAGCTCCACACCTGCAATCGGGACAGCCCCTTAAGAATGACTCGCAGACCTTCCGAAGACAAACAGCCCATTTTCACAGTTTTACACTTTATTTTCTAGTTGCTTCTCCAAGTTCAACCTAATCCTTGGAGCATTTGCTTACATAAGTATAGGGGTTTGCACTCTTAAAAAGGGAAGTGTGATTTTTTTAAAGTCTGATATTTACCCTACGTGACCGTACACAGTGAAAGATATCAAGTGAAGGGGCATAAGGAACAGAAAACGAAGAAATTACTTGAAAGAAAACGAAGACATTACTTGAAAGCTGAACATCTGTGCTTGATTGCATTGGTCTGATTACCTACAAAACTAATGCTCCCTTATTTACTCTAATTTTACTGACGTCCGGAGTGAAATCCTTTTCTTTAAAAATTAAACATCTTCAGGTGTTGCCAACTGATGAAATTATGTGCCACAGTTACCAGTATGTTTCCATAAACACTATTGAATGATTTGAGTACAAGGAGTCCACGTCTCCAGCTTACAGTTAACCAGCATCTCTGTTATTTTCACACATCCCACGCAGAGACAACTGGATAATTCTTACAAAGCCACTGCCCAGAATAGCACGTAGGAGCCATCTTACCAGATGCCTGCACTTCATTGACATACTGCAGCAGATCCTGCCCTTGGTGGATGACATCAAAGGTCAAGTTATTCATGGTCAGGGCTTTGTCTGCATGATGCTGGAGCCTCTGTTCTGCTATTGTAAGATCTTCAGTGTCAAAGTCATTCATCTGCTGAGAGAGCTCATCATTCCAAGACTCAAGGTCTGAAATTATCTGGGGGAAAAAGGAAGGAGACAATGTCCAATTACCCATTACACAACAGAAAACAGTTTATTTCCAATGTTGCACTGATGTTTGAGGTAGGGAACTCAAGTTGCTCACTACTGATTGACTTCACTGATCAAGTTTGACATGGTTCAGACACAGGCTGTCTCATCACTGATTTTAAACTTTGGCAAACAATCCAAAAGAACCTCTTCGAGAACTGCTACAGCTCTTTAACCAGTCCTTGCAACATTGTGGGTACCCCTGCCTAATTTAAGGTACTCCATCAACTTGTGAAACAGATGAAGTTAACACGTTTTTATCTCCACTTTTAAAGGAAAATGTGGATCTGGAACATCTTTTTAATTCTTCAAACTGCACCATGTAATAATTCAAACATAAAGAGACAGCTTATCTTACATTTGTGCCAATCTTGAGCCCTTTTACAAGAAAGCCAGCTCTACTCTTCTGTGGGCAGGAAGCATCAGGCCACGTGCACCTTTGACTTCTGCCAGCCAACTGAGAAGCATACTTACCACAACAGGCTGGGTACTCAGTGAAAGCAGCAAAACCAAAAAGCATACTTTATTACAGTATTACTGCAATGCCAGAACTAAATTTGCTTGCTGATATCTTTCAGCTACACTTCAGTTTTCACACTTTAATTCTGGATTTTATTCTTTGCTGTAGGATGTTCAAAGAAGGGTAGCTAAAAGAGTTTTGGGTTTTTAAACACATGTATCACAACAAGAAGTTCTCCTTGTCTGTCCACACAAATTTATTTTCCAAATCATATTGCAAAGCCTGTCTGAAATGTAAAATAGTCCTTTTAATTAGGATACAAAAATGGTTTTAAGGCTAACAGATAGTGCTTACAACCCTCATTATCAAAGTGGGTTGAGTTCGTATGGCACAGATTTGATGCATCAGTTACTTTTAAAAGTCTGTCTAATACATTTATCCCTCCAGCCAATAATCAAATTTTTTCCAGAATTTTTAGCACAGTTTTGGCACCAACTATTGCAGTTCATTGTGAAAGCAAAATTATAGATATCAAGAACCATGTGTGGCTTAGTTCAAGTGTTCTACAATTTCAGGAGTAGGACAAACTCACGTGAATGGTGCTAAATGACAGTAAAGTAACTATTTATGCATCAAGACACAACAAAAAGAGGACCTGACTAAACAGGCATTAGCAATCGAGTATCTAAGTGCATAAATATTTAACCAAAGTCATTTGTTGTCAGCAAAAGAAAGATGCCACTGCTCCTTTTCAAATGGCTGTAATACTCCAAAGTTAGTGAGACAGTCAAACGACCAGAGACATTCTAGGGAAACAGGCCTTTCAGAAAAAAAGCAGAATGGGGGAGATAGCAAAGTTAAATCATCTGTATAAAGCTTCTGTAGTTTGCTACAATCTCTCATGAAGGCCTTTTTCCATACTATAAAAAAATGGACACATCAAGCAATTAGTATTAACATTATGGCATTAGTTACTTCCTGTTTTAAAGGTGAAAGGTGTTCTGCAAAAAATTTTACTTGATTCACTATGTATTCAGGTTTTGCACTATGTCACGATGGGAGATACCAAACAATTAAGGTAGCTATTTGCAATCCCTAAACCTGCTCAGCTACCTCTGCTGAAGTGAAAATAGGCAGTCAGGGATAACACTGAAAACAGAAAAGCTGAAGGCCAAAGTATTCAGGAAGATAGACAGGACAAAGCTTTTAGCCATTGCTTGAAGCTCCTTTCATCTTCCATGTGCTCTAAACATCACACAGTCTGTTTAGGCATCATGAGTGGTTTTCCCTCTGAACACACAAACAGGAGGTTTCACCTCCCACAAAATCCTTAACAAGTTCCCTTCATTTCCTTTTTACTTGGTCCATGCCCAACATGACTTATCACCTCCCTCTGCTCTTCATGTCCTTTTAAATGACCTGAAATTTTAAAGAAACTTCAGGTTTTCTTGACAGTCCAGCCAGAGAAATTGCTTACTTTCAGCTCTTGTGCATCTCAGAACTGCTCTTCCCAGCTTCCCTCTGAAACTGTTCATTTATTATTAAAAGAAAAGTTTGTTTCTTCATCCCCTGCACTAGAGAAGTTCTAAGAAAACAGATTTCCCATCTTATTTTCATCCAGGTCAGTTAACAACATTCAAAAGTTACCCTGAAGAAATAACTGTAGCTGGACTTTGTCAAACAGAAATCGGAGCATTAAAGAAGGTTGCGAAACTCCACCATCAAAACACCATCTTTCCCCATCTTCCTAAACACCATTATTCAAAGGATTAAGATTTAACATGGCACATTTATGACACTGTTTTAAAAGCAAAGCCAGTCCATCTCCCTTCAGAACAGATGCCAAAACCTTATCTCTTTTACTAGAAATTTAAGTGGGAATAAAGTAAAAAACACTGTGAGTTCACAATACGACACCGCTGTGGCTAAGTGTCAGTATTGTTATAATAATGAAATATATCGTGGTTGCTAGCTCCTAAGATTCACTTTACTTGATAGGAAAAACAACTAGTTCCGAGAGGTCAGAACTGTGCGTTTCCTCAGCCAAGATGTTTCACTGATAGTGCCTCCAAAGAACAGCCACGAACAGCCAGTAAGAATTACAGCTTTTCCCATGCTATCTCATACAACCCCATGGTTAAGATCATGCCACACACACTGTTTAAAGCAGTTTGAAACACTCTGAACAAGACCAATACATTCCCTTTCCCCTTCAAAAGATCAGGATGCCCACAATTCAAATAAATAATGCCAGCATGTTTCCACACTGATTCAAAAGGTAAGCAATCAATGACCATCACAGAGAGTTTCCTAACAAGGGCAGTAATCCTCATACTTTTTCAGCAGTAATTAGGTGGTCTAAGGTGGTCTATTTGTCTATTTCAGCCATTGCACCCACTGTGCAAATCTGAGGGCAGAGTTAATACAAAAATAGCATTGACTAAGCCCTCCCTGCCCACACTCTTCAGTGCTTCCCCTAAAGTTCTGCTTTACAGACAATACTTTTAGAGCAAGCAGGCTCCCATTTTGCTTGTAAAGTTTTGTCAAAACAATCAGCATTAAACAAAGAAAACAAATGACTAATAGACATCTAAAGTTACTGAATCACAAATTCATACTGCTCTCAGGAAACGGACAATCCAGCACAAACACAGGCTAACAATTTCCCATAGCATGTGTTCAAGAAGTTCCTAGTGCAGATTCTGAGCTGCTTGATATTGCTACATTCTATTAAATGTAAAGGTAATACTGACAGGAAGTGCTCACCAAGCCTGGAAAAATTCCGGGGAGAAAGAAAAAAAAAGGGAAAATGGGAAAAGGAGAAGAGTTAGGTCTCTGGGATACCCCAGCATTTTACATCCTCGTCTTTTCAGCAGTGTGATTTAACAGGCATCTTGTAAGTATGGTCCAAAAATAGAGTTGAGATAAAGCTGTGAGCTGAAAAGTGTGTGGTATGCTCTGTGTAGAGCCCTGGCATAGGCCTCAAGGCATGTAAGTTACAGACAGGCAAACATGCACAGACACAGATGAGACAAACACATTTCAGACTGTGTACCTTGCCACCAGTGTTACCATCCCACTGGCTGGGTTCACACACACTTTCCTCATGCTACTAATCACACTAGCAAGGGACTCTTCACCTACATTACTTTGCTCATTCTTGCCTTTAGTTAATACAGACATTTACAAAGGAGTCCTTCAAATAGCTCAGAAACAATGGCACTAAAGATTATGCTGCGGATAAAGAAGGTCAAATTTATATACCAAGAGCAAGGGGCAAAACAGAAACAGTACTGCAGTTATATCAATTTCAGAAAAGCAGGAGTATCTGAAAAGCTGTAGGATAAAAGAAACAAAGCATTTCATCAGCAAATAATAAGGGAAGTGTAAGGAGAAGAAGGGAATTAACCCTGCCAGCAAATCTCAGCACTGTCCCCAGAAGCACAGCTGCATGGTATGACCCTGCAGTGCCAGGGGAGCCCTTTGTCCTGTTTTAGCCTGTGTAATTTTGCAAGCAGTAAGAGAAGCTACTACTTGCCTTCGAGAAAAGCTGTCCTCACAGGATGCTCCCCTGAATGAACTGCCCCTACAGCCAAGTCTTAATTGACTGAACCAGTCACACAAAATCCTGGAGGAAGGAGAAGGTCAAAACAAGGTCTGCAAATTCCTAGCTGGCATCTGGCTCCTCCTCATTATCAAGTTACTTCAGCTGAGCTTTTGCTTTCAAACAACTGACCTGGAACTAGTCCCCACATTTTCTTCCTGGAAGTTTCTGAACAGATGTCTGCCTTCAGGGAGAGGGAAAAGAGAAGCATGCTTTGCTGAGGAAGCAGAGAAGACATGGTACAGAGACAGCAAAACAGTAAACATTTTGCTGAAGTCACTCTGCAGCCGGGGCCATTGTCTTTCCTGAAGGACTCTCCATCCATCTAAAATAAGCATTATTTTTATTTCCAAGCCATACAGACAAATTATACCAACTCTTTCAACAAGGTAACTGGTACTTTGCTTTATGTTGCATATGGCAAAATGTAAAGTATGCCAAGTGTCAGGTTTAGAAAAAGCAAGACCTGTGAAGTGCGTGCACTTTTGGGCACTAAAATATAAAAAAGACATTAATCTACTAAAGAGAATCCAAAAGAGGGCCACAAAGAGGGTGAACGGTTTGGAGGGGAAGCCGTATGAGGAGCAGCTGAGGTCACTTGGTCCGTTCAGCCTGGAGGAGACTGAGGGGAGACCTCGTTGCAGTCTACAACTTCCTCACGAGGGGAAGTGGAAGGGCAGGTACCAACATCTTCACTCTTGTTATCAGTGACCAGACTTGAGGAAACAACATGAAGCAGAGGTAGGGGAGGTTTAGGTTGGATACCAGGAAAAGGTTCTTCTCCCAGAGGGTGTTTGGGCACTGGAACAGGCTCCCCAGGAAAGTGGTCACAGCACCGAGCTGGAGAGCGTTCAAGAAGCGTTTGGGCAACACTCCCAGGCACGTGGTGTGACTCCTGGGATGTCCCGTGCAGGGTCAGGAGTTGGACTTGCTGATCCTTGTGGGTCCCTTCCAACTCAGTATATTCTATTCTATGATTCTATGAAGGTATGGTTTGCAGCTTTCTGATGCAAAATCCTATGGGCATCACCAAGTAACGGTACCAGAAGTACTCCTACCTATATAGATGCTGTCCTGCACTGAAGGACTAGAACACATCTGCAAAGCAGGGCTCCTGCAACCAGCCTTTTGCTGTTGTAGAATCCTGGCTAATGTAACCTACAGCAGAAAGCAATCAACTTAATCAGGAACTTCACTCAAACCTTTATCCTAATTCTTCCATTAATTTTCTTGGTACACATTGCCCACACAGCTGCCATTCCCTCAAAAAAAAGTGTTCTGAGAACATCTCACAGATATCTCACAGATATCGAGCACTGCTGATCACTCCTGCAAAGATTGTAAGCATATGTGAGACAGCTACTCTCACACAAAGTAGAAAACTCTCGGCAGAACACTGTAAATTGCAAAATCGAAAAAACCCCCTTCTTAGTCTTCCTTTACACCAGAGTTGTTGTTACTGTAGAGTGCACACTCTCACCTCCTCTACAGGTAAGGATCAAGAAACTGTGTGTGTCTATTCCTGCACTGCACCTAACAATGTGCTTAGCTAAAGCAGACTTCAGCCATGACAACAAATCCTGACTTTCAGAACGGGAAAAAAAACCCCAAACCAAAACACTAAAAACCCAAGACTCTATCACTAAAAATTTGAGAAGCTTTCTGCTGACTGCCTCTTTACCCTCATATTCATAACCAACAGTTGCAGCTTTTACCACATACAAGCAAATGGGTAAAATTATCACTCTAAGTCCTGGTTTTCAGAACCTCAAGAGTCATATAAATCATTATAAATTCAAATGGGATCATTTACCAATGTATAACCCTGAACCTTACGAGGCACCAACTTGTTTCAGTCACTGTGTACAGCACTAGTAGTTTTACAAAGTCATATGAACTTAGCTGAAGCTTTTTAACGCAACTCTGCTAACCTAAGCTCCCTGTGGAGTTTCGTATCTGTTTGTATACATGTTCCTGCACACAAACAGAAACTTTTCAACTGATAAGCTACAACTCTCCTTCACAGTTTGGACAGGCTCAAAAACTCTCGAAGTTTTGCAGGGTGCTATTGAACTATTTTCAGAGGTGCAAAAGAATTACATTTTTTAAAAATGACAGCCCATAGAACATTCTCAATGATTAAGACAGAATTCCAAATACCATTTGCAGCTGCCAACTGAAAAAAAAAGACTGCTGATTTGAAAAAGAAAGAGAAGAGGGGTGTTATTACAAAGCACCAGTTTAGAGGGTTTGTATGAAACCATCTTGCAAGTCTTATTCACATTAACTGCAGGCATACTGGTTATATCAAGGTAGTTTGATAGTCAAACTAAACTTACCAGATGAACCAATTGATGCATTATGATTTTACCACACATTTGCTTAAAGATGCACTGAGAACCAATCAAAAAGCTCAGCTCTGCTGAGCACTGCGCTCTTCTGACACTTTCACATACAGGACAAAAGCCTTAGTTCAGGTAAGAATTAGGTCTTTTGAGCCACATCCAGCGCAACTACACAATCTCAGCATAAACATTCCTACACAAGAGAAGTGCATGCAGTGCAAGTCTGAAAGCAAACACTCACATCTATTGCATCTCTTTCAAATATGCGTAGCTGCAGAAACAGCTCGAGTTTGATCTTGCGTTCTTGAAAAAGCTCCTCCATCTGAGACTGGGCCTCATCCAGCTGCTGCAGGACTGTCTCTATGTGGTTGATCGAGCTGTTGTGGGGGGTCTTGTTACTAGAAATGGCAGAATCCCTGTTCAAAGCAGAGAGAGGGGAGGGGGAAGAAAAAAGAGCATTGTTGAAAAAAAATACTCCATACAATCTGGACGCTATACATGACCACAAGATGTAAGTCTGCTTCAGATAAGGTTGGTGCAAGCCACATTGCATGAAGGCTGAGTCTGTACATCTTTGTGTTCTAGTACTTGAAAAAAACATTAGGAAATTAATTACTTTCATTTTTTTGCCCAATTCAACACGTAAAGACATTCTGTTTACAGGAAGGATAAAATTTGAAAACCAGAGACAAACACTTCCAGTGTGATAAGGAAGTAGCATATGGTAACTATTTACTTTACTGAATCTTCTGGGCAAAGAAAGAAAATCAAAATTAGCTACTTAAAAAAAATTACTTAATCTTTTACCTGAGTATAAAACCCGCAAATTCAGATATACTCATCTCCTACAGCTGGGAACCAAATTTATTTATTCAGATATTTTTTGAATGAAATGGACGCAAACTTGGCTTTTACTACAATGAAGTAACTTGTCAGTCTGCAAAACAAATTCAAGTGTCTCTTTATAAAATGACTGCTGCTCAGAACTCAAAATCCTGTGGAGCCCTGCATGTCAGACTACAAAAACACCTAATTGCTTCTATCAAAAAGGCAGCTTATGTCAACAAAATCTCCTTCTTGTGGCAGCAGTGTTTATAAGCTGAGCTTCCTGTAAACAGAGGTTTAGAGACCATTAGTACGGCATGAAAGATCACTGGAGTCCTAATATTTACAAGTTTTATTTATAGGTCATATCTTGTACTCATCATCTGTACCCTCAAAATAGAAAGAGCCTCACAGAACATCAGATGAACACTAGCAGAGATTTAAGTAAAAATCTGTTTTACCTTAGTTGCTGTATGAGATCTTCACCTTCTTTTATGACATTGACTGTAACCTGCAGAGTGGTCTGTTGTTGTTGACCAAAACGTTTAATCAGGTCTTGGACAGCCTCCACAGACTCAGCATAGACATCATCAAGCAGTTCTTTCTGTAGCTCTTCAAGCCACGTCCACAGCTAAAGGAGAGGAGAAAAAGCAAGAAATATAAGCCCGAGGATCAGGAAGGCAACTATTCCGAATCAATCTCCCTGGACAAGAGAAAACAGACTGAGGTGGTAGGGAAAAAGAGGATTTGTTTTTCTTCATAGAAAAATCCCATCCTCATATTAATGAAAACAAGCCTTTGTTTCAAAAAAGGTTTTCGCTTCTTGGAAATACCAGGAAAGCTTTATCCGTGTTGCTAAGTCACCCTTTCTTCCCCATTTTCCTTCTAGAGAACTGAGTGTATCCGACTGAGCAGCACAGAGTTCATAGTGAGAATCCCATCTGCAGCTCTGCGCGAGAGTCCCTGGGAGAGAAATGCTATGGTAACACTCTCCGAGAGAAGGGAGGAAGGAAGGAAGGAAGGAAGGGAGATGTATTGTAGCCACCATCAAATTTGCACTGCCAGGCTGACACTGCACACAGACAACATAACATTTTTCAGTGGCCTTCAAAAAAAGGAAAAAGAAAGGGCATTTAAAAAAACAAAATACAGAGACAAATGAGATGTGAGAAGTTATTGTTCTGTCATGATGGTGGTTGCCCTCCTGATTTCAATTTCACACTTTAACAACAAAAATCATCATAAACAATTCTACCAGTTAATTCAACATTCTTCCTCCCTGCTTCACATGTGCACGTATCCCTGCTCAAAAATGCCCATGCACTGCAGCTTACACAAAAACTCCATGGTATATGCTGGACAGGTATCACTACTGGTCATGTGAAGAACCCTGTGGTGTTCTTTTCCACAGTTTCATGATGGAAACTGTTGCATCCTAAGCTCTGTGTGAAAGTCACTCATCAGCAAACCATTAGCCATCTATTGTGGAACTGAAAAAAAGCAGCAGCAGCGTGGCTGTGTCCTGCAACACTCCCATGAGCAGCACCAACATCACACTGGAACAGCTGCTCTCACAGGAAGCATTCAAACCCAGTCCCTCCTGTCTGTTTTACCATCCCATCCCAAATGCTGCAATTCCAAGAACAAGAGCTTGTTTTTTGTCCCAAAAGAGTAACTGATCTGATAAAAAGTATTAAGGTCTTTTGATGACATTTCAATCTCTGCCTTTGAAAATTTTACAGATTTATTGAACCTAATTAAAAGGTTAACATTGTTAAAATACATAACTAAGCAATCAAAACTGGCCTAATTTCAAAATGAGAAACTTGAATGTTTTATTTCTTTGCTAAACATTTTCTACAAAAATAGCCATTTTTATGCTGCTGTTTATATATGTATGTTCTGATCGTAAAGGTTTCCTAAGTACTACATTAAAATAGAAAACTCAGTGAGTGATTCCAGATCTTGATTAATTAGCTCCTTTGAAAATTTGTTTTAAAATCAAGTGCTAGTTTTGGTATCTCATAGCTTTACATGGCTCCTTGTACGTTTTGAGTAAACCAAGTTATAGGCTAAGTTTTCACAGCTGTTATGAACTAATGGTATTTAACCAGACTCTTTTCTACAAATCTACTACCCCCTCCTCCCCAAACCAGAAATGTCTGTTCATACACAGCTATTCTGATTACTCATAGGCTTCAAAGACAATGCTTGTCACAAACCTGAATGCAACTCCACAGTTGTAAACACCACAAGCCCAAGGCACAGCAGTCTTTCTTATTAAAAGGGGAACAAATCAATAGAACTTAACAAGTGGGTCAGAAGCACTCGTCAACATTCATTCCAGCATAACCCAATGCAGCATCCAAATGGTTTTTTTCCAAATGCGTACTTTGGAATGCAACTTTAACTGGGAAACAAAATGAAACTTAAGAGCAAGAAGCCTGAAAATATAACCTGAAAATTTTACTCAGTGCCCAGAGGACGTGTATTTATTCCCTTCTTAGCTTGTGAAGTTTTCGCCTGAGCCATAAAAATAGGGCATCGAGTCAGAGACCTTCCAAGTGAGCTGGTGTGTACACATAACCAGTACAGCTTGCAACCCTGCAGTTACAGATATTTGAGAGCAACACTTTGCTGTTTTCTGCAATGTGCTCGGTGCTGGCTGGAAGACCTCTACATGCTTACATACACTCCATGCTTACTGCGCTGCCTACAAAAGGCCAAATTTACACAGATATTCACTACAGAGAAACTGGGACTAAATCATTTTGAGTCTCTGAGACTATATCAAGTTTGCCCCCTAGGTCCCTTAGAAGTACTTGTACTGCAGCTGAAGACAGGTCTGAGAGCCACTTCAATTTTTAACAACATGCCTTCTGCAGCTGAGTTGTGTCAGACCTCTGCAAGGAATACACCTCACCTCTTCATTTCTTATTCTTCACATACAGTTCAGCCACTTCCATAACTGGATGGAGATCTGGCAGAAGCAACAAAACCTACAAGTGCTTGACTGGTGAGGTACTGTGCATGCAAATAATTCCCTTAAGCTCACCCTGGATGCTGGAGACCAAGCCAACAGAGGACATGCAGACCTTTCCCTCTGCAGAGCCAGTTCAGGGTAACACCACCTGCCTCGAGCAGAAGGACATGGGCACCAGCACAACCAAGTGTTACACTGGCTGGCTTCATGCCTGGTCAGCACAGCATCACTATAAACACAGTATCTGGCCCCCAACACACTGAAGGGCTCAAAAACACACTGTGTTTGCCCAGCCCATGAGCTGAATTGTCCACTGCTTGGGAAGCAAAAACATTCTATGAAAAGTGCAGAAAGAGAAGGAGAGTAATTAGTATGCACTACTTGCCTAGTTGTGATTCATATGCTGTTGAAAGTGGAACAATTTAAGCCATTTCTGAAGTGACTAAACCGCTCTCTGACACTTCCATAGCAGAAGTTACTCTAATACATTACCAACTAAGCTTTTACATTTTTCCACAAAGTAAGTTTCTGACAAACATCTTCCCCTCAAAATAAACTAGGTGTTTATAAACAAAAGTTATAATAAAGCCACCACAGATGAATAAAAGTGTCAGGTTATTAAAGCTGGATAAAAATTCATGCAATGCACTGAGAGAAGTTTAATTCTTAATGGGTGGCAGTAGCCAGCTGGCTTCTCAGCAGCTTTCAAACTAGAATGAGCCCTGGATATACTGGAAATTACATAAATTACCTTGTTTTCAGATACAAAATTAAGGTTGAAGACTGTACAAGGTTGCACAGCAAAGCCAAAAGAAAGCAAACAGTTTACAGCAGGGGGTGAACAGAGACTAGAGCTTACCCATACATGTTCAGCAGTGCAGAACTACAGATTTTACAGTGCAATGACTTTCTGAAGTAACACATTATTCCGTAAAAGAGAGCTTGGCAACAAAAATCCAGTGGGGAAAAAATCACAAACTCATCATTAAAAAACTATTAACTTTCTCTCAGTGTGAACTTTTGAGCAACTTCCAGTCATGTTTTTTTCTATTCTTTGTAAGAGAAGAGGCATGAAGATACCTAAACAAACCATCAAGTCCTGTGATCTCAGTAAGAACTTTATCCAGCAGCAAGATAGCTCTAACATACGGTGAGAAAACTGCCTACATAACTCAATCCAGTCACAGAAGGAGGTTCTTCTCCTCTTTTCATCTGCTCTTTGCATCTTATCAGAATTAGAACTGGAGAGGGAAATAAAATTCTGAATCCCTGACAGGCAAATGTTTCACTCAGCAGATTTTTTTCTTGATCTAAATATAGCACAGACTAAGTAACATCTGCTTGAATGAGCCTGCATCCTGTACTACCTCTTTCCTAAGTTCTTGGGAGCACGCCATTAGTCACTGAGATGGTATTATTTCAATTGTCTACAACATCCTGGAAGTTTCAGTGTTTCCATCATGGGCCTCTGTCCATTTAAGTCCCATCTCTGCAATCTCCTGAAAGACTGCAGTTAAATAAGACCCTACTGTATTTTGCTGAATATAAACAGAGGACAATTATTTTTGAGTAAATCATTTACCCAAGAGCACAGAGTTATTTTATTAGGGTAAAATATCCATCACACTCTTTCACAATTTATTTTTTCATTTTTATAATAACGGCTTTTGGATATGCAGCCTGCCTTTTCAGTAGGCTCAGGCAAAGAAAGGCACGCGGTTTCTGCGTGCAAAAACTGCAAATTCCTCTTTCTGCCCCCACCCCCCAGCACAGTGTTGCAGTATGCGCATTACCACAGGCACAGTTGTTGAAGGAGCTATTATTTGTACAGGGCCAAATGTTGCAATACTATTCCCTAACAAGTACGCCTAGGCATAGAAAGGGGCTCGTGTGTATGTCTGCCTGTAAGCTTTGGCTTTCAGGATATGCAGTGGACAAAATACATGTCTTTTTAAAAACAAAAACCTTAAGATGTTAAACCCCCTGGAGTTTGTCTTCCAGGGTCTTTCAGTGACATGTAAGATGTTAAATGCCTACATTTTTTTTTTTATTATTAGATATAATAATCTTTAAAAGCTTCAAAACCCCATCTATTCTATGGT
Organism: Platysteira castanea; assembly: GCA_013397175.1. NCBI lineage: Eukaryota > Metazoa > Chordata > Aves > Passeriformes > Platysteira > Platysteira castanea. The sequence goes on along the minus strand of VYXC01012111.1, from coordinate 155,978 downwards.
TATAAAGGTATTAATTTCCAATTTGGAATAAATTCATCCTTGCAGCAGAACCAAGTTTCCCACGTGTTCGTAAAATTACATCTACTACTACTACCCTGTTAACATTTGCCCTATTTCTTAACTGAACAAGAGAAAAATGTCTATACATAGCTTAACAGAGCATAAAGGCCTACTTCTGCCTCACTTTTGTCAAGCACTTAGCGCTATTTCAGTAACACTTGGACTGAAATTTCATCCCTTTTTCCAAGCAAAGAAGCTACCAGTATTGAAAAACTCAAGAGAGAAGAAAAGCTGTGCTGGTAAACTGAATTCCAGTCCTACCAGCAGCAAGCCACTACACACCTGAGTGTGCAGCCACTGGAAGTGTTTCTCATTTCAGATTTAGAAGCGTCCTCCAGAACTCTCAGACTCAAGATAAGCAGCGTATCAAAGTACTGACCAGAGTGCACTCTGTATCCGTCGCCAGACCTGTTACATTGACCACTGCTGTGCTATAGTAACACAATAAAAACATTAGAGATGCGCAAGCCTGAAGGATAAAGCCTTTACATTTAGATGGCGGCATCCAAAAGATGTTCTGCTGCCTGGAAACAGCACACAGAGGAGACAGCAGCCTTTTTGTGACATGCAAATTTAACCCGTAGACAACCAGCACAGAAAGATCAAACACCCAGGAGGGACATGCAACCAAAGGAGCAGGGCTGTCATCTGAGGGCCTACCTCGAGATGAAACAAATGTGAGGGACACCCTCCTACACTGGGCAATGCAGAGGAGAGCATATTTCTGGCAGTGAGTTGTGAGACAAAGTGAGACCATTATCATCAGGCTTTTTTGAATCAAATGCACATGCCTCAGAGGTAGATGAGAAGGAATGGGCAGCACTGTGGCAAGAGCAAGGCCTCCACTGCCTTCCCAGGCACTGGTATCCTCAAAATGATGCCACCTTCCTTTGAAAGCTTGCACAGACTACTGTCTCATTACCTTGGTAATGAAGGCTTTGTATCTGAAAACCTAGCCAATTCCACTTCCCTTCTCTTTGTTTCAACCTCAGTCTATTCTGGAGCAAAGTTTAGTTTGAGTAAGGTGAAAAAAGAAGAGACGTGTCTTCTACTAACACCATTAAGCATATTGTGTATACATAAAAAGCGCTCTGAGCTATTTTATAATCAACTTGTCAGAATACACACAAAAGGCTATATGCAAAAAACCAGCAGGCTCTTAAGAGATCATTCTCTTCCACATACAGTCAGCCTGAACTGCATTCCCACACTTGACTCCAGTTAGGAAAGTATCTGTTGCTCTACTTTGGCACTACAACAAACACCTGGCTTGGACAGGATTTCAGTCTTCCCACTCACAGATGCTGAGGGAGCCATTTTGGAGAGAGTGTGTGTGCACATGTGTATGTCTGTGTATGGAAGAATTTGAACTCACACCAAAATGCTGTTCATCTCTACTCTGTGTCACACTTCACAGCAGAGACTATTGAGACTCCTGCTCCTGTGTTCTGCACACAACCTTTTACAACTGTTTGTTGCTGTTATCTTTATTTTTAACTGTTATCTTTTACCTGTGCAATTTTTGCACACCTCAACCCTTACCATATTATTACATGTCCAAAGGCATAAAAGCCAGAAGGGTTCCACTGTCTTGCAATGGTTTGTTTCAGATGTTCAGTTGTATCTTGCCCATCCTCAGGCTAGGAATTTGTCAAGACACAGTACTTCCAATGCAAAGGTTCCAACAGGGGCATTTATGATCCCAAACACTTTTAAAGCTTGCCAGTGCACAGCTTAACTTCAGTACATCCCTTACTGAAAAGTCTGGCTTATAGATTGAAATTTCTTACTCTTTGCATGGGAGCTAAAAATCAATATTCACAACCTTACAACTTCAAAACTAGTAATAAGACAGCGTGTAATCACAATTTATAGCAAGCAACTGATTTTCTCAGATCACCGCTAACAAAATGAATTATAGCATTACATAACACTGTATTTCTGTCATTTCTGAATAGATTCTTTTTTCCGCAGTGAAAAATGTTGTCTATTGAGGTTAGTCTATGAGAAGTCTGAGAACTTATATGTTGGTTTTTTGATGTTTGTAAGCCACAGGGAGCTCTACCAGCTTATAACTACCTCACTACAAAACTTCTGGAAATGCTGGAGTCAGACCGTATTTTCCATGTGCATCATAACAGGCTGCTGCACACATACTACACAGCTGCTCTGTGCATACATACAGCAAAAGTCTGTTACTTCCAGGAAGAGCTTCTTGTGGCCAGCACACTGCTGAAAGCAGAAACTGTGCTGATTTACTCAGCATGAACAGAGTGAGAGCATTGTGCAGTCACTGAAGGGCTGATGCTTCCCAGGGAAGCTGGGAAACATTGCAGGCAAATTCTGTCAGGTACAAAGGTTATGTAAATCTACAGGGGAGAAGTGGTATTGGAATACTCTCATCCAAATGAGGAGCATTCATTCAACATGAAGAATTCGGGGGAAAAGAATAAAACATACTGAAACATCCTACTTCAAAGAAATTAAGGGATTGGAAGGATACTGGAGCCAGATTTCAAAGTCTCAAACAACCAACTCTGACAAACAGCTTTTCTAAGCTCTGCAGCTCCCTCCAAATTGTCACACACAAACATGAGTTTAACTTTCATATCTACTTTCTTTTTACCAAGAAAACACAGAAAAAGATACAAGAGACAGAATTCATCCTGAATACTTAAAGGGTAAAATGCATTGGTGGTGTTTTGTTTTGTTTGGGTTTTTTGTGTTTTGGGGGTTGATTGGTTGCTGGGTTGGGTTTTTTGGTGTTGCTTTTTTATGTATTTATTTTTGTATTTAACAACTAAGGCACCTCTTTCTGGTTCAACAACTAACCTATAATCCTACTACTTGAACTCCTCTCTTCACTAGCTAACTGTGCACATTAATTTCTTCACAATACAGCAAAAGGTTATGTTGCTTACAGGTATGCACTAATTTATTCAGTGACTTCCCACATCCTGCAGGAGAAACAAAATTCTCCTGCCAATGAAGCATGGATAGCTTTCAGGTTAGGGCATTTTTATCTTCCATCTGCTTTGTGATGCCTTCTCAGCACTCCACACGCATGTTTGATAACAAACAACATGCTCTTGAAAATAGATCAGAATACAGAAAGCACAGGAGAGCTTTGAGCTTGCTGTTTCTTTGCACCTGAACCAAGGACTAGTCTACTAAATATGAACCACCCGCCTCACTCTCTCATCTGTATTTTTTAAGTAAAATGCAAATATATAAAAATACATCCTTCCTTACACAAATATGCAGTTTTAGAATTTTTCCTTGCTTTACTAGGTATAAAGGTCATCCACATCACAAAACCAAAAATACAATCAACATCAGCCACTATAGTGTTTTTCCCCCAAACTCCGGACTGCAAAGAGGCTTCCATAGTAACAGCTGTGTGTACTTACAGACTCAAAATAATAGCCACTTTCCCAAAGCAATAAATCAAAATACAGAATATATTTTTTTTTCTTTTCAATAAAACATTATTATCTAAGGGAGCAGTGGCAATGTGCCAGCACATCTGGATCAGCCCCCCAGAATTATTCAACAGTGACTCACACATCAGTCTGCCTTTCAGGATTTTTTCATTTTTGAAAGCAAATCCTTTTACACTCTTGGTCTTTCATCATTACAACGGACTGTATTCTACTTAAATACCATTCCAGATGTTGCTCTCAATGCTAAGAAAAACAGGTAATGAAGAAATATATGTAAAAAACATGAACACATTTCAGCAGCTGACTGCTCCTGTGCTTCATAACAGATAAAAGACCAGTACTATTTGCTTGAGAAAGTGAAACAAAAAAGCTGCCCCCTAAGAACAGTTTATGAAACAGCATTTATATTTTGTTGGAACAAGCAGAGTCCTGTGAGAATATTGGCAAGGAACCATCTAACAGAAAACTGATGGGGGAGCTATGTACTCACGTCTAAAGCTAAAAAGTAATTCAATCCTGACCTCCTTCAAAGACCAACTGCCTTGTGCTTTTGTTTCAACTGCAAAGCAGATGTTTCACTTAAAAAAAACTCCCACTCTTATCCTCCAGGAGATTCTGCTGAAGAAGCTACTTTGAATACTCTACTTTGCCACTGAACAGACCATTCTGCAATGTACGGTGAAGGGAAGGAAGACACACTGGATCATATGCTGTGGTCCAGAAGCTTTTCATATTTTCACTGAATTTGAACAGTGAGGAGCTTTAACGTGAGCTCAAAACAGACACCAAGTAACCTAAGGTTGTCAAAAACCAGAACACCTTACTGACATCCTTATTCTTGCTATAGCCTGTTCCATCCTCTCCCATGAGCTTATAAATTCACATGTTCTGTGTTCTGAATTGGAGCAAAAAAGCTAATCTTACTGAAAATTAAGTGTGGCTGAATTTTCTTCTTCCTGGTGAATCACTTCAATCTTTGAAGAAGATTAAAAATTGCAGACATGAGGCAAACCATTGTCATTATCAGATAAGCTCTTTAGGTTGCAAAGAACTGTCAATATACAAGATAACAATGTAATCTGCAAAACAGAGAAACAAAGTCTCTCTGGGCAACAGGGTTGCCTTAATGTAGCCTTGTGCTTCTGCCATACATTTCAGTCTCCTGAACCCTGACAGTCTAACCATGTGTCTGGTAACTCAAACAACAGGAAAGCTGGTTGGATAAAAAACCACAAGTGCACAGTATCTCCCCCCACAACGCTGACTTTTAGCTGTACCAGTTTCCTGATCTGACACTCCTCCCTCCCCTGTGACTGAACAAGCATGTGTATTTGCACAACAAAGGAGGTAGAAGCAGCTTCTGAAAGTAAAAAATCAAAACCAAATAAAATTTTAAAAAATCCTTAAACGGAACCACCACTCTACCACAGCCCACAATCCACAGTGCATTCCAAACCAAAACTCATGATACAACAGGCGTTCTCACGATGTCCTATGGCAAGGTTCTAACAATGAAAGCAACACTGGATAATACCGCATTTAGGGCTTGAAGTTATCACCACAGCTTAGCGGAAGTTTTACCTCTTTAACGTGAGTGTGAAAGGACACAGACATGTCCAGCAGGATCTTGCGCTGCTCCACACGCCTGACAAAATCCTGTATCCGGTCTTCGAGCTGATGGGCAGCTTGATAAATTTCGTCCGGGTCACACTCCCCAGTCTGAGCAAGCTGTTCTGCTGCTTCTAGGAGCTTATCTGCATTGGTATATGTGTTCTGGAGAAAAATAAGTTAATTTCACAGGATTAAATGAAAGAAAAGTCAGTATATTTTAAAGCCACTCCACTAATGAAAACAGAAGTACAAAAAGGCCCTTGGAACGTATTTTCCTTTCTTCTTTTCTTAAAGGTAGTACAATATAATCTTACTAAAGATTTCATTATAGTTCTTTATAATTTTTCACTTAATTGTGAAAAAATTAATTCCCTAGCTCCTTATTTATGTCTATTTAAATGTCTCCTTGACACATAACTTGGAACTAATATTTTATATTCACATCTAGAATAAAGATCATCCTAAATGCCTAATTACTTGCTGGCCTACTTCAACACTGGAAAAATCACTACAGTCAGGGACAGAAGACTTTTCAAATGTGTACTACTAGAGCTGAAGAAATTCTGTCTGCTGGTAAAAATACTTAACATCAAGTCCACACATCCAGCAGGAAGGCAGAAAGTGACCACCAAGCACAGAAAGAGAACATTTCTCTCCATCCTTACACAGAAGTCAGGCATCCAAAGCTCATGTATCAAGTGTATCATCATTTGTGAAAAAGCAGCAGCATAGGAAAATTTAGAAGTCAGCTATGGCTGAGTGTATGAGTGGAATACTGTCCTAATACATCCTAGGATTAACAAATGCAGATCAGAAGTTCTGAGACTTGGGTCTAAGCAGAAAAAGAATGGAAAAAGTCTGATCTCTGACATGCTAGGAGTGCTATGGTGCAGAGAAGAGACAGGTGTTTAACAACTCCTAAAGCTCTGCATTTGCAGCCTGCCTCAATAGCTTTAATTCAGAACAGGACTGAGTCCAAATTTTGTTATACTTTGGGTGCTCTTTTTGAGCCTAACCTCGGGTTTTCATGTTTTAGAATGGTTCTCAAAACTCTCAAGGAAGGTTAGAAGGATGTTAACCACTGGAGAGAACAAACTGAAGCCATGTCTAGACTAAAGAAGCTTTGCTCACGTCACCCCATTAGGTCTTCTGATAGGTTTGCACCACAGAATAAAAAAAAGAAGAAAGCATTCCTGACAATATAAACTACACCTTTTTCTTTTCCCTTCTGCCCTTCCATGTTCTCCCAACCTCAATTACATCAAGTAAAAACACTCCTTGCAAAGATAAATAAAGCCTATGCAAATGCACTTTTCTTTGTCATATATAGTATCACACCTCTAATTAACATTATACTATCCACAAAAATTAAATCCAAGTCCAGCCCTAAAACTGAACTAAAGGGCAGGAAATAAGAGCTCTCCCCCAGGGTATCAGGCAAATTACCAGACAAGCCCAGGACAGATTACATGACTCAGTGAAGCTTTCACATATTTGGGGGGAATTCCCCCTTAATTTATTATGATCTGTTTATGCAGGGAATTAAATCCATGTTGTTCCTTGACTTTGACTATGTAACTCTCAGCCCTTCCTTAACTTTCAGCCTTTTAGTTGCATGGAGAGATAGAGAACTCCTCCCTGGTTTCCCTGGGAAAGCCTGCAGAGACAAACATAAGCTTATCCTATTCAGTGGGGAGCGTGCTACTCCACACCCCAGAGCACTGTCTCAGGCCACTGTCCCAGGCCACGCTGGCCCTGAACACACTCTGAGCTGTGCTTGGGTGTTCTGCCTTCCATGGCTGCAGCTCACACGTGTTGAAGGGGCAAGGCCGAAGAGCCTCAAGGCACTCCTCAAACAACAACTACTTCATCGGTCCAGAGCACCACACCCAGCTGCAGATGGCTGAAACAGAAGTTTCCCATTTTAATGAAAACTTTATCTCACATGGGAAGCATTGTTTACGAATTCCAGGAGTATCTTCCGCCTTACACAGGCCCAGGCACATCTGACTTCTCTTTCTGTAAAGGGGATGGTGAACTACCTGTATTCAGAAGAGATCACAGCCTGGATGCTGCTTCAAAAGCGGATTCAATTCTCAAACCTAGCAGCAGGCACATACCTTATTCCTAAAATTTCACTTCCAGGTAGAGCTGGAATATACTGTAAACTGCCCTTTGGAACAGAAATCACATCAAGTAGGTGTTCAGTACTAACTACTGCCTTTCCCAGCTCTCTGCTCACTTCTAAACAATGCTCGGAGGAAAAAAGCAGTAATGTGAAGATTTTGAAAATGCTCATCCCAATTGAAAGTTAGGCAAAAAGAGCAAGAGCTCTTCCTTGATGCTGCTTATGCCAATTTCCCAAACGGACAAAGGAGCCTTCACGGTGACAAACTTCCGCAGGATATCTCCATTAGCACGCACTCCCCAAATCCCAGGGGAGAAGAAGGAGCCCCGTAAGAACTTCAAGACTACCTGTAGTCCATCCCTCTGTGCCCCAAAGTGCAAGTCTTTAATAGGCATTCTTCTCCAAAATAATGAAAAATTCTCCGTAATGCAATTTACCCCCTTCCCCAACAACAAATTCCATCATTTTCCTAATCCTTCTATTAAAGACTGTTTCCTAAATATTCTTCACAAAGAACAAACATCATATTTTTAGAAAGCATATGAAATGACACATCACAGAAAACCCAAAGGTTAAATTTCAGACACTAGTGCAGAAATTAGTACTACTGACAATAAATACAGAAACAGAAATGAGTGGAGGTATGGACTGCACTTCATACAGTCTGGAGTTTATTATGGTCTGGAAAGGGAAGAGAGACACATGGATGGCCAGAGATCAGCAGAGGTATACAGATCATTAAAGGTATAGAAAATAAGATAGATTACTTATCAAGCACATTGAATACTATCACATTTAAACATCAGACAATACACTTAAAATGAAAAAGTAAAGCACTTTTCATCTAAGGAGCAATTAAATTGCATAACTCATTGCCACAGGGTCTGGCATAGATTCCAAGATCATAAATGGGTTCAAAAAGTAGCCTAAATAAAAAAAGTCCATCAGTGAGTATTAAATACTGGTTCTGGTGGATTCTTCAGTTCCAACATCAAACAGGCTCAGATAACTGGGAGGGTAAAAGTAACTTTTTAAGCATACAGTCCCTTTTCTTTATGCATCTGGTGATAGCCACAAGATACTGTAAGATATGGACCTTTAATTTGATGTATTGCAACCATTCCATGGGTAAAGTTCAGAACCAGTCCAAATTCATAACCTGCTTTTATAACCTTAAAGGAGATGGGAACTGGTGTTGATAGGGAAATGAAAGGTGTATTCAGACAAGGTTTGGAAGCACTTTTTTTGTGCATCTCTTGCACCAAGAAGATTTATTCATGGAAAAAGATCCCATTAATTAATTCTTGCCATACACCTCTTGTGATTTTTGAGCAGAGATTTTTGTCAAAAAGCAGACACAGATCGTATTTGAAATATGAAAAGCTGACTGAGATTTCATACAAAAATGCATGGAAAAGTACAGCTACAGTATTAACTGTTATCCAGAGCTTTTAAGTTGAAAATTCATGCCCATAAGTGAATCAATTATGTCAAAATTTGGACACTTGACACTTTTAACAGTCTCATGGACACAAGGATGAACGTGGAGAGAAGGTGAAAAAAGAAAGAAAAAGATGGGTAAGTAGAAATTGATTTGGACAGGCTTTACATGAAAAGAGCAACGCAATTTTACAACAGTGGGTGCAAGTCAAAGTGTATATGTGTAGCATGTATTTATTATCAGAATTTAGGAAAGATTATTTGCTGAGTTTTGACTATCTAGCTTTTGTAGCGTTACAAAAAGTGTTAAATAAAGAGAAAAAACCCTTCATTTCACATGAATTTTAAAGTGACTGATTTGTGAGACCACAGCCCATTGACTGGAACGTCTTTTTTATTCACCACACAGCTTATTTTAACATCTCTTTGAATGCTGTTGAGGAAATGGCACCTCATTCATATTGAAAAAAAAACGTGGGAAGAAGCAGAAAGGAGGAAAAAAGAAAAAATAATTTTCACTCCCCTTAAAGTAAGGAGTTAGCCTTTGACCAGGAACATGGCAACATTACTGTCAGCTCCCTGGATTTGCCAGAGCATTGCCAAGCCAGTGACACCTCGCTTAACATTATTTTCTCTCAGCTTTTGACTGGAACTGATTGAAAACCCCTGATAATGCCTATAGTCCTATTAAAAACAAACTAAAACAAAATCACAACAAAAAGAGCAACAACAACAACAACAAAAAGCCCAAAATCAAAAACACAATAAAGACCTGGACCAACCAGAAATGTAGGCAGAAAATAAGTCAGCCAAAAGTTACTGACACTTTAACAAGGACGGCAGATTGCTGTTTTATACTTGAACATAATCTTCCTTGTAACGGCAACAACAGGAATGCCTTTTGGGCTGTTTATATTCAGCTTTACAGCAAGCAAGAGGAACAACTCAGAAGGGTGTGCCTCTCCTGGCAGTAACTCACTACACATTCAAGAGTTAGAGATGAAAAAAATACTTATTAGATCATTTTGTCCATCCTTCTGTCAGTGGAAGATAGTCCCCTGTAGTATATTTAAGTTCTTTGACCAATCTAAGTTTACAGTATCTCCAAAAATAGAACTTCCACCCATTCCCTGAAGAAATAATTTCAAACTCCAGTAACATTCACTTCTAAGAAGTTTTTAGTAAGCATTTGCTTTACAATTTTCTGCTTTAAAGTATAATGCAAATTAACAAGATGCTTTTTTTAATATCTCAGTAACATTTCTATGCACTTCATCCCCTTTTGGCTACTCAAACATTTTCTTCTTCTTTGCCCAAATAATACAGTATTAAGTATGAGATCATTCAGGCTTTGTTAAGTATCTTATGAAAATAGATTCCTGCTTGTCTGACCCAGAAAAGTAAGTATTTCCACATGGAAACTATTACTTTTTACTAAAAATGAAGTAATAGACATGCATATAGAAAATCCAGCATGTGTATATACAAAAGTAACAACACCTATTCTTTTTGAAAATTTTACAGGAAATCAGTTTTGAGGAAGTTTTCTGATGCTATTTCAAGTCCTCAGCCACTGGAGTACTCTAAGACTGTATTTACAATAACATTTTATCAAGAGCTTAATATGTTTCACTAAACAGGCAAACTGTAAACAACACTTCTAGCAACAACACCAAAGTAGGTGTCACTGCTGAGCTCCTGCATATCATGTCAGAATTACCTAATAACATTGTCTTCTGTGTGTCTGAAGCACCACTATATAAACCCCACCTTAGGAGATTTTTCTTGATTAATCTTGCAGATGTTTTCTCTTACCAATCATGAAGACTGGATGGACAGCGCATGTTACTAACGGGGAGGATGCTAGCCTTCAGCTTCCTTCACGGGGTTTTTCTTCACCTCACATCCCCTTTTAGAGGCTAGCAGCTACACCAGCTCCTTGTTAACTTCCCTGCACTCCTTTGTATCTCTATTTGTTTTGACTTTTTTCACAGGAAAATGTGTTTTGAAGTTGTATCATCAGACCCACTTAAGGATAAACTAAGGGTCAGTGATTCAGAAGAGGAGAGCATATACAAACTCAGTTGTATTTAAAGAAAAAGACCCGAGCCAGGTTGGCCAGTTTGCTGGCTCACCTGGTTTCTTAGGAATCTCCCCCTCCTCTCTATGAGACTGCGGTGAGGATCTGGGAGCTCCCTAAGCTTAAAGTCAGACAACAGGACTTTTAATTCATCTTCATCCTCTCTTACAGGCTGCACAAAAGTTTAAATCCTAGAATCCCATGAAACTAAGCTACTTTGAAAGGAGACCTTTCATTCTTCTGTAAATTAATATTTGAAAGCATGCTTCTGAAATAATAATAATAATAATAATAATAATAATAATAATAATAATAATAATAATAATAATAGTAACGGCAGAGCAGTTCTGTTGTACTTTAAAGCTCACACTCACTAGGACTGTGGAAGTTTGTCTTTTTCTTCTCAAAGCTGGAGCATAAAGGAAAAATGACATAAAACCTTGCAACAGGGACAAAATGGTCCATTCTTGGAACAGAATATTTTGTAGTGGAACTCCCTCTGCCCAGCCCTTAAGTGCAAAAGCAGGAATTATTCATTTATTTCCATGACAAGTGTACAGTCCAACATGCGACTGCTTTTACCTGCGCAACCTCTTCGAAGTCTTCATGGCGTTTCTGCAAAGCTCTGGCCCGATGCAGGGATTTTCCCACTCCAGTATGTTTGCTAAGGAAAGCTTCTCCATGGTTTTCAATCCAATCCAACACCTGTGGTACAGAAGGGAGACACACAGAAACCCTGAGTGGATGCATTGAATGTTCCAACAAAAAGACAATTATTCAAGGAACTGAGAAGCTGTAAAGGCACTGCTTAAGAAGAACTGCACTGCTGGATTAAAACACGGTTTTGCCAATGAAGGATATTAATTATATCCCATTTAACTTTTCTCAAGGCGGTAATTTGCTCAAACTAGCAAAATAGTATGATTCACAATTGTATCTGCATTTTGAAGCCTACCAAGGACAACTACATTTCTCCACATTCATCAATTTGACAGTAATCTGATCCAAGTGGCAAGACCCCTTGTGAGGGTCTCTCTAATCTGTTTATGCCTTCAGCTGACATTTTTCTGAAAGGTAACACTAATGAAGCTTGCACATTGCTGGTGAATAACACAGTGAAGCTCTACTTTAGATGAGAATTCACTTCACTTTCTATGTATTATTAAGTCAAGAAGAAAGATTCAGTAGTAAGTAACTAATTAACAGAAGAAAAATTAGTTGAAATTATTATGAGATAAATATCTGTATTCAGAGCATATGGAGGAATATGCTCCCGTTCTTAAGAAGCATCTATTCCCTCAAGACATCAGACATAATTGTTTTTTGTAAATTTTATAGCTGAAAAAGTGATGAACAAAAGACATTTTAAGGATCTTAATGCTTCTACCACAATGACTGGGCTGACAGCTTTATAAATAGTAAAAACTGTACATGTAATTAGTTCCTGCCAGTTAACACAAAAGATTCCTGCACACATACCAAATTTCTGGTGAGTGAACGAACAAAAACATCTAATCTCTCTTCAAACTAACACATCCTAGCCATACTTTAATCTATTAGTTAAGTATGGTATGCATAAGGTATTCAATTTTTTGGGAGATACTCAAAAGGTTCAAGAATGACATTCAGAATTAAAAACAACAGCACATAAGCAATTTTCTTAAGTCAGTGCACCAGATCTATACAGCACTTATGTAGTGTTGTGGAATACCTTACCTAGCATTCACCTTCAGTGCTCTTTTTTCTTTAAGACATGAATATTTTAATTTGTTTTCAATATAACTTTCAAAAGCCTGTACTTTGTCTCTTATCTACTAGTGTCCTTTACTCTGATTCCTGAAGTTGGCTGAGGTTTTCTCCCCAGTTGTACTGAAAGTATAACTGAGTATAACTAAAGACTTTTTTTTTTCTTTCAAACAGATTTGAGAACCATTCTTGCAACATCACTCATGACTACATTCAGTACACATGTAATCCAACACACTATTCCCATAAAAAACATCCATTCTTTCTTTAGCAGAAGAATGAAAACGTGGTTTTCTCATTTATCTTGACCGTGCAAGTATTTTTCCGTTTGCAGGATCTCTCCTACTGGACATCTTCAAAACAACAAACAATTCCCTAATACCACAAAATACAGCCACTTCAAATCACCAACACTTCATTAAATCTCCATACTTATGCAATATTTGTTTTCCTAGCAAGTATTGCCAAAAGAACATCATTGTGTTTTAGGTCAATGCAAGTTCTCATTTTCTTCTTTCAAGGTAAAGTATTGATCAGAGAAAGGAAAGTGAGGAGCTAAACATGGCCTCAGTCTTTACCAATACTTTTGACTAGTTTCAGGAGACCACTTTTCCCATTATAAAAGGAGCTAAAAAGAGATATGTTTGGATGAAATAATTAGACTGGACTCTGGAGACTACTAACAGTTACAAGCTAACAAATGAAATCAACAGCAAAATCAGTCCCAGAAAGCATGGGATGAAAAGCAGAAAGCAGCCTGGGGAGAATGATTTTTGCTCTAAATAATGCTGAATAACTTCTCAAGGGAAGAAATTGTCATAGAAATCCAGTACACAGATCATGACATAAACCACTAAACTAGAGAAACATTACTGCCTCTACATGAAATCAGTATGAACACAAGTCTCATTTGTGTTCAGCCTTCATACCTTGATTCTTAACAAAACTGAAGAAGCACTCTTGGGAGTTTTACAGCACGTAGAGGCAAAGTCAAGATATACTCTTCCCATCACAGAATGCTTTGCATACCACTTCGACTAAAGGACAATACCATTAGTTGGCACCGATATTAGCCTTTTAACAACTTATACATTTTCTTCCTCTTCCTGGGAGAAGTAAGAGTTACAGAAATCATCATACTGACCCTCTAAGGACTCTTCTACCAATACTGAAAGCAAATGGAATTCAGTCTGGTACTTAAGTAATACCTAGGAGTCAGAGACTCAACACTTTTCAGTGAAAGGGTGAATAGTATCATCCTCCACTGCAGCAAGTTGCTTTAATGATGCAATTAAGTTCTACTGCAGTCTCAGCAAAACCATCTTTATGCCCAACATAGGATCTAGAAAAATGCTTACTTTTCTAGCTCCCAAAAGAACATACAACAGAAGAAACCACAGAAAAATAGCTTCATTTTTTAAAAAATCATTGCTCATGGCTGTAAAACATGTGGTATATGCTGCTTGTAGAAGTAAATCTGATTTTTCGCAGATGCAATGTGCTCATTTTCATGAGTCTTTCCCATGTAATTATCCATTCCTCACCCCCCACCCCTTTTCCTACTTTGCATACACTCACTTTTCTGATCTCCACCACTTACTTGCTGCTGACATAGCATTGAGAAGGGGAAGATGGAAAACTCTGCATTTCTGATCTTCGGATAGTTAAAATGTGGAAATACTCTCTCACAAAAAGAACCATTTTACACTGGAACCGCCTTCAAAAACCACATGGGAATCACACAGTGAAATCATGTTGATGCTAGCAAGTAGCAGGCATTCATGGCCCGCCCTTCATTAGTCAAGGCTGAAACTAGTGCCTGTAACCTGTCTCAAGGCAGGCAGATCAAGGAAGAAGCAGCACTTTTATCCAAAACGGACAGAGAAGACACCCACTATGACCAAATAAATGTATTTTTTGGGAAAAAAACCCCAAGCCAAACCAAATCAAAACATGCCTCCCCAGACAACACCAAAAGAAACCAACTAATTCCCTCTCCCCCTGCCAAAAAAACCCCCTTCAAAACACCTCCTACCAGCCTGTTTTACTAATTTCTGGACTGCAAGCTATCAGGAAAGTTTTTCAGGCACCAAATCTCTGATCATATGAGTGTCAGCAGTATCACTCTACCGGAAACATTATCTTTATGCTTGATTTTGACCTTTCACAGCCTAGAAGAGCAAAAGTCCATGTTGCTGTTCCAAGTCTGCTTTATTGTTTCATATCAGAATCAGTCAGCTCCTTTCCTTAGGTGAAAGGCTGGCTATATTATCTACTTGGTTAATTTATTAACTCTTAAACAGAAAGTCATACTTTTACAGGCATAGTTTATATTAAAAGGGCTACATACACAATTGAGTGCCAGTGGCCAGACTTTTCTTAAAAATTAAAATAAACCCCCTCTTTTTAGATGTTAGTATACAAACCAACCAGGAGCTACACCTCCACACATATTTCTGCTATCTAAAATCAAACTCAGAATTCCATTCAGTTTAAGATTGTCATAGGTTTTCACATTTCAAATTTCAGATTTTCTGTAATTCACTTCTTATCTACTATTTTCATTATTTCATGTGCTACTTCCCTTATTACTTGCTTCAAAAGATCAGCAGATGATTCTTGGTGTACACAGATATCACCACAGTGCTACTGTTGATTTGGGAAGCTCCACTAAAAACAGTTTCCCAGTATACAAGAACATGCAAGATGGAAGAAAAAACCCAGTGAGCTTTCTAAGGTGTAAGTACCACAAAGTAAAGTACCAGCTCAACACGGCCAATTCCCTCCTCCAACTCAGCTCTGTCAGTCACTTAACACTTCCATGAACTGAGTTATTTCACTAAGCCAGCAGAGGGAGGAGGAGGAACTCACAGACTCATGCTAAAGGACAGTTACAGATTCACTTACAATGCACTTGGTTGCTTGCCACTATGTGCAAATTAACTATAAACAGTGGAAGAGAGCCACACTTAGCTTATTTTGAAATGAAACAAAACCCCACCACATTTAACCTTACTGACAATAATTAAAAGACGTTTTCATGTTAGCTTCTAAATCAATCTTAACTGAATTTTTAAAGTTTGAACAAAGAGAGAATGTGCAAACAAAAACTTAAGTATTTTAGAAAGTTGCTTTGGAGTTCTACATAAATCATTCCAGAACTGTCTTGGGTATAAATTTAACTAATACCTCAAACCAGAGTAATTTCATGCCCTGAATGGTGTTAATGATTATTCAATTGAAAATTGAATCAAATAAACTAAGATGATCTGATAAAGTTGGTTTGCTTCTGTTTTGCAAGCAAAAACAACCTTGTTATTCAATATCATGTTTTTCCCCAGATAAATTTTCAAAGCTGAGGGAGCTACAATCTCTAAGACATCTGCTGTGGCTATTGGATTAATCTAAGTGGATGTTGAATTGTCATTGTCCTACAGATTGACCTGCACTGAAATCCAAGTATGAGAAGTTGTATTATGAAAGGGAACAGTGACCAAAATTCACACTATGATTCATAAGGCAGCGCCAAAAATACCCAGTATCTGTAAAGTTAAGTTAAAGCAACAAAATAAGGAGCTACACTTCCACATGCAGCATTTCAGAAATTAACAGTCATTACAGGGATAAACCAAAGGACAACTGAGTCTCTGGCAGTGGTAACTACTGGATACTAAGGGACTAAGGGAAGGGCTTAGGAAGATGGCAAGCAAGGGCTGCACCTCTGTACAGATCTACCTTGAAATTTCATGTGGCTGATAAAGATGCGCATTAGCACAAACGGCTGCAGCTTCAAACTGTCAAGAGGATCTCTTGCTACCTTAATTCAATGACTGTCTAGCAAAGCGTATAAAGAAACCACAGGCATAAACAGGATGAAAGACATTTCTCCAACCAGGAGGTAAGGCATGTACTGAATAATAAGTCAAAATGGACCAACATTCTTGAGGCAACTGGTTCATACTGAAAACTCCCGGTGTACTCACAATCCACATGCATGATTTGGATAGCACATTCCTGATAGGGGAAGTTATAAAAATATGTAAAGCTGTCCACTTTGCTGTTTTCAAATCTGTGACTGCTTCATCTTAAATGCAGCAGTTCCAAAGGCTGCTGAGTCTAATACAGAGAAGGAAAATCCAGCATCTTGCTGAAGAACCTGGTAGTGACTCCACAATGATTTGAGTCTAATGAAGGGTTGTTTGTCAGCTTCAAAGAACAAAGGAGTCTGAGAGCTAACTCCTCTACACTGAGAACCATGATTTAGGACAGAGCAGAAAACAAGAATTTCCTACAAGCATTTTATGACTCCCAAGACATTAAAGGCAAAGAGTACGAGCAGTACAGTAAGACTGTCTGCAGCATTTAATGAACACTTTCCCCCAGGAAATAAACTGCCCAAAGCCTACCCTACAGGCCCAAAGCTTGAATTATGCACCTGGCAAATTACCTCAAGAGATCCCTTGGCCTAGATTGCCTAAGTAGGTCCTATTGAACTGAATTCAAACTAGAGGAGAAAATTCCACCATCCAGTCCATACTTGTTGGCACCAAACTACTGAGAGGACCTACATTTTTCCCTGAGAATCAAACTACTGTGTTAATTTCAGTTTCTGAAGATTCCTAATGAAGCCTTTTCAGTTTAAGAGGTGATTCATTTGCGAGCTGTGTCTCATCACAGAATCACATCATATTCTGAGTTGGCCCTTCACTGACTACTCATGCAAGTACCAGCACTGGACCATCCCAACTGGCCACTACTTAAGTTGTAATCTTCATGGAGAGCCTCAAGGATTTATACAATGCATAATGAATGGAGTCTTCAGTTCTCTATGCCCTGGCAGATCATTCATAACATTCCCTCTGCTTTCTTTTACTTTTGTCAGCTGATATTTTTCATGCCTTTCTTCATTCTTTGTAACATCTTAGTGTTTAGAATCTGGATAACAGCCTGTCTTCCAGTGTATGCTTCTTTTTAGATAAAAAATTAGGTAATAAAGTTTTGAAGATTTTACATAATTTACTGCTTAAGTATTTAAGTTATTTTCTTTAATTACATGATGAGATGGTCACCATATGTAGAAGAAAGTTGAGTTATCAAGATTGCTCAGTCTCCCCATCATCTGCCTAAATTACCTTTTTCATCTATGGTAAATGATGAAAATCTGTTATTTCACTCCAAACTGCTTAGATCCAATATCTTCTTGAAACAGAAAAGTACAAAAAATTTAGCTTGGAAGTGCAACTAATTCTGAAGAAAAAAGATTAGTTTAACCAGAACGTATGGCTATCTATCTAAAAACCCCATTGAGAAGCTGTGATTTGTGAACACTTTTACACTGAAATGAAAGAACATTATCAGCAAGTACTGGCCATCTTTACTCTTTTATGAAGATGAGCTATTAATGGATAAATTACTGATGTCTCTGTTAATTGCAGTCCAAAGCCAACATTTTATGTTTATTAAAAATCCATCAACCAAGGAATTTGATGTTGCTTTACTTTAAAAAGGCAAAGCTATGTCAGAGATATTAATGCCTGTACATAACTACTAACTTTTAATGATGTTGTCATAATAATAAAAAAATAGCAGCTAATAATCATTAATTCAAGGAAAGTGTTACTATCAGAAAGTAATCTCATCTGTAATTTTTATAACTCCTTTGTGTACCACTCTCAGGTTTTAAAGAAAAACTATTAAGTCAATTAAGTATCACTGAGGATTTGAAACCAAAAGTTTTACAGAATAACACTATTAATTTTTTGCATGTTAGAACAACAACTTTGAGTCCAGAATTTTACCTAGAATGTGAATGTCAGCTTCTAGCACAAACTCAGAATAGCTGTCTATAATAAAAATCTTTTTCATCATATATGACTTAAAGTAAATAAATTAATTTAAATTCAGAAAAAAATTAAGTAGAGTTAACTTACAAATATAATTATTATCTATAAGAGCCAATACCCGAGTTCTGATAATACACAGAACTTGGTATTATTCAGTCAATCCCATGCAACTATTCACTTGTTGTACCAAAGAACATGGGGTTTAGCAGTCAAAACTCACCTGTCAGTGCAATCAGCTTGAAACCACAGGCTGACAGAATACAAAGGCACTTAGACAACGTGAAATAAAACCTACCTGTTGAACATCCTGTTGAAAAACGCACAGCTGAAGCCGCTGGTGCAAGCGGACCTTTCGATGCTGCCAGATATTTTCCAGTTGGCGCTGGTGATGCAACACTTCATGGATGACATCCAGGACATGATGAACTGCTTTTGAGTAGTTGGCAGATGCAGTGAGGGAATCGGAACTCCCAGGAGTCAAAGGTCTCTGAAGTTTGTCAAGGAGCGACTTCCCATCTTGGCTCACCTGGCCACCAGAAAGGACAAAGAATTACTAGTCTTACCAAAAGCTTGTTGGGCTACTACTTTGCACCCCACCCTTTCTCCCAGTTTTAGATGTCTTTAAGAATTCAGGGGGCAGTGATGAAGACTCATTTTATTGCAAGCAGGATTACCTACATGCAGCTGTTATAGGAAAGAAAAAAAATTATATTATCTTTCTAATCAAAATTATTTTAACAAGTAGCATTCTTCTAAATAACAGCCTGTCTTTCCATTTTTTCATTACCTTAAGAGTGATTTTCCTTCAA
This sequence comes from Platysteira castanea, assembly GCA_013397175.1. Classification (NCBI taxonomy): domain Eukaryota; kingdom Metazoa; phylum Chordata; class Aves; order Passeriformes; genus Platysteira; species Platysteira castanea. The sequence goes on along the minus strand of VYXC01012111.1, from coordinate 136,818 downwards.
AGTGTTGGAATTTTTCGTTTGATTTGAGTTTGTTGGTTTTGTGTTTTGTTTTGTTTTGTTTTAAACTAGTCGAATCTAACTTAGAATAAACATTCTTCAACTCTTTCCCTAGTCAAGAGAACACCTAAAATTAAGCATTTGTCCAGAATTATCCTTCCAAAAAAGTCTCTCTCTCTGAACAGGGAGGTTACTTTCTGTAGGTTAATGTTAATTTGACAAATACATTTAAACTAACAGATATAAAACTTAGTACATGATTCAGTCTGACACAATTTACAGCTTAGAAATTACTACTGTTACTGGTAAGCCAAGGACAAACTGCTGTTAAGGCAAACTTAATTCTTATTAAATCACTTAAACCCTTTCCATGCAGCACGGAAAGATACTGTTTTCCAAAATGTGTTTAACTACTGATACTGACAGGAAACATTTGTCATTTCTGACTGTTGTCTTCTCTGATTTAAACCACAGCAGAAATATTCAGATTTAACTTGTATGCTAATTAAAAAGCAGTAATCCTCTCTTATGTGGTCGCTATTAACATGTAGTGTTAAAAGCACTTTTCCTTGGCATTTACTCTGTCACTTTTAGCATGAAGCTCGGAGAACTGTTAAAATTCAGTACCATTCAGCTACCTGTAAAGAACTTTTCTAACAGCTCATCTAGCAGACAGGAAAAAAAACCGTCTGAAACCACAAGACTGGAGTATGAATACTAGCCTGAATCCATCAAATCAACACCATGTCAGAAACAGCAGATTTGTCAAGGCCTTCTCCCAGTGGCTATTTTCAACAACTTTTTACTAAGTCTACGCACATTTTAAATTTGTTACTCAGTAGTCAAATAGATCCAAATGAAAATTCTTTTCTAATAATTAGATTACAAGGGAGTTTATTTCTCACTTCCAGTTCAAGCTCTTTCATTTCAGTAATGAATATCAACACAGAATGAAGCTCACTTCTGAAAGTAGCTCCTGTAAAGTCACGTCACCAGAAAAAATGCAGTCCATAGCATAGTTATAATGATATCTTTTTTCTTTTCTGTATCCAAAAGAATTATCGAGTAAGTCCTTCAAATATTTCAAGATAATGGACTTCAATTATCTATTCAGAGTCCATAAAATCTAGGTAAAAAAAATAATTGTGACAACCCCTTGATCTAATTAGTTTATTAGCTTTATAAACAAATGACTGTGCACAGATTTCCCTTTGGAGTTAATACACTAAAATTTTCTTCCTTCCTAGAGCTTGACTACCTTAAGATTTCAGTGAGACGTCTAACTTTATTTATATATACAACTTCATTTAAGGCACATCTACTGGATTTTCAGACACGCCATTTATCTCAGCTTGTAAGCTAGTAAGTTGCTCTACTAGTACCATACAGTAATTACCATCAGTAAAATCAGACTGTCTAGTCTTGAAAGCATTTACTTTCTTAAAATTACTGTCTTCTACTTTGCAACCAAGTCGTGTTGTCAAGACATTGCAATCTAAAATGAATGACAGTGTTGTGATTCCCATAGTGTTCCTCTCTCTCTTCCCCCACTGTTCATTCATCACCAAATGAAAGGAGCTCCGTACTGTAATAGAAATGAAGTCATACATCTAACAACGATAAGCAATAGTGCTGTAATATCCTGACACAGAAAGACGACTCCATCAATCTTCAAAAAGGAATGCACGTTTGAAAAATGCAAAATAAAACCTTCTGCCCAGAGGAGGAACACAACTTGTACATATGCATACAGTTATTATTTCTGCACAAATTCTAGTTGCTAAAGACAAAGCTTTTTTTTCACCAGATGGGGAAAAGTAATGACCAGAAATCTGAAGAAAAGCGCTTAGTGCTCTTTTTTCCTTCAAGCAGTTCCAGTGAAGACTTTGTTAAAATATCTAGCTATCCCAAAATCAAAACCTACAGCTTTGAAATCCTAAATACACTTTCAAGGTATTTGCCAAAGCAATCCTATAATCTACCAGTCTAATTTATTTTCTTTATGCATCACCAGCAAGCAAACAGTATTTAACATGCTAATCCACAGTACTTATTTACACTTAACAGCAGGCTCATCCAGTCACATCCCTGACAAAAAAAAAGAACTGCCACAAAACCAACTCAAACCAAACAGAACCAAGTAGAAAAAATGCCACTATTTCAACCCCAGCGCTTTATCATCATTATTCTAGAGAGATCTACCCTTCCTACACCTTGCTGCCCTCTCATGAAGCATGCACCCGGAGTGCCTCTCTCCACATAAATCTGTTACAAACATGCCATGTCTCTCTCCCTTGTTTTAAAAAGGGACCATCCCAATGATGAAAGTTGATAATGAAGAAAAGAAACCTTACAACAAAACATGCTTTCAAGAATGAGTTAAAACAGTTATGTGTAGTAAAATCACAAGTATTATTAGGTGTGATAGTACGTCATTAGATCAGTTGACATAGCAGGATGGCATAGAGCAAGAGAACAGGAATATCAATGTGTAGTTCACACAGAACAAGAATTCATGAACTCTGGACATCTGACTCATGGTCACAAAATTTATATGCAGGCCCTAAGGTGGCAGGTACTGAAAAAACACAGTTTTGATATACTAACAACAGGACAGATGATTAGCACTAATCTTACCCTCCCCTTTACTGCTAAATGAAATGTGACCAGACTTAGGATTCAGCTTCCCACAACGAAGCTGGCTCATCAGAACGTAGTTTTAACTTTAATGTAATGTATAAATCACAACCATTAATTCAAATCTACATGACCTCCTTTTAAAGACAGGTGCAAGCTGTGGCCTAAGCTATCCTGTGTCCACTGATCATTTTTACCATAATTTAACCAAACACATAATTTTATAAGTACAAAAATAACTGCATTTAATCCAGAACAACATCAGTTCAACTGAACAACAGAAACAGTTTTACTCCACAATGAGAACAATCCCGGCAGAAGAAAGAAAGGAAAGTAAAGCAGGAAATGCAGAAAATACCTGTTAGCTAATAATAGTGAATACCCATTTGATTTCAGCTAAGTAAAGCACAAGAGAAAACTCAAAATTTGAAAGAAAACAAAAAAAGGATAGTTGAGTCATCACTTTCTAGGCCACCTTCAGAATAAGCATTTTACCTTAAGTTTTAAATACAACTATTAGAAATAGTGACAAATATTATGATTCCAGTGTGTGCTGAGTCCAAGATTAGAGTAGCAGCATAGGGCATGCTAATCTTACAAATGCTGACTACATAAGTGTGCTAGCTCATTTAAGTGTCTTTGAGGCTGATGAAACTAAGTACATTACCTTCTGGCTTCTCAAGTGACATCCTTTGGTGGTTAAGTTTTTTTTGTGAAGCAATTTTAGAGATGGATTTTCAAAACACACTTAAGAGCAATCCATGCCAACAGAACACCTTCCCAAAGAATGCCCAGCTGTCTTGGTGTGATTTTAGGATGATACTGTATTTCCCTATCATCTGCTTTATGCCCAGAAATGGGTCCCATAGCTTTAAGCTGGGTCCAGGAGAGGGAGGAGAGAAGCCAGGCGAATACTTCAGTTTGTGTCCAAGGACTGACACACACTCCCCCGAGTTCTCACCGCTGCAGAGCCGAGGGAGCACCTTCCTGCTTCTAGCCAGCCTGTTAGCTGAGGCAAGAAATTTTCCCACGACTGCATACTGAAATCCTCCGGAACTTCTTCTTCTGGAACTGTTCAGCCTAGCTGTGATTCAAGAACCAGATCATCAGACCCCGTGGACCGGTGGGGAGGCTGCGGGGACACCGCATCCCGGCCTTAGGCCTCGGGAGGGGCTGAGCCTGCTACAGAGGGAACTCTAAATCCACCAGCTTCTCTGCATCGAGGAGATTTATTATCTAACATTACTCATTTTTTTTTCTTTGCCCTGCTGGCACTCTGCTTGTTAAATAAATAGTTTTTTCACTTTCATCCAAGAAATTCCTTTTATATCAGTGGGGGAAGGAGTGCTGAAACCTGCCTTCTTATGAGGAGACGTTCATTACGGGACGTTTCCTCCTAAACTTGTCTCAAACCTAGACACCAGCTAACTTCCCTTCAAGTAAATGTTTAAACAATAGTATCACACTGCTGTTGAAAGGTAATATACAAATGCAAATTAAAACATACTTAGTGCTTCAAGGACTGTTTCTACCACGCATGGTTAAATCTCGCCTTTTAATTTCTTCCCCAAGGTTAAGGGGAAGACTTTAACATTTCACTTTTGACCAACAGTAGCAAAACATAGTATATGAAATTTTAAAAGAAGCTTGGCACTTGACTTTCCAACTAACTCCCAACGCAACACGAGTCACGATCCAAACTTAACATGACACAATTTTATCTAAGGAAAGACACTGACCTCAGAGTAAGCCAAGGTAATATGCTCATATATCCCTTGATGATGATGGATAGCATCTTCTAAATCTTGCAGTTCTGAGGGAAGCTCCACCTCACCACAGGCTTTACACCATGAGTCCACATTGCTCATGTACTGCAACAGAGAAGAAACACTCAGCATGATTTTAGGTTCTACCATTAAGTACACACATGATGGCAACATACAAAAGGACATTCATCTGTGTGACAGACACTGAAAAGACTGCTTTTAAGTGAAAAGTCTTCACAGTACTTCTCTCTGAAATAACCAAAAGTTTATACCAGAATAGAAAGAATATTCAAGTCTGACTATACTTGTGCTCTCAGGTATCTGAAACTCTTTGAGGTGTTTGGAGACAAGTAGGCTTGGCTGTATGTTGGCAGTCTTCAGAACCAACTTAACTGTTGGCAACATAGATGCTTCAAGTTTACTCTTGCTCCTTTTCTTGACTTTGCAGCTAAGAAAATGTTTCCTTCACCCCCACCTACCATTTCGGAAACATGAAAGCCAATTAAGGTCTTGTTTACACAAGGAAGTAAAACATACTACAGCTTTCAAGTCCAGACCGTTGGTTTTTACCCATCAGCTCCCTGTGCAGATACTCACGGTATCATGAGGTTTATCACCTAACCTCTTTTTAATCTTCAGAGAAAGCCGTGTTTCTTTGCACATGCACACAAAGAATTACCGGTGAACCATTCACTGAAACACTCCATAGTTATCTTTTGCTGGAAAGAGGTTATCAGGGAAGCAAAGCAGTGTCAGGGCACAGTGATTTCACACCTCAGTCCCCAAAGAACTAACTTCTACATGCAGAGAAGCACTAAATCCATTTGGCAAGCTACTACAGCAGCAAGCATGTAAGGGATTTACAACTTGAGCGGAGGTCTCTTAGGACTAGCACTGAACTTTGAGCACACAGCTATGTCAGCATTGCTGCTCGAGTCAAGCCTTTCAGGGGAAATTGAGGATACTGCAACAAAAATCTCTTCTGCAGACAATTTAAGTGATCTCTGAAGTTTAAGCTGTCTTGACAGACAAGAAACTGCCATCACAGCTATACGGATAGCACAAGTTCTGTCAACTTATTTTTCACAGCTAGGGGGCATGAATTTTATACCCCTGTTATGCTAGTAAACGAAAGGGGAAAAAAGAATCTGTTTTTCTGGGAGTTTTCATAGTTGTTAAACCTAGTACAGCTAAGCACATGTGAGCTCTGTAAAGTAAATTTCCTCTATTCATTTCAAGTTCAAGACTCAAAAGTTATGAGGCCAAGCCATTTGTCTCATCATACACACATTAATTCTTCGAGCACATGTAGTCTTTTATGGAAAAAGGAATTCATAGACCACTCCTGGTACTCTTCTACTGTTTGATGGCTGGGCAGAAGGGTGGTAGAGTACTTAGCTCTAAAATACTTATTTAATTCTCATTAAGGGCCAGTTTAAAAAATCTCTAATGTTAATAGAGATTAATAATGAACATTAATAGAAGCCCCATGTGCACCAGTGGCAGGCACTGATAGCTGGCGCAGTCTTCACTGTGTCTGACAGTAGGCAGTGATACTTACCTGTCACTTGCAAGAGAACACATGCATTCACGAAGAGTGTGTTTTTTCTTGGGCTGCTTACTTTTTAATCTTTTTATGTAGGTCAAGCGTCACCAGTCTCTAAAGGGGTCATTCCTCACATTCCAAACCCTCTTTCCTTGAACTCGCTCTCCACTGTTAATGAAACAGCTAATATATCACAAGCAGGTATCTTACAAAGCAACTAGGGCAATCCATTGCAGCTAATCATAAAATGAAAACTGCAGAAGGAGCAATTAAAATAAATTAATCCCAGCAGATGCTGCACTATTTTCTCTCTTTCCTCATGTTTACACTTACATAAAATGCTAAAGAAGGTATCACTGACCCTTACCACAGTTGCCCAGAACACAATCACACAAAATTTAGTCCCTTGACTTCTGATGAGCATAATTTATTATTTTTGTTATGAAAAATGACAGCATTTGAGTCAAGGTATACCCACCTGTTCACATTTCATTCATCTGTCTTCTACATGTATGGCTCAACGTGCTTAAACATAAACCCAAATGACCCAAGTAATTAGAAAAGCATCAATATTGACCAGGTGCCGAATTGCGTCTATCAAACGCTTCAAGCTGACTGGTGACTTTTCTATCAGAAAACAATTTCTTCATCTCATTTTTATCTGCTAAAAGGACTTATTATAGTGGCATTATTTTATAAAATTTATATAATTTAGTCTAAGGACATTAAACCAATGTCACCACTAACATAATGAAAAGCAATGTGTATTTGCATCTTAATACATTCCCATTTCTAACGGCTAGACATTTATCGAGTTAAATATCCATGTAGTAGAAATCAGGGAAAAAATGTCTTGAAATCAACTGCACCACCTCTCTCTGTTTCTGAAGTTTTTAGCTCCCAAGTGCTTCCTTCATTCATTGCAAATTAAAGTTATATCAGACATGAGACCCTTCCTTGGATATAATTTAGCAAGGCAAATTGAAAGAAAAGTATCTACATACAGCACACCAGAGCTTCCATCAGCCATGCCCATCCAAGAGCCTCTACTCTCCAAACACACCAGGGATGCACAGAGCAGACAGTCTACAAGATCAGTGGGTGACTCAACTGCACACACACAGCAGCTCCTTCAGAACTGAACTCCCTTGAGGGCAGAACATGCTTTCGCCATTAAGATTATTAACTTCGGGATATTTATTCCTATTTCCCCTACATATACCTCTTCTCTGGCAGTTACACACGCTTAATGACTTAATTAAAATAACTGGTATAGGCCTAAAGCTAAAATGTTTTTTTAGCATAGGAGGAATCTCTTATGGAATACTAAGTAAACATCTCCCACCACAATTTCAGATTCAGAAGACAGACAATTAACTTCTCAACTTTCAGGCCAGTTCAACTTATGTCTTCTATAAGCAATTATTATGAGTTAAATATTGACGCTCGAGGACTGATTGGAGTTGAGTGGTGAGGACAGTAGAAGAAGTGATAGTTTCTAGGTGCAGGAAAGGCATTATATTGATACTTAAAAGCCCTATATAGTTAAGCATGTCTGTCCACTTTGTTTTGATTCATATAGCTAATTCGGTTGTTTTATCTTGCACTGAAATGAGCAAAGCATTTTGTGGAGAATTTAAGGCCAGTGGGCTAAGGTCTTGTTTGAGTATCAAAATCGGCAGAAATAAGTATTCTGGCTTTCTTGTCAACCTTTTCAATCACTTTCTTGCGCTTTTGTCCAAAGCAAAAGCAAACTGCACAACTCACTGTTCCAGCACATAAACTTTTGTTGATGCCCTCCCTATTCACTAACCTGTTCAGCTTTTTGATGGAAGATGGAGGACATGTCCAGTAACGTGCTACGTTCATCCAAGGCTGCAGCAAATGCCTTCCATTCCTGTTCCAACTGACTGGCAATCTGTTTGATCTGCTGTGAAGCATAATGGCCAGACTCGATCAGGCGGTTTGCTACTGACATGATGCGGCTGATGTTTACATACACATTCTAAGGAGAAGAAGGAAGGAAAAATAAGTGCAAGTTAGCAGACCAATTAAATACAGAAGTACATTCCTAAAAAATTCTACTTCATCACAATACTGATTAACAGTCTGGTTTTCTTTGGCAAGTTTATGCATGCCAAACTTTGGAACCCAGGTGTATACAGATACAGTCTAGCCATAACTGAAAAGTGAGAATGAGGACTTGAAATAACCAGTCTAAAACTCATGTTAACAATCAGCTTCAGCCGATTTATATTACATGAAGACAGATTATTACAATACAGAGGATGAAATAACCATATTTTACTACAACCTCAATAAAAACGTTTACAGACATTCAAATCAACAAGACATTCAGACACACACAATATAGGAAAAATGAAGAATCATTACTAAGTTCTTGATCTATCCACAGCGTGCATGTGTGCAACATCTGTGAACCTTTACATCAACTTCTGAAAGTAACTTTTAAAGAAACAAAATAAAGAACTCTGAGCTACAAGAAATTTAGCAGTTTTACTTTTTATTTTCTTGCTGCTATATTACCTCAGAGCTAGCACTGAAAATTAGACAACTAAGGTCCAAGATCAGAAGTATTCTCTAGCATACTGGCATTAGTCACTGATGGCTTAGTCAATCTAATCTAATTTTAAATCAAGAGTTTCTGATTCCTGTGAAGTAAAACTAGAACAATTTTGCCACCAAAAGCTTTCTGAGTAACTCTTTCAGAGCTACCTGTGTATAACATGGAGTTGACACTTCCTTCAACTGGCAGACTCCTATACATTTAGAATGAAGTTCTTAGAATGACAGGACTGTTGAGGCTGGAGATCACCAAGTCCAGCCACCAGACACTGAGCATATCAGCTGGAACCATGACCTGCTGGCATCCAGACATTGCCCAGAGCTTGACACTGACTGGCTGAAGCAAGTGTTGCAGATCCTCCAGGCTTCACTGCCCAGACTCATCTGAGCGCCAGTTAGGACAGGTCCCTACGGATTGTAAACTGGATGCACGTACGCAAGCAGGAGCATACCTGACACAGCCTACACCTCAGCTGGCCCACTTCATAAACTCAGCACAGCAGTATCACGTTGGCTGTTTTTCCTTCCTGCACAGCACTACCTCTTACTTTTTTAGGTTATCCCACACATCTATGCTTTGCTTTTTAAGCACAGCCAAACAACTGGCAGAGTACAAATCTGCTATTTTCAACAAATTTTAAAAGACTGGGGAGCATTTAAGCCTATTAAAAGTGTATGTAGCATAAATACAAGACTGCTAAATGAATACAGAAAGCCATTAGATGGTATTTACAGTTGTGAGAAGAAACAAGTGCCAAAAGAGAAAAGAATAAAGGCTATAGTAGACTGCCATTTGAACTTTTTCTGTATCACAATAAAGAAATTTTGGAAAGTCTAGAAGAGCAGTTAAAAATGAAGGACATGGCACTATAAACATGAAGTAAAACAAATTAAAACTGAGCTGTGGTTAACATGTATTCATTTTCCCATGGCAATCAGGCTTCACACGTGTGGAAGAATACAGCCTGTAGCAGTATGAATATGAATTAAAATGCTGACAGTTGAACACTTTCCAAGCTATGTACACCACATTCCTTTCCTCAAAAAAACCCCAACCAAGAAAAGAACTTACAATAATCTAACCCTTTTACCTCACTACGTGATATATCTACCAAAGTTTTAAGTGTCAGTATTTTAGAATGCAATGACCAAAATGAGCTAGATTCAGTTAAGGAAGAAAAGAATCTCCAATAGCAACTCACTACAATTAGACTGTCTTTAATTGACCCTTGAAGGTCAACAAATTTTGTTCAATTTCCTACAAGGACAGGTAATTCCACTGTCACTATTATAAGACAACTGCATATTTTGCACACTGCTTGAGAATGAGAAACACTGTTACAAGTGATCTGATGCTAATTTACCAGAGACTCATATCTTATCCATTGCATGCATTTCCACCCTGGTTTTAGTTAAGGAAGCAACTGCTATGAGGGTAATAACTGATAAAGTCTTATTTAGTGACCTCATTTACACCACATGAACCTGCACAAAGCACCTGCAGCTTCTAAATGTGTATCAACTGTCTCAAAGGTGAAAGGCTAATGTGATACTGCATTTCTTTCATTGTGTTACACACATGACTATCGTAACAAGACTTAAAAGGTAACGATTAAAGTTACTGCACTACAGTGTGTTTAGTAAGGATACAAATGTACTTAGCATGATTATTTTCTCTCAAAATGCTCTTTAGCCAGAAGCTGAAAGGAGACCTTACGATATCTGGAAAGCTCCTCATTGCATATTTTTCCTATAAGGGAGTATACAAATAAGAAGAAGTATTGCTCAGCAAAGCAACACAGATTAGTAGCCTAACTGCGCTGTGTCATTCTTTGATGCATGCCTGAAAGGCAAATACAGGGGAGAAATACAGGTGACAGCCTACCAGCTTAACTGAACTTCTATCACACTCACACAAAATAAAGCTGGCAGGTGACCTGAAGGTTCCATTTTATTTCCTGATTTTCACCAACCCACTTAAAAAATGTTTGTTTAGCTCCAAGATTTCAAACAGTAGTTTTCTGATGTAGAGACTTACACGTTCCGTTTTAAATGCCATCAACTCAGTGACATGGCCCATAAGCATCGTAAGTGGCACCTCTATATAGAATGTAGTGAGCTTGAACAATTTTACTGTGATAAAAATAATTTAGCGATGGAATTTTCAAATCATCTGCCACATCACACACAAATGACCACCAAAACATGGTGTAATATTAACATATGAATTAACACCTGCTTTAATGATTTACATGTTCTCTAACATTTCTTCTAGTCTCATTTTTGAAGCAACAGTAAAACTTTCAGTTTGGGAATACAGACTTCAACAATGAGGGCTGCAGGACAACTAAAGGTAAAACCTGATCTATTCCCTTGAAAAAATATAAACTTGGCAACATCCAAGCTGCAATTAAGGAAGGTGTTTAACCTGTTTTTCAACTACAAGGATCCTCTAAATATTCTCAGGTAACTATTTAACCATTGCTATCACCACTGGAATATGTGCAATATAATTTCACTCTAACTTCCTTCAAATTTCTCATCTCTTTCCTACATTTTTCACAGAGGACCTGAGGAATCTTACTGCAAGACTATATAGTCCAACACCAGCACTACATTCCTTCCTCCTTTTCTTTCCACTGACCGTTACTTAATTATAGTAAATGCCCACACCTTCACACTCTCCCTACAGCCACATCACTTTCATGTAGATGTTTCCATTACAACACTAAGTATGGAGCTTTAAACTGGACCTTGTTCTCCAGTAGGACCAACTGAATCAGAGCATTTTCTTTACTAATCTGAAGTTCAGCCACCCCAATAAGTACCAAGAGTGAAATAAGATCTGCTTCTTTTCAGTAGCACCACTGTCTGTTCCTTTAGTTTGTGATTTGTTGACATGAATGTACTTGCTGCTGTATTAACACCTCAGTAGCTGAGTGCTTTTTAAAATCTGTTTATTTGCTTCTTTCCTCTTAAGGATTGTGCATTTAGCCTGTTCTATTTAGTCTTGCTGACTTTGGAGTGCTCCTCAGAAGCCGAAAATAGCTTGAACTCATTTTACCTTTTCAGTCTATTCTCAGGCTGGTGGCATCCAGACATTGTGTCTAAGCTTTAACTGCTCTGGCACCATAAAGATTCTCTTAGGGATGTACACCTGTGGTCTCGCTCTCATTTGCCCAAATCCTGAGGACTGAGGGCAGTCTAGAATTCACATGGTGCTTAAGCCTGTTTCAAGAGACAAATCTGTGCGGTTACAAAAATAGGTATCTGAAGTAAAAAGAATCTCAAGGGTGAAAAATGTCAGTGGTACAAAGGAGGAGTAAAAAATCACACTACCTCTAAGCTAAAGTGATTTTACCTCACCTGACTTCATGTTTTCATTTGTACCAGCCCCTGTGGGTGCATTTGGGCAAGATATCTTCTTAACTTTTAACTCTGTAAACCTAGTGATATTCAATCGCTGTGCTCATACTTTTATTTTAACATCCCAAAGCTCACACCAGTGCTCATCTCTGACACACTCTTTTTGGATAGCATTCAGTATTTGATTACTACCTTGATAAAATGGTTTAGTGTATGCAAACAGCCTGTTCTGAGAACATTAATCAACTCAGCCCACAATTGACATTGGAGTTTTTGGGTTATGGCTAATAAATGTAACTTCTACTCATGGTCCTATCAACACTGAGACAAGAAGCAGTCATGGCACATTCTTTAATAGTAGCATGTGTCAGCTTTCTCCAAACAAAGTTTCATTTTGCCTGCATCACTCTTCAAGCATTTTAACTCTCCCCAGTGCAGGGAGAGGCACAGTTAAACTGTAATGAAAGTAAGGCCATCTGATGTAGCAACAAGACCAGAAAATGTTTAAGCATACAACATCCACCTCCTCACCCGTATTTCACATGACTTCTTGTCTTCCTTGTGTCCCAGTAGATATACAGAAAATGGCAGGAAAAAGAGTGGACAGACACATAATCAGTCTTCCCCACTCTTCCATGCAAGACAGACTAATTGCATAATCACAGGTACTTTATTCTCTCAGTTCAGAAACTCAATACATAATTTTTGTACTTGTAACTCCTATGATGCCTTATTTGAAAGTTTCTCCCTTAAAAGGTACTCAAAACTTGTTTTGAGAAGTGAAGCATTGGTTTAGTCACACAAATAGGAACGTCAAGCTGAAACTGAGTATTGCTTAACTCAAATAAATCTCCGGACTTGACAACAGCAATTTACTGTTGCTGAAAGCAGGCCTTTAAAACTGTACTGAAAATCCATCCTCCTCTTTAGAGAGCAGAATTATTGAGAGTTTGCTTTTCCCTACAGTTATGGAATATGGGATCTACTTGCCCAGTGAAGAGACAGCCTTGACTTTTATCAGTGCACAGCTTCTCAAATTCCGTGACAGGAAGTCACATACCTATGGCTGCGCATGTGAACTACCCTTCAGTCAGCAGCTCTTTTAGTCACATCAACCTGTATGTTAATCCATGGTAACCAAACATATGTCCCTCTTTAATGCACAGCACTACATCTACCCAGCTTTCCTCTGGGACAGATTCATTGCAGTGAGAACCAGTCTCTGTATTAAGCTTAAGACTTGAATGAACTTATTCCTGTTAGCTTGAAGTGCAACCACATGAATACACAAGATTCCTAGATATACCATTTGCTAATGAAACTGATGAAAGTAAAGTTAAATCTCCTCCCTGGATGTATTCTTTACCTTTTTGTTTTATAACATTTGGTTTACACTTCCAACTATTTTGTGTTCTTACTGAAAACCAAGATTCTAAAAATGGCACAAAGCCATTACAAAAAAATTTAAAAAAAAAATTCATCAAATCTTCTTTGTCCTTGATGTGACTAACTCTTGTTCATGACAGGAAGTAAGTAGCTTTCACAATGGTTTACATCCAGGTGGCTTGCTTCAGACTGGAAGACCAGATCAAAATTTTGGCATCTGACCCAAAGGCTGTCACTGTTTCTCAGCCAAGTTTGGCATAAGCAGCTGCAGAAGTTGCCCTCTACCTCTTGGAAACAAACTGCTACTTGGGAACCAAGGGGACATGAGAGACCCAGCTATTGACAGAGGGTAGCACCTGCTGTGGAGGGAAGCATGTGCCCTGCAGCAACCACAATGTGTTGGGAAAAGCAGCTGCAACACCAATTATCAGAGTTATGCTGTGAGCAAGTGCAAGAGGTTGCATTTAGCTGCTTGGGGAGCATTTATCCTTTGAACAGTCCTCCCCTACCTCAAGTGAGCCTAAGAAAATTGACTAGAAGTAAGATCTATTAAGGTGCAATTAGGGCCACAATGAAAAGCCTCAAAAAAGCCTCCTGCAATAAATTAAGCTTATATATAGTTGTATTCCTCCCTTTCTCTACTCCATCCAAATGAATTATTTCACATGGTTGTAGATAGGTTAAAAGTTAAATTCCACTTCTGGTGTTGGAGTATTCACACAAGAGACCTTAAATCCACTTTGATTACAGCAGAGTTACACTGAAAGGAAGAGTGAGCAAACAGCAGCTTGTTAAGCACAGAGCATATGTGCAGAGTGGTCAGGGAGAAGATGAACATTCTTGCAGGAGTTAAGACTGCCCAACATTTTTCCAGTTAAAAGCTAATGGAAAATAAAGCCTGCCAAAATTCAATCCGTTCACATCATTTTTTATGTCATGTTCAGTTTAATCTCTGCCCCTAATCTATACAAAAGGCTTTTGCCATTTAACCAAATAAACCCCAGATAATCTGAATGCTGCTTAAACCAAAACCAGAGACCAATCATTCTAAACTTACATTTTCCTGTTTTGCGCAGAGAACCCCTTCTGGGGGGGGCTATGCTACAGAAAAAAGTGCAGCTACTTTTTATCCTTTTGAAAGTTCATATAGCCTAATTTGCCCCAAATTCAAACTGTTCCTTGTACGCTTTAAGAAATCATTTTGAAGGCTGAGAAAAAGTCCCCTGTAATTAATGCATTTGACAACTAAAGGAAAAGGAGAGATTAACAGCAAAAGACTAATAGCAAACAGAGCAGGAAGGATTATGCTGCATCACTCAAGTGCTTCCTACTGTTGATAGCATCTTAGCAGTCTGAAAGAAGGAAAAAAAAAAGTCATCCAATTTGAAGAAAAGAGGACAACAGTGACTAATATCAAGACAGGCTTACAGAAGAAGAATTTAACCTTTAGAATACAAGTCCAAGAATTGCCTGGAAGGCCACTCAAAATTACTAAGTTCCAAAAGTCATCTCATGTCAATGACACCTACTGTCATCCTGCGTTTCTTTCTGCTCTACTTCATATGCAGAGCAGTGAGGAACAACAACAAGGTGCTCCAAAAGGCAGCAATTTCCCATGCCATGAACAAAACCTAATGGTCAAAACCATATATGATGTCAAATAATTACAAAGTCCCCCAGCATTTGCTTTACTCTTTTCAGAAAGTTCATATTGACTTTATTTTTTTTTAACTTTTGGAAACAGAGCTGAGTTGCAAAAGAAGAAAATGTGCCTGCTCTAATCGTGTTTTCTATTGTCCTACCTCCAGCTATACCATACACAAGAGCTGCCTCACTAGTCCTTCCATTACTTTAGGAAGACACATAACCTCGGTAAGTTTATTTTGCCACTCTCCACATTCAGTAGTCCTGTTCTACAGAAAAACCGTCCTGCAAGAGTTGATTATTTCAACCATACTTTAATTCAATTCCCATCCTTAGACTGCCAAGAATGTTAATTTGTAACAAGACTGGTAGTGTTCTTCCTTCATTGATCTGACAAACAGGAACTGGATTTAGGCCCAGACTCCCAAGGTTATTTAAACACCTACAATGTGTGAAGGACCTAAAATGTACTTGAGAATTTTGTCCCCATGTTCAAACAGCAATTTATGAAACTGAAAGCAAATAGCTTTCACTCGTTGCCAGTTAAAATCCAATTTTTTTACAGCCTACTGATGATATTTGACCAAAAAAATTGTTTGTTTTAGCTCAATTCTACTGTGCTGAAAATGAGAAGTGTCTTCTTAAAACCATGGAAAATTGTTACACCAGCCTCGGTTACTTAGAATGTTTTGTCTGAGTTGAAATCTATTCAGATCCTAACAGATAATTCTTTCAGAATGGAGAGCTAAAATCTGTATTACACATGAGTCTCTGAAATTTCCGACAAGACCCAAGATGGTGCTCAAAGACATATCCCAGGTTCCAGAGGCTTGGACGCTTGTATTTGAGAGGTGCTGAGGTTGTGTTGAACACAGCCATTGATCAAAACAATTTGCTTTATCACAGTACCTCGGTACTTGACCACCCTTTATTTTCCTCTGCTGTGTTTTATACCTTCACCGCTCAAATACAAATTTGCACTACTTATAAAGAAGGACTGACCTGTGTCTACGTACTTACAAATTCTACCTTAACAGAGAACAAGTAGCCAGCATGTCTGTGCTGTGCTGTGCGGGGAGGCCTGTTCTTACCATACAGTTCATGGCAAAGTGATTGTGCTGCGTCTGAAGCTCCATCGTGTGGGGGTGACTGGTTCCAATCTCTGTGTAGCTGTTCAGAAACACACCTTTGTTGTGTGTGATCCAGTCAAACATCTACATGAAAATATTAAGGAAAAGAGAAAGTTCAACAATTTGTTATGGCAGAAATCATAGACAAGCAATGTAAGATACCTGTGAACACAGAATACAGAGTCTAAGGCCATGAAAATTAACACCGATGCTCTTTCCATTGTAAGTTACTGTACATTTTAACCCAATTATTGCTGAAATATGTCTTTTTGGATCAAACTGCTGAGGCTGTTACTGATGGCTTTACAGTAGGTGTTTATCTCAGCAAGCTACAGTAATGCATAAACTTCATTATTACAAAGAAGTCATAGTAAACAAACAGACTTGGAGCACAGCCCTGAGTTGCCAAGCTTATACGTTCTCTACTGTCAACACTTATTGACGTCAGCAGCTTAGCAGTTTAGAATGAAAATGGCAACTCATGGAAATTAAATATAAATTCTTTCATGCTGATCAAGTACTTCAACTGCAAGTTTAATATTTTTACTTCATAACTTTACAGCAGATTTGAAAACAACTGTTCTATTTCTAGATGAATTATTAAAAGTAAACGTGAGCACAGAGTTGCATATTACCTTCTTCCAGGGAAATTTAAGACTAATCTTTAAATATGCTTGTTTTTAAAAAGAAAAAAGGAGTATTTTAATATTCCAACAAATTTTAGGAAAAACCTTATATGACAATGGCCATCAATGAAGGCACACAGGTATGTTAACAGTGGCACTGGAGAACAAAGTTTTCGAAGACCAAGCAACACAGCAAAGAGCTGTTTAACACCCCACCTGCTCACAATGGTCTTGAAATCTTTGGTATATCCGAGCAAAAGAGACACACCTGCTCTCTGGATAAGCTGAAATAGTTTGTCCAGGAAAAAAACGGTAGCAGTAAGCAGTAAGTATTCATTTAAAGATCTTTCAAAATATGCTGGCTAACAGAACAACATTATCAAATCTAGTATTTATCCCAAGTCCACGACAAACTAAATCGTAAGTAGACCACAATACTGTAAGACCTGTAAACCAAACTTTTGAAGTTTAGGTAACTGAGACAGGTGATCCCATATTCCTAAAATTTTAAGCTTCTTATCTAGAACTCAATGAAGATGTGTTGCAACATTATTCAAAACAGACACTGGTACTGCTTGTGAGCACTCTTCTCTAGAGGTCACCTGAATTTGCTGCCTTCAATCACTTAAAGGGCAATTCCAATCAGATTCCCTCCTACCTCATCCCGTTTTTTGCCTTCTCTTCTCCTGAACCGGTCCTAATTTCTTGCACTAAGTTGAGCAAATCCTCCAAAAGGAACATGTTTATTTCTCCCCATGCAACACCCTTTTTCTTTTCAACAAAGATTCCATCTTTCCCACAGTAAAACACAGACATACACTGATAAAAAAGTCATGAACTGTGAAATCTAATCTGACACAAGCAGTAAAAATAAGGGCTGCAAGTAGATTAAGGCAAGGGTCTTAATCCAAAAGTGAGTTGGGATACTACACAAACCTTCTTTTTAATCTTTTTTTTTACTGGCTAATGAGAGGAAAACAGTCCCAGGTATGGTAGCTGCTGTCAACCCCATTTTGAGGTGCCTAATATTTCCCTTTTGACAGAAAGATGTGTTACTTTTATATAGACTTATTCTTGGAATCAGAAACATAGAGAACACTGATAGGAGCTTATGCAAACACATGGCAGGACAGAGGTCAATCCCACAGGCTCAAGTATTTCACAAGAAGTTTCTTAAAGCCCATGTTATGTAAGCAATTTGATAAAATATAAGCAAGTTAACAAAATATATTTTGATGGTGCTTGCATGGCACTGAAAGATATGCTATAATGCAGAATAATTAACGCCGTAATGAAGTGGCTGCAAGGTTGATAAAATGCATTTGGGTCTGAAAGAGCAACACTAGACCAACAGCTTACGTTATTTTCTAAATAATTTTAGAAATAGGTAATATTTTTATCTTTTTTTCAACTCTCTACATGTCCCTACTATCTTCAGCTGTATCCATCCAGCAAACATTTGCTTTAAATGGTACTTAAAAAAAATATTTATATTTTAAACACAGCAGAAAACATTACAGTAGTGTAAAGAAAGTCCCTGAGCTGAAATGATGAGGGTAAGCGAAAATATAGGTGAAGAATACAAATGAAGAAGAAGAAGGAAGAAGTTAAGTTTTACATGCTTAACTTCTGCTTCCACACTTCTCCATGCATCTGCTTGTGACAGCTGCTGGAGAGCAGAATACTGGTTCAACATGGACTGTTGGTCTCCTGCAGTTCAGACAATCTTACGTAAAATACTTTAAGAATTCTGAGTGCTTTAAGAACTCTGACAAAAACCCTACTTACCACTTGACTGCATAGCCTAGTTACTAGTACTCCCAGAGAAAAACTCCTCACCCTTCCTTAAAGGTATTTGTTCCATGGTAACAAGTCAATAATAAGTGATTGCAAAACCATTATACATGAAAATAGACCTTATTTGAGCTCATCTAAAAGCAAACTGCCTGCCATACTTCCTCTTCAAATTCCATGACAAGCAAGGGCTTTCTCATTTGAAGGGACTGGTTAGCCAGAAACATTCTGAAATCACTCAGTTCCCTGTTAATGACATATGCACTGTCAGAAGAGATACATCAGTTTTTAGCCTGGGACTTCAAACCCTGCATCAATGAGGCAGTTCCCCATGTCAGCCTCTTCGGACTTTGTTGACTGCCTGTCACTCACTTCCCAAAGATCACTCAAAAGAAAACCAATGTCATCTGTAGTAGTCATCTGTACTTATAATCAGCATTCATCTTTACTTGATGCATCTGTCTGGAACAAATGCTAAACAAAATAAGCGCTTTAAAGTCATTAGCAGTTAAAATTTTCTTTATTAAGAGCTTCCTATGCTTACCCATACCCTTTACTCCAGAAGACCCTGAGCACCTCTCAATCAAAAAGTTCCTTATTTCTCATTAAAAGGGTAGTGATTAACTTCAAAGACAAAAATTACTATTTTCAGTTACCCTTGGTACTTTTTTCAAATCCATCAAGTACTGGCCATTCATACTCTCCTTGCCCAATCCTTACCTTTTCAGCATCCTGCTCAAACAGCCTGAGCTGAAAACATTGGTCCAATTTCAATTTCCGCACATGCCACATCTGATGCAGATGCTGCCGTGTTGAGTGCAGCCTGTCCAGCATGGTGGATACTTTGGGTAAAAGGTTCTGTAAGTCTGCATTCCCTGACCCAGAGTTCTTTTTGGGAAAGCTGTCACTGCTCTGTATCCGCTGGAGCAGCTTTTGTCCTTCCACATCAAGGTCCTCTATAGGGGCCTTAATGACTTTCTTTTTTAATTGTGAATGCTCCTCTATCATATTGCGAGCACCTTCCAGGTCCTGAGGCATTTCCTTTTTTGACAATATATCTTGCAGTTCCTCCAGTCTGGACAGCATATGGGTTGCATTGCTAATGTAGTCCTCAAAGGCAACTCTGATTTCTATCCACTCCTCATGGTTGTATTCCAAACAGCCATCAAATTCTGGGGTTAGCTGAGAAGGATCAACTACTTTGGTAAGGCCTTCCAGAGACACCATGTTTGTCTAAAAAATAAAAATGTAGAGAAAAAAGTGCTGTTACTGAAATGAACTTGAAATTTCCTTGTAAGTTTTTGGTTTTCTCTTCGTAAGAATTGATTATTTTGCTCATGAAGTCCACACGACAACTTTTCTCACATATTTCAACTACCAATTCTGATCAGAAGACAGGAGGTCTTGCAGGTATTTCCCCACATTTCTTTCCTACCTCACTACATTTAAGAACAAAACAGCAACCACTCTTCTGATTACTGTTTTGATTAAGTTTTGACTTATGTATTGCAAAGCTGCAGGAGGATAACAGCACGGTTCATTCAGCTGATTTCCTCTGGATGCTGGAGATATCACAATTACCATAATGGAGACTAAGATAATAGACAAAACCTAAGTTTTTACCATTAGGGGGAAAAACCTAATTCAACCTTTCTTCAGCTTACAAAAAGAATATAAACAACAACATGCACAATTACCTAGCCTAGGTACGTGAAGAAAACCGCCCTCCTTCTTCTACATTGGTCTAAAGTACCTCTCCTTTCAGGCAGAATATAATTTATCTGAGAGTTTTAAAGGTGCTGATCATCAGTATGGATACTTAAAACCACAAAATAAATATAATTTGCATACCATAGGGGAAATTACCTCAAATTCAAACTTAGAGCTGCCAAAGTTAGTCCTCTGTTTCTGCCAGAAATTGTCTGGCTTGATTATCAGTGCAACATGAATACAACATGGAAAGGATTCCTGTAAAATCTTCAGCAGAGGCTTTATGGAGTCC
Source organism: Platysteira castanea (assembly GCA_013397175.1). Taxonomy (NCBI): domain Eukaryota; kingdom Metazoa; phylum Chordata; class Aves; order Passeriformes; genus Platysteira; species Platysteira castanea. The sequence continues at coordinate 116,338 of VYXC01012111.1, read as the reverse complement.
CATTTTGACCCACGCATATCTACAATGACGGTGAATCCTCGTTTACATACTTCCTCACTGCAGAAAACAGAAGAAAACGTTATCAAGCAAATGTTTCCACTTCCAACACAGCACTCCACTGCACCACGCTGCCTAATGAACATGGTCTCCTCAGGGTCTCACAAATGACCATATACAGCAGATATATACCACATACAAACCTCTCAAGACGCTTCTTTCACACCCATGCCAAACTCCTTGTGGGTGATAGCTTTATATCTGTTGCTGATTTGATATTCTGCCATTATCTTCACTTTCACTGTCACTGTTTATATCCATGATGATTCATCGTCCAGTCTTGTTTGTCCCTCACCTTCCACACAGACAGTAAACATACAATTTCCTAAAGCAGCAATATCTAATTCATTTACAATTGACTCTTCAGAACACATACACACACACTTACTTGACTGATGATAACATTAATGTCTTTGTAATGATTGAGGGGATCCTCTAAAAGACAAAAGACTTTTAAGTAAGTAGGTAAGTAGGTAAGACAAGTTGTTCTTACCTACCACTTTGCAACTTTTTCAAACTGTCTCAGATTTAGAACCATGTTATCTGAGACAGTCTGTAGAGGAAAAACACCCATTTATTGACAATTTCTTTTGTAACAGGATCGTTTTGTGAATAGTTAATGGACAACACAGCATTTTATGGATGTGAAGAAAACCACATCAATCTGTTTCAACAAAATTTGAGCTCAGTTTTGCTGTCCAAAAGTTGACAGACCTTACACTCAAATTCTCCAGCACCTCCTCTGAGAATGGAAGATTTAATTTCTTTTCATCAATACCTTATGTACATTTAATTTTTGCCACTGATCAAAAGTGACAATCACCACCACCACCAGAAATTCTGATTTTCTGCCAGCAGAATTTGCTACATGACCTTGTAGAATGACCATAGGAAGGAAAATATTTCAAAACCAATGCATCATAGCCAAGAGACTATCAAAAAGGACCAAATGTCCATTGTTTGAGTATGAGTCACTTTCAGGGATGTGACTAATTCAAATGCCATTCTAGAGTTCATGTGGTGAGGTTCAGAGTGTCCAAGAGGCAGGGAAGCTTCACTGGCATATTTTACACAGTCTTATTGGCCACATTGCAGAAAGATGGATTATGACTGATACAGGAGATATGGAAGAAGTGATAATATGAGTTGCTCCAAAGTGGAAGGTTTTTTTAAATTTGAAAAGTTTCAAGCTAGGGAAAAGAAGAAAGAATAAACATCCCACAACATTTCAAAAAAGGAGTTTGTTATGATAAATGCTGGCTCTCCCACCTGCCCATAGAATGCCAAAAATGGCAATGGCAGAAGCAAAATTTATTAAAAGTAACTAGCTCGGTATACATGTAGACTACAATGTACAATTTTCTGACCACAGTGAAAATGTTTTCTATGATCCTCACAGGATTCACGGACAAAAACAACTACTGTCTTAAAGGCAGACCCATTACTGAAAGGCCAAATAGCAGCAGGAGTGCTGCTCAGCCAGTCCCTGTCCTAGCACCAAACCGAGGATTGCCACTAATTCACAAGGCATGCATCTACTGGGGTGTCCAAAGTGGTCCCTCACGGTGTGATGCAGTGCAGGTGTGTCCTCCGTCATGGAGCCACATCATTTCACACAAGATCAACCCCTTTTGGCCAAGGACCACAAGATTTGTTCTAGGGAGGCTTTAGTCAGCCAAGGTCATGTGTTGGTAAGTCTGAACTACACTAAAATACCTGGTCCACTCGGTGGTGATAAGTTCTGCTATATTTTTAAATCAGATAAATTGTAAAATCAGTAAAATTGTGAGACTGAGTAAACTTGAGCTTTTAGATATCTTGTCAGACAACTGATACTGGTGATTCTTCAGCTACATCAAGTAACAGTACTGCTACAAATAACAGACAGACCAAAAGTTTGGGGATATTTGTACCAACTAGAACTTCTAATCAGCTAGAGTCGCATAATCAGCTCCTTAAACATGACTTGTATGAAAACAAGTCTTGCTTTTAATAAAGCTCCCTTTATTCTCAAAAGTTTGCCATGCTTGCAGAGTATAAAACATGCCCTAACTTTCTTTTAATTTTAAATCTATTGATGCTGAACTAACATACACCTTTTGCCAGAGGAATACTGTTTCTTGCCCCGATTATCTCTAAAAAAATTCTTGGACACATTTTGATGCATATTTATCTATTAACTGTTCTAGCAACTTGAAGCTCTAGCTGGCTAGAATACACCTCACCATTCAAATCTGGGAGTAAAAATTTCAAGTCTTCTTCCTGTTCTCCTTTCTCTACGTCCCCCGAGACCCCTACTTAACTTTATAAAAAGGAGGCCATGTACACTCTCAGCCAGTGCCTTGAAGTTATTTTTATGAAACCACCTTTCTCAGTCTGAAACTGACATTTGACTGTATCAAGTGCAAAGACTACCTGTAAATTAACACATTACAGAAACATGGAAGATACTGCACTCTGGGATGTTGTCCAAGGAATTTTTTTCAACTGTAATGACCACTACTGCTTGAGGTCACAGACAAACATAGTCAAGCACAGCCAGCATTGCTCCAGCCTGCAACAAATGCTGGCAGGTTTCAAGATGGACCTAAAGTCAGAGTCTTAGGATCATTTTTGTCCCCAACTCAATTACTACTGAAAGCAAAGTTCTATATGAAGGAATTCTTTTTAGATACATAAAGAATACGTAACTTTTTTTAAAGTATCTCATATATATTTAACTTCATATATATATATGGGAGTGTATATATGCACACACACACTAGCACTGCATTTGACTTGTGCCCATTTATTTAAACAGTTCAGTGCAATTCATAGCTAAAATTGCTGATAATGCAATGCTATCAGTACTTCTGCAGATCGCTTCACAGGTTTATCTGAGACCTTTACAAGCAATTTCTCATACCTTTCTCCTGGTTATTTCCGTGCTGTATCAGGACAGTATGACTTACCTAACACAAATAACAGTTAGGAGTGTTGTGCTGACCGCACTCCACACAAGACATATGGTGAATGATGACCAGCATGTTTCTAATTACTGATGTACTGAAAGCCTCTGAGTTGTATTTGCAGTCTTCAACACAGCAACACCAATGTGGCATGGCAGTGCCATTTCCAAAACACAAACTACTTCCAGCTAAAGCACACCAGCCGTTCTGCCAACGGCCTTCCTTTTACAAGGCAGAGTAACTATTTCTCTTCCAAAAAGCAATTTGAAAATAGCAAATGAGAAAACTCGGTATTGATTTGCTCATGTTATTTACTCATTCAGTCTGCTAGCTTGTGGGAGTACTGCAACATAACCCATTTATTTTGTTATACAGCCTTAGAGGTTATCAGACCATGGCTTACCTAGGAATACATGCTAGATACGAAATCAGTCTTCTAAGGTCTTCCTGCCGTATTCTGTCATGATTACTACGAGCTGGAAACGTTAGAATGGGACCTCCACGCTTATCTCTGCCACCTGAAAAATTAAAAATGTTAGAAGACCCCACAGCACAACATAATTCTTGTTTGCAGAACTAGTCTTCAGTATCTACTTTTGAAAAAGTGATTTCAACTTCAATGCCAACACTGTCATTTTGAGACCAACTTAAGACTGAATTTTGGGAGTATCCATCAGCATATAGTCACAATTCCTACAATGCGAAAGCAAAAGCCAAAAAAAATTGAAACAAAGAATAACCAGAGAATTACACTTAAACATTACAATCACCTTCAAGCTTGACTGGTAGTGTGACATCTCCTGCAATGGCACTCTGTTATGTATCTAATTTTTGACTCAGCAATTGTACAGATTTAATTTAAATATAGAATTGTGCTACTTTGTAGGCAAGTATTTAGATGATATGGCAGCAGAGAGCACAGCTGTGGGAGGTGTGCCCAGGTAGAGAAGCTCCTCCACTTGGTGACAGAGCACGGGGAGGAGGTGAGTAGGTTGAAGACGGATCATTGTCATAGGAGACTCTCTTCTGAAGGGAACAGAAGCCCAGTGTGCCAACTTAACCCACTTCTTCATGAAGCCTGCTGCCTCCCTGGGCACAAGGGTAAAGATGTGATGAGAAAGCTTCCTACCCTGGTATGGCCCTTGGGAAAACCCATTACTATTAACCTATATTCCAGGGAGGTAGCAAGAAATTGCAATAAGAAGCCCAAGGGCAATCAAGAGAGGTGTGATTGAAGTCTCTCCTTGAAAGGCTTGGGATGACTGGTTGGGGGATCAGGAGCACAGGTAGTGCTTTCTCTATACTTCCTGTTGCAGGGAATGATAAGGGAAGAAATGGGAAGAGCCTTCAGATCAATACCAGGCTCCGAGCCTGGTGTCACTGGGAGATTTTTGGGTTTTCTGATCATGGGTTGGTTTACATGACACTGAGCCTGCTGGTGACAGACAAGGTACACCTGTCTCAAAGGAGGAAAAGGATCTTTGTGCAGGAATTACCAGGGCTCACTGAAAGAGCTTTAAACCATACTTGATAAAGCCACGCTCACTAGAGATCAGCCTGGGGGGCAGCACACCAGTGTTTGAGGAATGGTGAACTAGCAAGGTCCTTCAGTCTGCCATCTCACAGGAGGTAGGGACAGAGATCCAAGCAGCAGCCAAGATTTAAGAGACATTGATGTGTCAGAAAGCATGGAAGCACCTGAGAATGGTCATGCAGGAATTAGGGGTTCTGCCCCAAAAAGGGTGACAGAATTAATAGCCCAACTAAGTGCATCTACACCAATGAACATGGCTTGGGCAACAGACAGGAGGAGCTGGAGGCCATTGGGCAGCAGGAAAACTGTGACATAGCTGCCATCATGGAAACATGGTGGGATGATTTGCACAAATGGACTGCTGCAATGGATGGCTGTAAACTCTTTGGAAGAGGTAGGCAAGGAAAGAGAGTCAGCAAGGTAGCCCTGAATGTTAGAAGTGTTATGACTGTCTAGAGCTTAACGATGGTGCCAATGAAGTTGAGTGTTTGTGAATAAGAATAAAGGGGAAGTTTGCAGGTGATGCCAGGTTGGGCAGGAGTGGAATGATGGGCCGAGGTCAGTAGTACGAGGTTGAACAAGGCCAAGTGCCGAGACCTGCACTTGGGTCACAGCAAACCCAGGCAGTGCTACAGGCTGGGGGAAGAGAGGCTGGAAAGGTACCCAGTGGAAAAGGACCTGGAAGTGCTGATTGACAGCACCTGAACAGGACCCAGAAGTGTGTCCAGGTGGCCAAGAAGGCCAAGGGCATCCCGGCCTTTATCAGCAATAGTGTGGCCAGAAGGACGAGGGCAGTGATTGTCCCCCTGTACTCCGCACTGGTAAAGCCACACCTTGAATCCTGTGTTCAGTTCTGGGTCCAATCACTACAAGGACACTGAGGTGCTGGAGCGTGTCCAGAGAGGGGCAGCAGAGCTGGTGAAGGGTCTAGAGCACAAGGCTCATGAGGAGCCTCTGAGGGAGCTGGGATTGTTTAGCCTGGAGAAGAGGAGGCTCAGGGGACACCTTATTGCTCTCTACATCTCCCTGAACAGGGGCTGCAGTGGGGTGAGTGTTGGTCTCTTCTACACGGTAACAAGTGACAGAATGAGAGGAAATGACCTCAAGTTGCACCAGGGAATGTTTAGACTGAATATTAGGAAAAATGTCTTCACCAAAAGAGCTGTCAAGCATTGGAACAGGTTGCCCAGGGAAGCGGTTGAGTCACCACCCCTGGAGGCACTTAAAAGACATGTAGACGCGGCATTTGGGGACATGGTTAGTGGTGGACTTGGCAGTGCCAGGTTAAGGGCTGGACTCAATAATCTTAAAGGTCTTTTCCAACCTAAATGATCTTGTAATTCTATGACTAATTAGTAGGAGTATCAATTGCTAGGAGTATTTAGGTGTATAATATTTCACACTCAACACATACATTAGATTGAGTGGATGGAAACTATTTAAGCATTTAATTTGTATTTTTATCCTGTTCTGCTTTGCAGATTCCCAATTGTCACTTTATAGTTTTTAATTTTGTTAGCAACACAGAAAATCCTGAATCCACTTAACATATAAGGCAAAAAATCCGACTTAAGTGGTTCCACTTAAATGCATTCATCTCAGTCACAATATTGCACAGACTTGCTGTAGCTGAATAGTAAAATATAATTCTATATCCAACCCCTTGCTAGTGACAACAAAATGCTACTATTACTAAACACCAAATTCAAGCCCAGTAGGCTGTCTTTAACAACACATCTATAATAGCACAGACAGACTTTCGCAAGCTAAATTTCACATATATGTTCTCAACCACAGATGTGTGGACTGTTTTCTCCTGTCCCATGGAAACGCAGAAAAACATTATCTTCAGCCCAGAATTTCTCATTTCAAGTCAGCTTCTCATTGTAATTCCATGTTGCTAAACAAAGTTTTTTTTAAAAATCACTTAGAAAGGAAGGCCAAGAGAAGATAAACAAAATATAAAAATAATAAATAAAATCAGTCACTCAAAAATCCCTATCCTCTCCAACACAGTCAGTGTGTGCTTGCCAGACACTGAGCCTGGCTGTCAAAGTCTCTAGAGATTGTCTACACTGGACATGCTCCCTATGAGACACCAAATGAAACTCAGAAGAGGCAAAAGCATCTTTGAATCTCCGTCCAGCTACTATTCCAGAAAGCAAAACTTAAGAGGAAATTCATATCCTTATCTTCCATGACCCTCTTAAGTGGGACATGAGATGAAATGCTGAGTTGTTTCATTCTAATGGACAAAGGCAAGTCTTGACCATCCTGACTCACTTGTCAAGCAGAGAGCTTTGAGGAATTCTGCATAGCAAATGACAGGAGAAAAACAAGACAGAAGCCATAAGAGAGAGGAATGATAAATGACAAGACAGAGTCCGACAGCCCAGGCCCCCGCTGGGCTCCCGAGCCATCGCTGGGCTCCAAGGCTACCAAGCATAGTCAAAAGTCTGCTACAGCCCTTAATGGTCTCTCTCCTCAAGGGACCACAGGCCACTGCCTTCAGATCTTAAATATTTGTTTCAACTGGTAAGTGCTACTGATTCCAGCCCCCCAGAAAAAGTAACTCAATTGCCCAGGGTGGATATTCTTTAAAAAGCAGCAGCTAGCAGGCAAAAGCATATGCTGAATTGTCTTCAACACTCTCTAAGCATTTTAAGCAAATACTTTGTTACATGCAGTCACCTCAGACGAGTCTTCCAGGCCTTTCCCACACTGCAATTCCTGTATCATGCAGTTTTTCAATACGGCAAAAGAAAGAAATCCTTATTCTTTTTGTCATTCTGGACGCCACTTCAGCTGGCTCCAGCTCCACATATGTCACAGAAGAAGCCCATTTTCAAAACTGGTGCTTAAATTTCTGATAAATCGTCATATCCTAAACTTTTGTACATCAGAGACAAACTCTGTTGTACAAATTCCAGGTCTAGATGAGTAACGAATAAATTAATACAGCCTTGATTTTAGATGAAAAGAGCTTCACTATCCAGTCTTAAACCAGATAGAAAAATCACAAATAATTTTTTTAAAAAATTCCCTAAGACTTGGCGTTTTTTTATCAGCTCTAACGACAGCCTTCTTAGACCTTTTGCAATAACTAACTCATTTCCTTTGTTCCTGATGCTCCTGTGTCATGCACAAACGGGAAGGTTAAAAGCAACAATGCATGAGGCATCAGTGGGAATTTCCTGTCTTGCAAAAGTTTTTATCCAACTCAACCCCCTATTAGTCTTTGTTTAGCACAAACATATTAAGCTACTACTGCTTTCATCGGTAAGACTTCCATTTTAATCCATTTCCTTTGATACACCGCCCCACCCCACTACTGAGATAATCTTTATGCCAAAGTATGTCACACAAACATCTATCTGATCAACTCATATGAGTCACCTAACACGCATCATTTCTGTTTGGTGCACATCACTAACAGCAGTATTCTCAATGGTCTCCAAACGGCCCTAAAATCCAACCGGCTGAGTACTGCAGCTTTTTAAAGAAATGTCTTTTTACCTAGTTACAAAGTACTTAGGTAAAGAAAGCGAAAAGTTGGCTTTTATGGAAAGACAAGTTACCAAGGGCTATTTCCTCATATGAAACCAAGATAACTGCACCTTGTAAGAAAATGCTCTCCTGGCTTAGGTATGTGTAGAGATGTAAGAGTTTTGTTCTTTGACAGGTTTCAGTTTAACTTAACAAAAAACTTGCATCCAAGACTCTATTCATACTTCAGTGAAAAGCCTAGAAATGTAACTATTTCAGATGGTAAGACACCCAATACTCAAGCACTTTACTTCCAAGTTAGGTGAAAATCTGTTCAGTAAAGCAACAGTCTCCCTTATCTTTGTGTTCCCAGGTATAAAGCTTTACAGTTCTAGTTCCACAACGGCTATGTCCCAGTAGTGGTGGTACTTTTGTTGGGGGAAGGGGGAGAACACACCGAAGAGCATTGTTGTTGGTTGTTGCACGAAAGGGTTTCTTAAATCATTTGCACAACTAATGTATCTCATTCCATGTGAGTTTCACTTGCAGTGGAAATGTGAAACTATGGATTTTGGCAGTTCTGGCCAGTCTTGTTGCTCACAGCTGTTTGCTCCATTCTTCCATCAGGAGTTGCTACCTTCACACAGGCAAGTTGGCAACCACTTATTTCTGCCAACACCTCCTCTGCTCTGGTTCACAATTCATCATCTCCCCTTAAATTTATCTTCGTCTTTCATTTGGCCCATTTCACTTCCACTGAATTAATGCCTTTCAGAATACCATCTGCTTACAAATTAACATTAGAAAACCCCATCATTTTTCAGGTCCCTTCTAAGGGGTCTAAACTAAGTACTGGACAACTTGAAAATTCAGAGGTTTTGGAGTGAAAACTGACTTCATTTTCATTCAGTGTCGTAAGACAAGGTCCAAAAAAGAGTAATGAGGGATTGAGATATTGTGCCTAACCCCCTTTTCTCCTCTTCTTTCCCTCCATAAATAGAGTTTTAAGCAAGCCTTCATTAGCTCTACAATTCCCAAGTTACCGTGCTACCAGGAAAACTGGCTCTGGGCAGTCTTATTCATTATAACTGTCAGGAACTTTTAAGAAAAAAACACCCCAAAAAAAAAAAAAAAAAAGAAAACAAAGAACTTCACCCACACACCTTTTTGCTTTGCACCTCCACTTGACTCGGCAGAGTGGACAGGATAAAGTACTATGTATACTACATGCTGTACTTGCAAGCATCAGCATCCATGCACAGCAAATCTCTTAAAGAGTACAACTGCAGGAATAATTTTATCTGGTTTAATATTTACAGACAAGAGCTTTATTTTGGCATTCTTGACAAATTATCAAAAAAACCCCTTTCAAATATGAGACTGTCCTCTAAATCATTTGACGCTAAGGTTATGGCTGAGATAATGATGCTGTTTAATCCCAACAGAAAGTCACACCAAAATGCAGTTTACAAAAATAAACACCTCAGCCCATCATTCCATGAAGTAAAGTTACTTATGAAGTTATAGACTATGTCATGATACTAACTCATATAAACCCCACTTTTAAATCCTCTGCTATTCCTTGTTCAGTAGCAACCAACCAAATTCAATGTATATGCTGGAACTACCCAAAATTACGTCCTAACTCAGTTACCATAAAAATACTAAGTGTGCTTCGAAAGATAGGCAACTGAAGTTCACTTCTGCAGCAGACATACTTCTCCAGAATATGCTGCAGATGGGCCAATAATAAAGGCATCTCTGTAAAATTCCCCATCAGAAAAACCAGAAGTAAGAAAAGGAGTATGACTTTGGTACAGCAGATTCTAAGTTATAAATAATTCTGTTAGATATGCAGGCCAGGGGGAATGCAGGACTTAACACGACCAAAACGATAACTAGCAATGTTCCACATTCAAGAAAACACATACCTTCTTCATTACTAAGCCTTTCAAAATGTTTATGCCATGTTTAGGATATCCACCAGGAATCAGTGCTGCCCTAGCTCTCCATGAATTTTGTGATTATATTTAAAGTATTTAAAATACCGTTTTACATGCTACTAACAACACACCTGGGCATTCCACAAGATAAAATAACTGTACCTGAAAGGTATGCAACTTTTTCCTTTAAAATTGGCAATACTTCCATAGCCTTCATTTCATCATTTTTGCGAAACCCTGAAGAAAAGAGAAAGAGAAGATGATTAGTCAAAAATTCAGACAAGACCAGTTTCTACATTTAATGAATGTACTGAAAAACATTTACCTTTGGAATACATTCTGAATGTTATGACTACAGGAATTAAAACGACCTTACAATAAAAGTATGCCAAAAAAATAAACTAAACTTTAAAATATATTAACGGACAAGTCACCACTTTAACTAACTTAATAAAAATGGCATGGCCTCTTAGCAAGCCTCAGAAGAAAACAGGATACCAGAATTAGCCTTTTTCATTGGTAAATAAAAACTATCAGATGGATCCTGTAACTTTTATGCATTGAAAATCCCACTTTCATTTTTTGTCCAGCAGGGAGGAAGGGTTTCAAGCTATTAAGAGTAGGTATGCTTAGAACAATTACCAGTTAAAAAAACCCAAAAAAACAAAAAACCAAAACACCCAAACCAAAAACCCCACTCAAAACCCCACAACAACAAAGACAAACAAACAAAAACACTCGAACAAAAAACCCCACCAAAAAAACTCCAGCCCACCCGAAAACCACAAAAAGACCCACCAAAAAATCCCCAAGACAATATATTTACATGCAACTTTTCTTAAATCACTGCTGTAAGCAGAATTATTTTCTGCTGCCTGACAGGAGCAGCATTTTGCAACTGAGAGGGCATTTTGCCATACTAACTCTGTACATACATGGAGTATGGAAACAGTGCCCAAGGTGAGTGATTACAGTCAATGTTGCAAAGCAGCACATCACCAGCTCATCCCTCCCTCTCTGCTTCCTATTTCTACTACTCTAATTCTGGGGCCAAATTCTAAAGTTCTTCCTTCTTTGATAAGGAAGATTTAGGAAGCATTTTTTCACTTTGTATTTCACCTGTACAATACAGAACTGGTCATGTTTAGGCCAATATTGTTCATCTTACAATAACTGGATGACATATCTTCAACTAACTTATCTGTACAACCCTTCCTCGTCTGTTTGGATTCAATATTGTTTAAAATAATTCCATATCCGAAGAAAGTATCTCTGCTGGGATAAGTGGGAAGCGTGTTGCTTCTCTGTAACTATCGAAGCACAAAAGTGCTGTTAAGACTCTTCCTCCTCAAAAACATCCAAATGTTTCATATCCTTTAGTCTCAGGTTCTGAGCTTAAATGGAAAAGCTGTGCATTTCTAAACTAAAACTTGAAGGTATCAAACTGCTGTCATCAAGTAACCAAAGATCTGTACTTAAGGGCCTCATAAACGAAAATTACATCATAGGTTTTCTACTCCAGACAGCAGTACTGAGATTTTTGCGCCACTACAGTACCTAGATATGGGCACTACTCTTCAAAACAGACCCAGGATGCACCAAACACAACACTCATCGATCAAAGATGGTCAAGTGTTTGCATGTCATCATTTATGCACCTGTTTCACATGAAGAACTGCAGGAAGACATGGTGGCAGCCCTCAGAAAACATAAAGCATAGTGGTGACAAAAGCTTGCTAGAATTACAGCAAGAGGTTTACTAGATGGCAGGAGATTTTGTAAAGGAAAGAATTGTGAAGCAGCACATAGGATTGCCTGTGGAAGACTACAGCCTATCCATGACTGGGGATTTTTTAAAAATGTGTTCAGACAAATGTCTGTCAGCAATGGGTCCCTCAAGTTCACCATAACTGAAGTGTTCAACCAGGGCATTGTCTCAGCACTCACAGAATGCAAACAAAAGAAAACAAAACAGATCAACTTCCAGCCAGATGGAAGTTCCCGGGCTAGTTCTCTGTTTTTCCATGAATACCACAGAACAAAAACAACCCCAAAATTCAGTATACATTCTCAGAAAGGCTAGACCAGGAAAACTGGTTCCTTGGGTAACCACGCAGCATGGAGGGTTTCTACATGATGGACAGTATTTTGCAATTACACAGCAACTCCAAACTGGCAAAGCAGTGCAGGGTTTACTTTCATGTTTGCGCTTAGGCTCTCAAGAGTCAAAGACACAGCCAAAGGAACCTCGTGGATTACTGCTCCTCCAGAGTACTGACTGGGTTAGCAGCCTTTTACTGAATCTGCCTACAGTTTTGTTCCGACTGTGTTTCTGTTTGTTACGGACTAAAGCTCTTAACAACTTTAAAAAAAAGCTTGGGCTTAAATAAATCACCTGAAAAGACAGCAAATACCCTTTTCCACCTTGAAATATTTGGGCTTCAGTTGACTGCTAAGGCATACAGGCACACTTCCAGGGTTAAATATTTTTTTAATATGCTTTGAGCTACCCACCATAAGTTTAATGCCAATTTAGCATGCTCAGCTTTCATACCAACCATGGCAATTCCTTTTCTTTACAGTAAATTTGGAGGTAGAAAACACTTTCTCCTCACCTAAAAAGCATGCAGAAACTAGTGCCGTACTTTGCTGTCTCTCTTAGCTCAAAATTACCCAAGACACTGATGTTACCGCAATTGCTTGCTCAGATTTCTAAGCCCTTAAACTACTTCACCTCGGAGGATGATGCGCAGTAGCTGCACGTTTTACTTTGCCTGTGGCACGTAAGAAGCGAGAAACATTTAGCTAACATTTCTCTGACTATTAAGGGGCCGCTCAAGGTAAACACCCTAGCAAATACGTTAGTGCTTGGCTCATGTTCTGCATCTGCATATCCTTAAGGCTGACTGCCTTGGATTATCATATTCCTGCTGCTCTAAACAGTCTATTTTTATTCCAGTTCTGCAGTGTTAAAGCTTAACTGAAAAGACTGTGGGGATTACAACAGATGAAAGAATGCTGGGGAGCAAAGAGGGTGAATACGGCAGGAAAGTATCATTTTTATCTCCAACGAAGCAAAAATAAAACAAAAACCAGCAATATAAGCAGGTCTTAAGGACTTGGGGTGGGTCCTCCCTCCCCCTTTTTAAAGCCTCTTCTCCACAAAACATTTGCGGATGTGAGGATTTGAGGATTTAATTTAAAAAAAAAAAAATTAAAAGGCATGTACCACACTCAAATGAAATGCCATAAATATCTGCACCAATCTCTCCCTCCACAGCTCAGCATCCTCCGCGCCAGCCGGCTGCATCACATGTTCCTGGGGGTGATGTCATCCCTGCCGGGCCGGCCGGCTGCAGCTCCCGCCGCCGCGGTGCCGCCGCAGTGCCCGCAGCTCCCGCCCCGCCGGGCGGGCCCGCGCCCCAGCGCCCGTCCCCTCCCATCCCCGCCGCGGGCACGGCGCAGCTCGGCAAGCGCCGGGGTCCAGCGCGATCGCTCCCGCGGCGCACGCTTCTCCTCTGAGAGCACAGCAGGCACCCACGGCACGTATCTATGCTGTTGCGCCTAAGAAAAGGCACTCTCTCATTTTAAAGGTGTTGCTTCCAGTATTGAATCCTACGTCTTTTAAAGACCATGTCAGTCTTCGACAGGATAACCATCCTTGATATTTTCCATACCTATTAAAGGAATACTCATTTTACAGTTTTGCACTTTTAATAGGTAGTATATGCCCCTCTGTAGTAACACCCTACACGCGCTTTTCCCTAACTACCAGCAAAGAGGGAAGAAGCTCAAATTAGGCTAATTAACACTGAACTTCAGTATATTCAGTAGAATAAGTAACACACTATTACGTAGTCCATTTCAATATGAGGTTCCCCCCACTCATAATGAAGAATTACACAATTACACAATCCCTTGAATTATATACAGTCTCCTACTAAAACAGAGCCTTATCAAAAAACAGCTATTTAAATGCTGTATCACACAACTAAAGATCTTTAAAACATGCAAACAAGAAAGAAACAGTCACCTAAACCTTTTATACGCTGGAAAATTACGAAGTCTTCCCCACAAACACACCATTTCCTCTTTGCCCCCGCAACTTCAGGGCCCAAAGACACCACCAACTAGCCAAATTTAACAAACTTGTGTATATTAACCCATTTTCTCATGCTGTATAAAGCTATTTTGCTGCAATATATTAATTCATCCAAGTTAAAAGACGCATGAAAAGACAGCATTTTGGGATAGAGGTATCACCCTAGGAGGTTTCCGAGAGCCCTTTATTTGAAGGGCCAGGACAGCCCCTGCTCATTTGGACTGTGAGTGTTCCCAAACCCCGTGGTGACAACCTGGCTGCAGACCAGAGAGTGACCCTGTGTAACATGGCGCCCTTTTGCCTAAAAATCACAGCATTCCGGGAACTCTGCTGCTCCCCAGATACCCAGCTAGCTGGAACTTTCCAGAGGTACTGAAATACATCAAGAAAGTCACCTTTAGAGGGTAACAGGAAATGGGTACTCAGTGTGGCAGTTCACACAACCCAGACAAATGCTGGATTAGTCCAATGCCAAGGCTTCCTTCATGAGCAGGAAACAAGGTAACTGTGCCAATCATCTTGCACCCCAAAGATCAGTAACTAGTCAGCCACGCAATTAAGGGGAGCAGATAAAATTACCTGAAACACATCTGTTAAGGTAACACTTTGATTACCGAACTGTGATACAAACCAATGCTGAGAACAGCCTCCCCAAGGAGCATTGGTACACCAAGAACACTGAAGTGTTTACTTCAGAGGTATCTTCAGAGATGTGCCTTGTTCAGTTATGGCAACAAACATAAAATACGGAAACAGAAATTAAGACAACAAAAAGACTTAGAAACTGAGGCTAAGAGCAGCATCTCTTAGCAAAGATGTTGACCAAGCACTCATCCACTGCTGCCACACACAACTGACTTGAAGTTTTTCTGAAACATGGCTGAAGAAAAATACAAACAAAAGGGAATGCTCTCATCCTGAAAAGTCATACTCTTAGTAACACAACTGCTTTTCAGCTTGCAACATAAAAACAACACCTTTGAACAGGCACAAACAAAAAAAGCCAGACTCGACCCAGATTACTTTGATGCTCTAGGCTCTCTTCGGACGTCAGTCATGTCATCAACAGAAAGCAAGTGCCTCATCTGCCAGTCTGCTCACTCTGGCACCAGACTTCGAACCCTCACCTCTTCTTTGACAGAAATCCCATGCTGAATTGAAGAAACATCTTTCAGTGAGTTGTTTTCCAACAGAGTACTCTCTCCATTTCAGTGGATCTACTCCAATAGACTTTTGCTCAAAAATCCACAAGTTATGCTAAGTTCTACAGGCAGGAAAAAAGATAACACACATAGAAATTGCACTCAGAACTCCTAACTACCTCTTACTAGGTAACAACTGGACTGATTTAGGTTAGTCTTAAATGAAAAGAAGTATCTGCTAGAAGACGAGAGATAGAACAACTTCCATGGGTGGGAAAGACATTGTTTCCCAACCAAAGCAGTAATGTCCTTCACCTAGGCAAGGCAGCCACAACTGCAAACCATTCTCCACAACTCCCTGTATCCAACAGTCAGTCCCTTTGCGTTAAGCCTTATCTTGGAACAGAAAATGTCAGACCTGTAGCTAGCCAACATTTACGCAAAAAGAATCCAAGATGTTGCTCTCTTTAGCACTTTTTCTATTTCACAGCATGACTTACATCAATGACATGACTCTGAAATCTGAGCTATTCCCCCCTTTATTTGTACAGCTATCCTAGCTACATTTCAAGAGAAATAGCTTCTTAGATAATCAAGCAAGAAGAGGAGTGGAAAAAAAAAAAAAAAAAGAGGCATAGAGAAGCTCAAGTGTAATAAAATTAGTGCATTATAGACCAATTAGAGTTTCATTATTTGCCCTTTATCGTTTCCCATATCACAAGATGATGACATCCTGGATGATTTTAAAGATGATCTTAAATCCCAGAATCCTACAGGTTTATTCAACTTTCTTTATCAGTTAACATTTGCATATGATAAACCTCAGCTGCAAGTTAACTTACACACTACCTCCCACATTTTTCAAGTGTCCAGAAAGAGAGCACAAAGCAGGTTCCTATTCTGCATTTTAATATGGAGAGGCTTTAAAAATCAGTCAGTGAGTAGACCTCAAAATAGGGTTTTATTCAATGAAAAATAATTTTAAACAAGATATGAGGAGATTCACAAGCAGCCATTGTGGAAACCTTTCTATTCTTATTCTGAAGTTACTACATAGAAACCGGTATAATTAAGTATATAATAACCGGTATATAATAAGCAGAACCATTAGATTCTTTTTTTCAATCAGATTCAGAAAAAATGATTGCTGAACTCCCTAAGTCTTTGGGTTTATAAATGAAATCAAACTACTGAGGCAAAGGTGAGAAAGAAAACTGAACTTTCACAGGCAGCATATGGCAAAAACCCATCAGAAAGCAAGAATATACCCCAAAGGGGTGGCGAAGGCAAGCAAAAGGTAACTAAAGTTAGTGCATGTATGGGATTACTGATAGCTTTCCTTGATTTTAACTCAAGTATTTTAAGTGCCAATTTCAGTTTTATGGTAGGCTTAACTTCTGGATGCAAGTAAAGGATTCACAGAGCAATCAGAGTTGTCAATTCACCAACTGCACTGTTATCGCTTCCCGTTATAGACATTGCCTACATTCAGTGCTGCTCAGCAATCTCACACCATCTTTCACATTGCAACAAACCAAGAGAATTCAGGAAAATTATGGCAAAGACTGCAATCCTCCTCTCTTTTCTCAAGCTCCATGAGCTTGCAGATGACCAGTTTCAAAATCATCTCAGGAACACCAGCTTTTAAGTACACCTGTTATGGCATCTTTAAGACTGCAGATCTTTCTTCCTAGAGCTAACAAGGAACTATCAGCAGGTTTTTTTAATAGCATACAGATCATTGGGCAACATTAGTAATCTTGGCATTCATCATTTATTCATTCATTTTTCTCGGTCCAGATTCTAAAATCACTGGGGGACTCCAACAAGGATACAGTTTAGGGGCATATCATCAAAGTTGATTACAGCATGATTTCAGAGTTGTTCCAGCAGCCATAGTCATGAGCTTAAGTAAAGTATTCGATGTATTCATTTAATGTTAAGATCCTAGTCCTGAATTCAAAGCAACTCCAGAAGCCCACTTTTGACTCCCTCCAGCTCTGATTAAGCTCAAGACTGACTCATTAAAAAACATTATACCTTCAAATTCTCACTTTAATCACACCAGCTCACAGAAATGTCCCTTCTATTCCTATTTTGTTTCGCATTCTATGCACTCTCTGTACATGCTGCGGGGAACTGCACCACGTCTGTACCGAGCTGGTGTGCAATGGCAACCAGGACCTCACAAAGGCAGACAGCTGAGAAATTGCCTTGAAGTAAGAAAACGAGATTCATTAGAAGGTTACTAGCTCGAAGTCACTTTCAGGCTTTGGCATATTTGCTAAGCGTTAAAAGGTTCACTCTTACCATTTTCAACAGCTCTCTGCTTTGTCCTGACGGCAGGACACACCTCTCCTCTCTGCAAATTATGGGAGGAGCACAATGTCATGCAGAGAGATGTGGGACAAGAAAAGACTGCTAGTGTAGTTGACAGCAAATACTCAGACAAGATCAAATTCACTGACTGAATGACCTCCCTTTTCTTGGAAGCTAGCATACTCAGCTATTCCTCAGTTAGGAGCAATTACCAGGAAATTAGCCACCTCAGGTGTATACTGCAAAACCTGTTGAAGAGCTGTCTTAAGAATCCAAGTTAAAGTTAATTCCAAATGCTTAATCATTGCTAAAAATCTGCAATTTCCCTTTAAGTGGGTAACAAGAACCTTAGAGTTATCCCTATTTTGTAACGAGGTCCTTTCCAACCTAAATTACCCTTTGATCCCATGAAATGTGCAAGACAGAAGTACACGAGTCCATTTTTCAACTGCAATTTCAGATGACGAGACCAAAATCTGACCAGTTTTCCCCTTTTACATGAGAGAAATTGTGTTCTTAAATTTTTCTGTCCCTTAGCAATGTTCAATTTGTTCCTGCTGTCCTGACGACATTGTTGGAAGTTCATTTGTTTTGGTGGGAGCTGCTCATCCATCTCTAAGAGCTGTGATACTTCAATTCACTGCCCTGCTGAGGTAGCAAACCTTTTTGTCGAGTGTCCAGCAGTAGCACACAGCTCTCACTGCAGTCAGACACCCTCCCTGTTCACTGTTGCCACAGACACTCATGGCTTAGGGGTCTCCACTGCCAGGGCTATCAGGAGGGTACCCAACCTCCTATAAAAGACTGGTTTAACACATAGTTGTTTCCACAACAAGGTCTGTAAGCAATCTTACTTATTTTTCTGTTCAAAACATAGATCAAGCGAAAGGCAGTAGCTTCTAAATTCTGCGCAGCAACAGCTGGAACATAGCGTTTTAGATCATGTCCTTTGGCTCTTGTTCCATACCACCATCTGGAGAAATCTCTTTCCACACTGAAATTGATGAAGACTACAGCAAGGGCAGTAAAAATAAGCAATTTACAACAGCTTGATAATCATCCTGCATTGTTTTATCCTGAGCAACAATAAGAAGAACTACTTCCATCAGTCCTGAAATCAATCAAAAATACCAAAAACCAGACTGCATATTCTTCAGTTAAAATACCTTTTTATAGCACAAAGTATTACTTTTGGGCTTTCTATCAATCACAGATCCCAAGATTAGGCATTTATTGGTTATGGTATTTTCCCTGTTCTCCACCCTTTTTTCTTTTTAAATACACACATGCTTTTAAAACATTTTCATTACCTTATGGAAATACATATGCAAAAATTAGACTCAGTTAAATTCATGCTTTGAGATGTTGCTACTTAAACAACCTTTTTTTTGTTGACTATTCCTCTGCCCTTCCCTTCCTTTCTTTGCAGGATATTTCATATTCCTTCTGTGGAAAAGCTAGCTGTTTGCAACAAGATGTATGCCAAATAACCTGATTTGTGCACAGCTCTCATTTCTCCAAATTCTCATTTTATTAGTTTGCAGCTGTAAGGAGCTTGAGCTCCAAAAGCCTTAAGACACAGGAAATGTAGGATGAATCCCAGCTTCTCTCACACATTTCAATGCACATACAAGAGATCTATGTGAGGAAGAAGGGGGAGATGCTTTTCTTCATCCTGCATTGTAAAAACAGTCAAGTTCCTGTTCAGTCAAACGACAAAGAAAAAGCATTGTCCACAGCTTGTTTTATACCACACTTAAACTTCAGATGTGTGGCTGTTAGAAGCATTTAGAAGGGAGCAAATAAACTTTTACATCAGAGCATCTTCCTGTTTCTGTCTCTTTACTGAGCTGATTTTACTTAAAACACAGATTATGCTACTCGTTAGAATGAACCAATTTGTACAAAAAGGAAAAAAAAACAAACAAAAAAAAGAGTAGCGATGAGGAGTCCGCAGGGGAATTAAAGCTTGGGTATTTCACTTTTAGTATGTGAGCAGTTGCTAACAGCAACCTGTCTCCCTCCCTCCCTCCTTTAAGGGAGTGCAAGATTAGCACGGAACGCCAAAAGAGATGTCCAACACACGTCTCGTTTGCTCAAGGATTACGTTAGAAATTCTAGCCTGAATTACTCTGAGCAGGTGTGTGCTCTCACCACACACGCCGCGTTAATTAAAAAAAAAAAAAAGGAGGTTTAAGACAATAGAAGGCAGAGAAGGCAAAGAAGCGATGGCCGCCCCGGGAGGCGCGGGAGGGACGCGGGGCAGCGGCGGGGGCGGCAGCGCGGCTTCCCTGCCCGCCGCACCGCCCCGCACCGCGCACGGCACCGCGCAGCGCAGCGCAGCGCATTACAGCACGCATTACATCACCGCCTTTGTGCAGGGCTCAGCCACCGCGCGGCTCGGGGGAGCGCTGCCAGAGCTGCATCCCCGCATCCATCCCCCAAACCGCACGGAGGCAGAAAAAGAAGCGATCTGGAGTCACGTCAACCTTCCTCTCCCCGCCCTGCGGAAAATCCTCCCCATCTGATCCCTTTGGGAAATTTCATTAGAAAGAAAAAGACCCTTAGCACGTTTAGCTTTATGAAGGGATTTCAGACAAGAATAAACAGAAAGGATTTTGCAGATTGTCACGACTAAGAAAGGGAAATTTCATTCTTCATTTATCAAATTCGTTCTAGCAGATTATCTCCTTCAGATGACAAAGGCAAGCACCCCGAATCTCATTAGAGCTACATTTAACACAGCTACTGAAGTACACAAATTTAACCTAAATCAAAGCTGGGTTTCCTTCGCGAACTCCAACTTACTCAGCTCCTACATTACTGCAATGAGAAAAGATTGCCTTCACTTGCCTTCACTTTCTTCCATTTCTGCAACCAGCTACATGTCACTATAAATGCAGCATGTGCACTTTCACGACTCTGGTCAGAAGCATACTCCCAAACTCAGCACCCAAATCCAGCACTTCTCAGCAGCTCACCTGTCCTCAAGTCATGAGTAAATAAGCTTCCAACTCATTGTCATTAAGGATATGTAGCATATGCAATACCAAGACAGCCAAGACAAAGCAAGCAGCTCCCAGTGCTATTTAGGACAGAAATCTGTACATACAATGTTCCAAAGACATTCAGGTTACTGTTTCTACAGCTTTAATATTCACATGCATTGTCAAACGATTGGTATCTATTGCAGTAATGTTTCTTACAATTAATTACATTAATATTTCATTGGGAACAACATATATTTGAAAGTAGGAGCACTGCATTGTACTCCCAAGTGCACTAATCAAGTTCTTCAACTTAAAAAAAGATTACATACGAAATCTTGCTCATTTTGTAGACCAAACTAGTAAAAAGCTATTAAAACTTGACTGCAACTTACTACTTCCTATTACTTGCCAGGACAACAAATGCAGCCTAACAGTTTTGAGAATCCACTACTGCATGCTGAAATTTTTAACACCATAACTATGGACGTTGAGTTGGTTGCTCTCATTAAAATAAGAAAGATTGTTACTTTTCTGTTAGCACAGACAACAAGTATTCACCCATTTACCCTTCAGTCTTCTAGAGCATGGATAATACAAAGATGCTATATGTCCAAATATCCAGCCATTCACCTCCGTAACACTACCTGCTAAATATCAACACTAGTAAATGTTTTCTGTATTATTTTAATTCAATAGGGGGCATTCCTCACATGGGCATGTTCCAGCACCTCTAATCCATGCCTCTAAAGAACATGCTGAGACTCACCAGGCGTTATGCAGTATCCTATAGATACCATGTGATACCATCTGCAAATCAGGATAATGACAATGATTCAACCACGGGAAGTTACAGTATTTTAATTAAGTTCACAAAACTGGCCTAATTTAAGCTCAATTAAAAGGGGTTTGTTGGTCTTCTACTACACTGACTCACTCTACAAAAAATTCTAAATGCATATGATTTCCTGGAAAAGCTCTTTGAGACAACAATAGGAGCTAACATTTTAATTGCATTAAAAAGCAGCAAAGTACTTTGGCATGTGTATGAATCCATTACTTCGGAAGTCTACAATGTATTTTAAAAGCACTAGGTAAGATTTTAACAATGCCTCTGGCTTCATGTCTTCAGTTCCTGCCATCATTACAGATTCACAAAGTTGTCTCTGAAGATTTTAAACTCTAAAACCAATTAGCATTCCATAGGTGTACTTCTAAGTGACCTAGCAAGCTTAATTAGAAATATTAACTTCTGTAGAGTAGAACAGTAACAAAAGGGGAATTAGACTTCTCTTAAACTGTTTTCATCTTCATTATTTCCACACCCAACCCTTCTCATCACGTTGAAACACAAGTTTCTGGCATTAGTCGAGCAGCAGTTGCTATACTGTTTAGTTTGGCAAATATTTTTATTTTTGTACATTATTAAATAAGAAGCATTCTTTACTAAAGTGCTTTTGGTATAGAGTCACTTTTGTTGTCCACAAGTCATTCTTACTTGCTTTTGAGCTCCAATACCCTGACATCCCATTCAAATTGCCAACTCTCATATCTACTATTATTTAAAAGAAAAACAAACAAAAAAATCTGTGATATTAACTCATGTCAGAGGTTTACTGAGCCTTTTTTTTGCCTGGCAGCTATTTTAAACTTGAACAGGAAGCAGTATCACATCACATTTTTCAGCATGAGCCATTTGGTATAGACAGATAATTAATGTATTCAGGAGTGAAAACAGGGGAAGGTGTATTGAGCCCAACATTATGCACTGGAGCATAGGTAGACTGCAAGACCTGGACTGCAACTTCTCCAGAACAGACTTCCCCAAGTCTTCCTAGCTGATACAACAGCCTCCTTTTTTATGTTTCCCTAACTCAGCACAAGTGTATACAACCAGCAGCACATAATACATTTGATACTTAGGAACGTTCTTTCCGAGTCATTTCTACACACAGTTCTCCTGATATACTTTATCCTCACTACCACTGCATCAACCTTGCTCATGCTGACGACAGGTCAGTTCATTGGCACTACTTGACTATAAGGGTAATAAAAGCAGATGGAGCATTTTATCTACTATCCATTTACTCTTCACAACACGTATCAGGAGGACTAGTCCTCTTCAGAAGTTACTCAACAGAACCTGAAGTATGTGTACAGCAGCATGAGATGTCTGGAGACCCTCTTCTCCAGCAGGTGCTCTGACCCAGCATATTTCCACTCTCACAAGAAGCAGAAACAAGACTTAGTCCATTACCAGATACGACTCAATTGTACACAAATTTATCCGAATTAGCTCGAGTCAGTACATCAGTATTTAGTTAACAGAGTTCTGAACTCAGTAATTGAGCATCGAGCACAAACTCCGTGGCTTCTAACCCTTGAAAGAAGGAGCAGCAAGCAAGCTAGCAGGATATATTAGTCAGAACACTAATACTGTCAGCAGCAACAAAAATGCCCTGGTTTCAAAGCAGACTAAAAATTGTACTATCATCTCAACATCTGTGAAAAACAATTATGAAATACTTGAGACTTATAAAAAGCAAAACTTTGAAGTAACAGGACTTACTCTGTCACTTGTGCTTGAAATAATGATATGCATGATAACATTAAGAATCCAAGTTACAGTACCACAATCCAGCATCTCTACTTGCCTTCTTGATAGCTTTGTTTTGTAAAGGAAGTTCACTTAAGAATCAAAATCAACAAAGCTGAAGTTTATTTGGATTTATGAAAAAATGCCTTGAATGAGTCCAAGAGAATTCTGAGACAGGGCCAATATGAGAAGCTTAAGTTGCCAACCAAATGTGTGGGTTGCTGGCAGATGTGAGATTATCTCATCCTTACAGAAGGTCTGTTTTTGACCTCTTTGGGTAATTGACTGCCATTAAAATCACTTTTCAAATGTCTGTTCTTACATCCAGATTTTCTTGTATTGTCATTCTTCAGGCTTTTGGCTCAATGACTTTCTATGGATATAAGATCCCTGACCTTATCAGACTTTTTTTACCTTTCCAATTTAGAGCATACTATTCCACATTAAAAGGCACTGGTATTTAAAATTTTGATTTCTCATAAAGGCTTCCAATTAAATGTGACAGTCAAGTTTACTGCGATTTCCTGGTTTTTGTTGCTGTTGAACTGTTTGAAATGGCTTATGATTCTGAGCAATAGCCCTTTATCTCCACTGAATATTTGCTTTGCTATATCCAATCTGAATCCAACTGAATCACTCTTAGATTGGAGTTATAGCAAGAAAGAATTGCTACAGAGACTCTAGAGAGGAAATAAAACTTTCCAGTCTGCTTCAATTTCACCAGTTCAGCCCAGTGTTGCTACCTGGTAGTTTATCAGCATCTGCCAATTGATTACAACTGAATTGAAGGCTTAATCATACTAGGCATTGTCACTGCATCTAACATATTAATGCAATATGATACAGTTACAGTAGGCAGGAAGTAAATACTGGCAGCTGATGGTTTCAGAGGAAAGTTACTTGTAGTTTTCTAAGAAGGAGGTAGTTCACTATCAAGCATTAAGCCTTAACCAAAGTGCTAACTCAGAAGTCCACTATGAAACTAAAATATTTAATTTTTCTGGTACGGACATCTGTGCAAACAGTTACTGATAGCTCATGAAATGGGGGCAAATATGTGCACACATGCACTGGCGCACACCAAAAGCCAAGGAACAGGTTCTGTCAAGCTCCATGCAACTGCACTGTCAAGAGCATAAATCAGGGAACATTCCCTTTTGGTGGCAGTGCCAGCTTAAGCCAGAATTTTACAATAATTACCAAAAGCAGTTTCATTAATCAGTACCACGTCAGTAATCCACTACCACCATGTTAAGTCAAGTATCTGTAACTCCCTTTACATATTATATTGTTAAAAAAATACTGAAATACTCATCTTTGTCTTCCTTAAGGGAAGACTTGACTGACAGTTACTGGCCAACATCAGGGCACTCCATCCACATGCACCTCCAACAGGAAGACACAGGGCTATCAACAAAGTCACTGCCTATAATTAACACATATGCCTGTAATATATATCACATAGCAGAAGTTACATATAATGTGGACTTAAAAAAAAAAAGTCCCTTGTGCTTAAACTGACAACCAAAAAACCAAGAGAAAATATGATCTACTTACTCACCACATGCCTGGTATCTCTGTACACTGATAAAGTATAGTAGGACAGCAGGCCATTAGTGAAGAGCTGGTTCTAGTAACTGACCATTGAGCTAATCCAGTTCTGAAATTCCAGCCCATTAAACACACAGGAAATGAGTTAAGTTAGATAAACTAACTGCGCCCATATATTTCTATTCAGGGGTACCACACATTAGCAGCTGAAATGAGTTTGGATTTTAACATACCGTGGCATGCCCAGTATGTTACCTGTAAAGTTAACAGTATGTCATATGCCAGCTAGAGTCTTCAGCTAGGAAAGATCTTCAGTGGCCCTTTTTGTTTCCAAGAAGATATGCATATTTCTTTTTAAGGGAAGCATCATGGAAACCCTGCATTGCAATAATATTAATCTATAGCAGACAAGAGCACTTGTTGGAAAACCACGGGAGATTACAGATCAAATTACAAAGGCCAGAATTACTGCATTACACCAGTCAGCTACAATGCCATCCTCTGAATTTTTCACTCTCTAGAATAGCAGCTTTAGAGCAAGAAAAAAACTGGCTCAAAGATCATCTTTAAACAAATCACTAAAGTTATCAGGTGAGCAATGCTATTTTGACACAGGCAGCCATTTGCTTATCTGTGTACATCCTTTATCTCTACAATCTTCTTCCTTTACTTGGAAGTGCTATTCGCCCTGAACACACCACAGGCATTCCTTCTTCATAATGAGTTCAGTATGTGCATTTATGCTCCCTTCAGTGGATGACTAATATTACAAGCACGCTATTTTGATTGACACCTAATACCATAGCTGCCATTATCACTTACATCATGCTAAAACATGAAGTGTTACCCACATCTATTTGGAGAGTAAAAGAATACAGAATTGCTTTGACACATTGTCAAGTACTGTCAAGATTCACCCACCATAGCTATGTTTTCTGTTTCTCCATCTTACAAGGTCATTAACTAAGAAGTAGAGATGATTTTACCATGTTATAGCTACACATTCAATTTCATTTTGAATATTATACAATAATATGCTAGTACAACACAAAGTTCAAGAAATACTCAAGTGACTTACCATTCAGAAGTATCAGTACACTTTTATTTTGCCTCCCGTTTATAAGAACACGTTGTTCATACCCCCAGAGGCTCAATACATCTGTGGCCAACAGAATGGATAAGCTAAATGGTGCTTGGGAACAACAAGAATTTAAACCCTTATCCCTCTATCAGGAAAAATGAATCCCTAATTCAAAACACTCCGATTTGAGTTCAAGACTCAGTAAATTTGATGTAGTTTCCATAAATGCTAGGTTTCTATCTTCTATTTCCAAGTCAAAACATTTTTCAATCTTGTTTGAGCAGTCAGATGAAAAAAGGTACAGTACATGTTGCAAATCCAAGTCATCTTTGTCAATGCATATCTTCTGCCTGTACAGTTTGCTTGACTGTCAGTTTGCTTAACAGTTGCTCTGCCTGGATTTACTACCAAATAGGCTTTGACAATGATTGCTATTTAATCCTATGTAATACCCAGATGCAACTGTTCCCAGATCAGAGGACAGTTTAAAAACACAGTCTCCTTCCTGGCTACATACAAGTCTGGAGTCATGTGCTAGAAATCTTGTAACTGCAAAACTCAGTACTAGAAAGGACCACTATTGTAAATAAAAGGTATTAATCTTTTATATATTTATCTGTGGCAAGAAAAATACTACTATTATACTTTTCCTTATTCCTCATGTAAAATTTCAGTTTAATAAACTGAGCTTTCTAATGTTTGTACTGTAGGCAATGACTCTCCAGTAAAACTGAATATCGGAGTTCACCACCTGAGTGTCTGGACTTAAGCCATCCACCACTAACAGCAAAACATGGAATGTAATTCAAACTCAACACTCAACCCACTCATCTTACACAAGCCTACTATTTCAATTGTAGAATCTGAACACCAGCCGGATGTCCACTAACAATTCTCAGTGACTACTGCCACCTTTAGAGCTGTCAACTACAAGGATCTGCAGGGGTTTTTGTATTTGGATCAACTGTAAATTTGATCTTACGTATTGTTTTTATGAAATGTATGAACTAGATTTGTTACTCAAAATACTTCAGTGTACATGAGAACTTGCTAGCAAGGAGATCCTGCCTAAGTATATAACTAAATCTAGAATTATTTCCTTAATCATTTCATCTCTTCTTATATTTACTTGAAATAGAACCCTTCAATTATCCCTGAACATTCTTACCCCAGTTTCTGAAATGCTTATCCTCCTGAAGATACTGACATGATCTAAATGAAAATCAACATACACACTGCCTTAGAACATGAAAACTGAAGTGATGTATTTAAAGTTGATCCTGATCTGTAAAACACAAGAAAGTCCTTTCCAAAGCAAAACTAAAAAAACCCCTACCAACACCCCAGTATTCCATCTAGTTACTCCTCTAAGAAATAAACAAATAACCTGTACAACTATTAACTGGCTGATAAATTCATAATTTCAGTGTAAGACATACCTAAGATTTAGATAACACTCTATATCAACAATTTAATTAAAAACAAACTAAGCATTGGTAGGGTGAGTAACAACTTGTGCCTACAGCACGAGATGATAAAATATAAGATAAATTACAGTGAAGAACAAAATATTCTGTCTGACTTCACCTTAAAGATAATGTTTTATTCTTTCATCATCTCTAATCAAGAAGCCAACAGACGTGAATAATATAACCCATGGATTTAAACTCTTAATGCCACCTATGAGAATGAGGGATTACTGCACTCAGACAAAAGAAACTGGCTCATTTGGGTGGGTTGACAAAGACAAAACATGAAAAACAATGAAAAATTTCAGTCATTTCCCAAGACCGATACATGTGCTGGCACAAGAAATCCAGGCCGTAACTGAAGCATTTCTGGGCAAACTAACTTAGTATCTCTACTCCACTTCTCTGCTCCGGGACAGCTCTTACGAAGCGCCACATCTTATCAGACTACAGCTTAAGCCCTATTCACAGGCTGTTGTCTTAGTGCTTCAGGAAAAGCAGAATTCTGATTTGGCCTCTGCATTACCTAAGTTACTCAGTTTACACCAGGAAAAAAATAAATATGCTTATTTGCTTTAAATTAGGCACTGCCACTTCAGTGCTTAACTCAAAGACATTTAAGATGATGACCTCAAATTAAGACAGTCCTTTCTCTCACACTGTTCTGTGAAATATTACTGCTATGCTGTACTATACAGCAGAAATATTTGAGCAGACAAAGACTCCAGCCTCCTGTCAGCACTGGTCTTCCGCAGACTTGTTTAACAACTCATACAGCAAAATTAGGAACAAGCCAGATAATTCCTGCATACATTTGCCAATACTTTGCAAACCCTGCCTTTGGTTTCCAGGACTTCCAAACAAAGCAGCATGATTTTGTTAAAACAGTTAACAGCAGATCAGCTCACTAAAAAAAATTGACGTAACTAAGAAAAGCCTTTTTTAAGCAAATCAAGAAAGACAGAATCTCCTTCTACCATTTTTCTGGGCTCATCATGTGGCAGAATGCTTCCTGATGCACGTATCAGAAAGTGTGTCACTGGCAGTCATCTACACAAAGGGGAAAGCATTTGATCTGTGTCACAGTCAGCGTGTCAATCCGCAGCACTAATACCTTACCCAGCTAACCTAAGACACAGACTGTCCTAGCTGAGGGCCACCACAATTCCATGTCAGTCTACACAAAAAGAAAATTAATAAACCCCTCATTCTTCTTCAGGAAATGAGAGTACAAAGGAAATCAACAAGGAATCTCTTTCAGCAGTTTCCAGACAACATGCCTCTAACATGACTCAGGCACTTGAAAGAGTGTTTTACCACCAAACACTGCTCCATACATCAGCAATTACTTCAGTAAGACTATGCCAACTATGTAAGCAATTCAACTTGGAACAGGGTGCCAGGGTTTACTGCTGAACATGAATGCAGCTCACTGTGACAGGCCAGTAAGTATCTGTGTAGTACTACAGCTGGCCTTGCCAACATCATGTGGGCAAACCTATCAAATAAACTATTTTCCCCCAAAGAATCGGAGAAAAAAAAGACAGTCTAATACACACTACCTAACTTCAAGTTGAACACAGATCACATAGCAAACTCTTTCATTTGCAATGGCGAGCACTTTTGGGTCAGGTCTGCAACTATTCACTTCTCCCCAGCAACTGCCTGGCACAGCCTGGGTGCTTGCACCCTGGGGACAGGGAGGAAGGAGCCCAGCTGCCTCTGCCTGTCCCCCTGAGAGACCACCAGCAGCCAAACACTCACTCCTCAGCACACACGAAAAAGTCTGCAAGGCACAAACCCACATCCTGTTGCAAACACTCCATTTGCAACAGCCTGCATAGCTAGTGAAAGCAACGGTGAAGTTATAAAACTGACCACTGTCCTCATTTTCTATATCCTTTCATAGGGTCTCATCTCCATGCTACTTTTCTATTTTTTCCTGAAGCCTCATTGCAGTATTAAATTCATCAAGTCAGAATTTACAGCTCCATTTTTCCCTAATAAAATTTCTAAATCATTCTTTTTAGTTCACATGAGCACATAAGAAAGATTTGGATTTGGGGGTAACAGGTAAACTTTTTACTAGTCATAGAAATAGTTCTCATTCTGCAATTATTTTTTTAATATTAAATCTTATTTGAATTTAATTCTTAGTACACTCTTGCTTAAAAACATTAAACACCAGTGAATATTCAGATTCTTTCTATACCCTTTAAGTGAATAGAAGCCTGTGACTTGAAACAAGTAATCCAAAAATTCTCAGGTAACAAGGGTACCCGGAACACTTTAGGACCCTGAAAGACAAAGCAGCTCGCATTGGCTCTGCGTAACTTGAATGCTGGCTCCAAACACAGAAGGAACTTTCAGAGGCTCACAGCTCAGTCTCCTGCTTAAAGCAGGATCAGCTCTGAGGTCAGACTAGGTTGCTCAGGGTTTAATGCAGCTGAGTCTTGGGAATCTCCCAGGGCCATATTCCACAGCCTCTCTGAGGGACTTTTTCCAGAGCTCAATTACCCTTGTAGTGAAAACCTGCCATGTTTCACCTCATGACTGTTTCTTGTTCCTCCCATGTATAAAGAATCTGACTTCTCACTTCCCTCTTTCTGGTATCAGAAAGTTACGATTAGGTCCCCCTGAAGCTGCCTTGTCTCCAGACTGAATTTCAGCCTCTCCTCACATGTAACGTGTCCAACCCAACAATGCCGGTTGCTCACCAGCTGGACTCAACACAATATTCCAGATAGTGAATACCATGTGATCGTCTCAATCATCTCCATCTACTAGCTAACTTCCTGTGAACACAGCCCAGGACACCGCCACCCTTCCTCACTGCTAGAGCACACTGCTGGCTCATCTTTAGCCTACTGTCCAACAGGACAGCCAGCAACTTCCATACAGAGCTGCTGTCAACCACCCAGTCCCCACACTGTATCAATGCAGGGAGTTAATCTTTTCCATTCCCTTGTCTATGCTGGATTCCATGAGGTCAGCAGGTAACTCAACCCTGTATAGGCCACTACCCTCTGAGCTTGAAGATTCAGGCAGTTTTCACTCAACAAGCAGTGCACCTATTTAGATGAGTTTCCCAACTTGAACACAAGGTTGTTGCTGTGAGGAGACCATACCAAAAGCCTTTCTGAGATCAAAATAGATCATATCCACTGCTCTCTGCCTTATTCAATATTCAGTCATTTCATCACAGAGGTCACTGGGTTGGTCACACATTTATCTTCCGTAAACTCATGATAGCTATTTCCAATCAACAACATGAATGTAAAAAAACATTCACATACCCACAACTGACTTCCAAGTGGACTTAATTTATGATTTTCCATATTTCCAAATGAAGTTGACCACCCTAAAGTTCCCTGGATAATGCTTCTTGTTCTTCCTGAAGACAAATGGAGCATTTGCTCCATTTCCCAGGGACTGGGAAAATCCCCCAATCTTCATGACCTTTCAAAGATAATTGCTATGCTAATATCAAGCAGATCTCTAGGTACCTTTGGATGCATCCCACTTGGTCCCAGGGACTTTGAACAAGTCAAGACTTCAAGAGCTCCCTGACTTGAACCTCTTCCACTGTTGGTTGATCCTCTCCTTCCTGAATCCTGTTTGTAGGTACAAAGACCTGGCAGATCTTTGTGGTGGAAAAGAAGGCACTGAGGAACTCAACCTCATATTCATCAGTGGCAACTAAACGACCCACCCAACCCAGCAGCAGCACTTTTTCCTTCTTTATTCTGCTGTTGTTAATGTTGCAGCAGCACTACTCGTGGCCCTCAACGTCCACCTCTTATTTCAAGTCTAGCTGGACATTTGCTTTCCTTT
This sequence comes from Platysteira castanea, assembly GCA_013397175.1. Lineage (NCBI taxonomy): Eukaryota > Metazoa > Chordata > Aves > Passeriformes > Platysteira > Platysteira castanea. Next base: position 85,289 of record VYXC01012111.1, on the reverse strand, counting down.
GCATTGCTATTTAGCACTTTTTCTGCAGATAAACTGTTAACAAACTTTCTTGGGCATGACCTAATTCACTGTCTCAAGAGCTTTCCCCTTGACCTGATTGCTCCTAAAGCCTATTTTATCTTTGGACCTGACGAGGTAAGTACAACATGACCATTTCACTGTGCATGGAGACATTCCTTGTTGCCATTCAGTTTTCACAACCTGTTCCAACAGTCCAAGTCTACAGACCAGCTTTCTACAGTTACCACTCAGCACCTAGAAATATATTTCCTAAACGTATCTTTCATTGTTATATTCTTATTTGCTCACCCAGAAACAAGCTTATCCTTAAAATAGGGAACAATTAGAGGAAACTGAATCATCTCAGAAAACCCCATGTATTTATCACACTATTAACCTTCCTGTTAAAAATCCAGGTGATTGCAGTAAGTTGTTAAATAGATGTAGCAATATTGGCAATAGATTGGCATATTAAATGCCAACAGTATCACAAGCCTATAATTTGATCTCTGAAAAAAAGTGGCAGAGGAAACACTAGCGTTGTGAATATACAAGAAGATCTAAAAATTCTTTTATTTGCCATTAAATCATAGCAATGTTTTCAACAAATGAATTTTGAGCTAACCAGCCATCTAGTTCAGAACTGTAAGGCTGTAGTAAAACATTATAAATTACAGTAGGATTATTTACTCCTGTCAATGGAAACCCAACAGTTTAGCCACTTGCATCCACTTCCCTTTAGTAATCTTCTGCCAAAGGTTAACAGAGAGAACAGCAGCTCTCTGTAATTTCAAACATTCTATCCAAGAAAACTGGCCAATCCTGGAGATGCATGTATGAAATGTTGTTTGTGCTCTTTCTACATATTTAAGTTTAACAAGCCAAAAATCCAACAGATACAGTCATAGCCTGTTAGGGGAATTGTAGTGAATTTTCAGACAAATAAGGCATTCTACTTGGGAGGCTGAGAAATACAATAAGCATAATGGATGGTTAGATGAAAAATGCTATGCTTGCAAACTACAGCCCACAATAAATCATCTTTCCAGGAACACATTTATCTTCCCTGACTGGAAGCAAAGTAAAACAGCTTCTAAAAGGGATTTTGCCAAATAGGTGAAACTACTTTCTTCCTTTAATATAGACAACTGAAGTCAGGTGCTAAACTCAGCATTTGTTTCGGTTTTGACCACAGTGGCTTCTATTATTGCTACATGTAAAACAGCAGTAGTAGCCCAAAATGGATCAGTTCTGATACTGCCATTCCTAATTAATCACATGGCATTAATCAGTGCAAGTATCACAGAAAACGTAATTTCACATATGCTTCTGCTTCTTATAGCACTTTTAGCTACTATGATTGTGATAGGTTTAGCTGCATTTCATTCAAGTGGTTTCAGATTCCTCTTGCCAACACAGGAGAGAAACTTCGGTCTTCCAAATACTGCAATTCAGTGTTGGGAAAATCCTTCCTCATTGCAGGTGAGCAAATACCCAAACTAATTTATATCTGGCAGGTTTGATTATCACAGAGGACACACAGCAACAGTCTTTAAGCTGTAAAACCCTTCAAAACACCACCCATGAAAAATTACTTATCTCAATTTTTGGAAGTCAGCAAAGTGATATTATTACAGCTCTGAACATTACAAAAACGTAATGTCTCACATTATATTTTAATGCAGTGTTTCATTTCACTACTTAATTATTTGCACCCTCTCAAGAGATCATCTTAGCATAAAAGTTCTCAGTATAGTTTTCTAAAGGAAGCTTTTTCCATCACGTGGCAATCCCTGCAACGACTGTAGGGTCTGGCCCAAAGCAAAGGAAGGGAGCTCATTTCCCTTACTCCAATGGCTCCATTGCAGGGGCTTTTACACTGTACACTGCCAGTTAAACAGAGACAGTCACCGGTATCTGCATTCTGCCTACCTGATTTGACAAACTGATCCATTTCAAGTCCATGAAGTGTAATGACAAGCCAACAGATGACATTATCCTCATCTATAATGCTCAGGTGATGGGGGACTAAGCAGTTCAGTTGCATTCCTTCAGAACTGACAGCAAACTACCGGGTCAGCCCAGCACAGCAATCCTGCCTGCAATATACAGTATCTTTTTTTAGTGACGAACTTTCAGGTAAGGCACCTCCAACTTCTGTATACTTGAAACCTTCTATTTCAGCAGAAAAGTTTCCACCATCTAGCTTTCCTCCTCATCCACTTGCAACTAACATTTCATTTCCTCTCCATTAAAATGACAACGATCCACATTAAGAGGGTCAGTCCACCAAGTCAGTCACAAACATTTATTTGATCTATTTTTTTAAAAAATCAATTTCATCTGCCATTGAAATGCATCTCTCTCTGCAGAAGTTATATAACTGGAAATATGATTTCTGTCCAGCTAAAATATTTTCAAACAGCAGTATCAGACCTGACTTAAAAATGTGTTGATAATAACTCATTTTCTAAAAGTAGTTTGTCAACTGTAAGAATGCTATAAATGCTGATCTTGTTTCTCACATCAAATGCTTCTAGCACCCTGAAGCTTAAGCTTTGGTTAATTGCACTTAAATATTACATGATTCTATATACATATTATTTAGCCATCACAAATATTTTAATTGGGCTGAAATAGCCATTTCATTTCCATTCCATTGACGCGACTATATTTAACTTAGATTTAAATTAACATCAGCCACCAGAACATAATTTAAAGTAATGCTGTAGAATTAAAAAACGCCAAGTGATAACGGCAGCACTTTTTATAACACTGGAGTTGAATCTCTCAATGACCTCTCTGCCTTTAAAGCTTCTTTTGTTTAATGTTTGAACTATTTTTATTGTAAATTTCAGATCAAATTACATTAACATTGTCTCTGGATGTGTTTCAGGGAAATTAGCAAAGCTTTGTTTGTTTGTTTTAAACAGATAAGGAGATAAACTAAACAGGAATGTCTTAAAATTGGCTACTTGTGGCAAGAGCAGAGGTGTAGTATAATAACAATTTATGACTTCTCCTCTTCCCAACCCTGCACCCCAAGAAAACCCTCTCAGCAAAAGGTATACTTTGTAACAGAGATGAAGTTAAACATAAATTTTTGTGTGAAACTCCTACTCAGAGAAAATGAATTTACAGCTAGAGATAAAACATTAAAAAAGTTCTTTAAAGCCTTGAAAAACGTAACGTAACTTAAAATGAACTTTGAGAGACTAATTTTGGAGTGTGAAATGCCAACTACAACATACGTGCAATCTAACATTCAGCTCTGTGTGCCTGATCAGTATGTATCACTAATGTTTAACAATTCTGTGTAGACACAGAAAGTTCTACATAATTCTTTTCCAGTTTTTCAAAGAAAATGTCTCAAACATGCAAAATTCTCTGCAAACATACCTAGAAATTTTCCACAACACTTAACCAAATCTTAGATTAAATTAAAAAAACTTGCAAGATAAAATGGCTTTGGTATCCTCTACCTTATCAAATATTAGCTCACGTTCAAGATGTAATATTCACAGAGTAAAGATCTGATTTTGTTTTGGGTTTTTGTTTATTTTTTTGGATTGGGGGGGAGGGGATTTGAGATTTAAGCAGAGAACCAGAATCTACAGTATTTTTCTATGTTTTTATGGCAGTAAAATACTGAACTTTCATGTACTCTTGGAATAATTTCCTAACCTTTACAAGGGATCCCTATTTTTCCAAGTACAGACTCTTCTCTGAACTATCAACTTAAAGGATTTTTTAAGTCATCCAGAACAGGGCTGACTTGACAACTATGCAAACTCATTTCACACTCACCAGTTAAGCACAAAGTACTGCCTGTAACGTAAATGCAGTTCTGGTGGTACCGGGTACATCAAGAGCCAAGAGGCCAGTTCAGCCTCTATGTCCAGCTCAGCTCCCAGCTGTGCCAGTTGCACCATTTTATTAAAATATGCATGTACTGTAAGCAAACCTACAGAGAGCAAACCTTTTTAGACAGGCTAACAGCAATGCAATCACACTGACAAGAGCTGAAAGATGCTTTCATTTCTTTCTGACATGTCAAGAGCACCCGACTCATGCCACTGCATCAATGGAAAAGGTTATCCAGTTAAAAAAGGACTTCACAGTTCTCCAAAATAACTGTCACTGGTTGGACTGATTGATTTTTTTCTTAATGCCTACTTATCAATTAATAGATTGGTTTTTGTTTAGTCCATACCCAGACTTTGTGGCATCCAAGATTGCTAAGGCAATCCAAGGCAAATAGAGGTTTGAAAAAAATATTTTAACTTCTGGAAGAGAGAGATCAACTCCATATCCCAGCTTTCACCAGTCAACTGAGAGGGTCAGACCTGATCAAAAGCAATCCACAAAGCTACTTCAGCATGACAAATTCTTACACAAAGACTCATCTGAGTAAAAACAAACTCCATTTCAAAGGGTTCACATGAGAAAAAGGACACAAGGAGAAATGAAACACCTACCTTTGAGGTTCATCCAAATATATTCCGCCCCCAATAGTTTCTATTTGAATTATTAGCAATTTTTTTTCCTTGGTTTACCAACCACTGTGTTGCAACTGAAAAACTTCTGAAATTTGACAGAGGAAAAAAATAATCATACTATACTAGACCTACAGGAATATTAATTTATAAAGGCTGGAAGATTTGCAAAACAAGTGCAACACTGAAACTGCATTTTTATTCACCTATAGCCAGAATGCACCTTTCGAGGCACTGCTGTAAGTCATCAAGATAATCATTAGATAACCTACATAAACTCCTAGCTGAACTAAATAACCAACAATTCCTTTTAAGACAATGGATTTCACACAAAATTCTCTGATGTATGCAAAAGTGAAAAATCCCCTGGTTAGAGGATACATTAAAGCCTGTCTGAAACCTACATTCATTAAGACTGAATTTATGGATTATGAACAGGTGGAAAGCACACTTATAAACTTAGGATTTTACACCTCTTGCCTGTATCTATCATTTCTTCTTATATATTCTTACATGCAACTGATAAACAGCATTTGTTTACAAACTTCATTCTAAGCTATTCTATTTAAACCTTGATAAGAATTATGATTACTAGTAACAGCATATATAGAACGCAGAGGAAGAGGGTGCATACCTTTTCCATTTGTGTGAGACCTTAGAGTCCAGAAACATAGCAGCAAGATAGTCCAGAGAACTCCAATATAAAACAGTAAAATTAAAAATAAATAAATAAATATAAAACACCGAGATTTCTGCCAGGGAAGGAGTAGGGGTTTGGATATTTACCTTCAAAAGTTTGTTTATAAAACTAGTCAAAAAGCATACGAAAGGACTTAATTTTTCCAGAACTGGCGACTTATTTACTTGACAGTGTTACTACTGACTACACCAGAGAGTTCCAACATCTCGGTTACCTTCAGCCCTGAACTTGACTCAACAGCAGCTTTGTCACACATGCACCTATCAGCCAGCAAGACCAGCAGCAAGCTTAAGGTTAATCTTGCAAATACAAACCCACTGGCCACAGTGAAGCTCAACCAGAGACTTCAGTTCTTTCCTCCTGTTATGGTTTTATACGTCTTTCACACTTGAATGCATTCTAAACTTTAGCATCTTCTGTGGCTTTAGCCTACACAGCAACTGCATAATAGCAGCAGCTGCTGTTTAGTTCATCCTATTTCAGTTTAAAATATTTCTGTTTAGATTTAAAAGATCATAAGAACTTCTTTTCATTCTTCCTCTCATGATATAGTCAAGCAAGGGTTTGCCCGACTAAGCTATCTAGATGGACAGAGGTTTAATCTGCTCAAGCTAGGCTGAAACACTGCAAGTAAAACAAGGCCTGCCCTACCGAACTATACATGGGCACTGAAGTGATCGAAGAAGCACCCAAACAACTAAGATCTGGTTTCCTTGGAAGCCTTCCTTATTTTTGTCAAACCACTATAACATCCCACCCTTAAGGGGATGGGAACATCTAAGATTCAGAGATGTTCGTGGTTGAAAGGAAGGCAAAAGTCAGAAGGTCCACAAAAGCTTTAAAAGTTTTATTAGTAATTACACATTTGGCATGGAAATTGTTATGTTAGTCCCTGACTTCCTACATAAGCACATGGCAGTAGGTTTTGGATAAAGAGGGAGGATGAAAGAGAAGAAAGATGAATTAGATGGAGGGAGGGAGGGAGAAAGGAAGGAAGAAAGAGAAGAAAAGGGATCACTAGTCCTTGCTTCAGTGTTAATCTAGCTGGGATGTCTAGGGTCCTGAGGAGCACATGTGCACAGGCTGCCCTCTTTTTATAGTTAAGTTTTCCCCACCCTGGAGATAAGCTTCGTCCTTTCTATGCAAATTAGTTATCAGCACAGTACATTCCTCTGGATCTTTCTGGAAACCAGTTGAAGGGCTTTGGGGGTGGACTTGGGTAGTCCTGATCCCTCCTTACAGTCCATGCCCACTTCTCAACCTCATTCCTGTGCCTGTACTATACTGTGTTGTGCTTATGAAGCTAGAACAAGGACATTTGTCCTGGAAAAGTGCTGTCCTACCTCCATACGGCCCCCTTCTCCAGCCACAACCTGTTCTTTCTCAACAATCCTCGGCTGGCTCCACAGCTATCTGGCTATCGATGGATCTTTGTACTAATACACATCAGAAACTTACCCTTCCAGGCTTCTACAACTGCCTAGAAGAGACACATTTCTACTATTTGTCTATGAAGATAAAAATTTCTACTACTGCTAGACAATTTAAAGCACTTACAACATTGGTTCCTGTGGTTTTCACCAAGTTCTCAGAGTGCTCCTAGATCATTTAATGTGTTGAAGAAAGTTGAGTTACTCTTAACAGAATCAGAGTTCCCTTCACCGTAATAGGCTCAAACCTAATGTTGACATAAGCTTCCAAACATAACCAGAATTCTGGAGAATTTTATTTAGGCGGCTGATACACAGATGCAACCTAGAAAAGAACACGTGGAATTGCCAACCCAGCATATCTTGGTGCAGAAGCTAAACACCACAATCCACACATTGGTTCAACTTTTCTTCTTGCCCCCCTACCCACACATTTTGTGTACATGGAGCAAATTCGACATATAGACTACGATCTCTTCAGTTTTCCATACCACTGAGGAAGAGTTCAAGAAGTTCAAAGCAGAATGTCAATAATTCCACAAATACTATTCTCATTTTGAGGAACTTAAAGAGGCCATGAACTGGAGGTATACCAAATGGGTCAGGAAAACAACAAATACGCCTTAGCCCCTCTTCACCTCTCCCCACACCCCAATTTTCATTGTCTTGAGTAATACATATCTAATTATCAGCAGGAATCATCTGTCTAACCAGTGTGATTATTATAAATAGCTATTAACAATTCCTCTTTGATATACAGCCTAAGAAAGCTTACTTATTTAAAGAGATGTTTAAGCTGGTTTTAACACAAAATGAAATGAGGAAGACATGAAAATATCAGAGGGAATAACGCTGTCCCAGCTCTCCTTTTTATTAATAACAACTAGGGTACAGTTCTGGGTCACGAAGTACAGCACCGAAGTCTTCTGCCTTTCTAATTCTAAATTGAAAATAAGGCTTCACAGCCAAAAGAACTGCCCATGAACCGTACACTGGATAGGTCACAAAGTCAAAAGGGTGTACTTCTCTCCCATAGCATTCAACAACATGGAGCTACAAACTGCTTCCGTCCAGAGCTCAGGAAAATGAATAAGGCCAGTACTTGGACAGGATGCACATCCAAAACTGCCCATAGTGGTAAGTTATGCTGGTAGCAGCTGTAGTGGCAGTATTAGTGATGCTTCTGCTTTAATATGAAAAATACTTCCTAGAAAAAAAAACTTGGTTTTCTTCTTTAACTATGCTAAATACATTGGCAGATAGAGCTTCATCCTCAGACAACACCCAGCTTACCGGAGATACATTATACAGGGAAAAATTTTCTCTGCTATTACCTGTCCCTGTAGACATATTTTCTAACTGATAATACTACCCAGATCTTCCTTTTTGCAGAATGTTGGCAAAATTTCAAAAGTGACTCAGTCTCTTAAAATACAACTTGCATCACTGTAGGGATACCGTTCAAGAGTCCACTTAAAATTTACACGGAACATTCCTTCTAAAAGCTATTTCCAGAAAGTAAAAGCCCTTTGAGAGCAAAGCAACTAGAAGTGTCACAGCTACTGGCTCTCAAGGAGCTCCTAAGCACCAGATAAAGAGGTGCAACAATGCAGTCATCAACAGGCAATTAAACAAGCCATTCTGAACATCACAAGTGACTTTTCGGAAACCGTTTTTTTGCAAGATGCCTCCTCACTGAGTATCTGACCAGCCATATTCCTGCCAATTGCATGTTACATATTACTTCCACTCGACCTGATGATACTGAGCTGTCAGATGCCCTAAAGTTACTTTTTTACATCTCAGTCTTGTCCTCTCACGTTACTTTCACCATATTCAGCCCATTGACAAACCCATGTGTTTTGACGTTACCATCCCTTGAAGTATCTCCACTCATTAGTTACTGAAAAAAGCAGGAATTTGCTAACAGAAAAAGTGTAAATCCCTTAACGCTGTACCAGTGTTAAGGGAACAAAATGGGAACACACTTGGACACCAACGGTGCAGAAACAAACTAAAGCCAGTTATCACTGCTAAAGTTATCGGAGACATCAGTTATCAAGGAATTTTATCTAAATGTATCATTTGATCAAGTAATGGATTGCGTGTTTAGGGGAACTTATTCCGAACAACCTCATCCTAACAAGCATGGCTTACGAGGACTTTTACAGCAAGAAGAAATCAGACACCTTCTGTCTGCCCCACTCAGCGGTGCTCCAATCCCACAGTCTCTACTCCTCTCAATGCTCAGACAAGCTAAGCTTGCCACGCAATTAAACAATTCATAAGAATGTTTGCACCCATAGGAATGAAAGCACCCAAACGAAGCCAATATTCTATCTTCAGCTTTTCTCTCTACAGAGGAACTAAGAGCATCTGTGGACATTTTGCAGCAGACAATCAAGATTGAATCAGAAATACCTTCTGCATGCCACAGATACTTTTATTCAAGGGCTGCAGCCATACTTACAGCGGGCATCTCAACCTATTATCAAGTCGCAGTAAAGCCACCAACACAGGATGGCATTTTCAGATGTCCAGCCTCCTCCACCTAAAATGAGACTGAACTGAAATACATGGGTATCTCAGAAGCCTGTGCAAGTTAAAACCCTTGACTACTCACACACCTTTCGAGACCTAGGAGTCAAGCTTTCACATAAGCCTCACCATGAGACTTTTCCTCTGCTTAAACAGAGTGAAGATGCAGACTGTGGCTGGTGGATCCCTAAGATGATCCAAAGGGCCCATGTTCCCAGCTGCTCATTCCTGCCCCTACATTGCTCCCACTGTTGTGCCAACAGAAGTATTTGTGCAGCTGCATGATGAAAAGCAGCAGGGAACTGATCCACCCAAAGTGTAATCTGCTGAAAAGATGGGGGTGTAGGGGAAGGTCTTATACTGACTCAGTTTTGTTCAAATCCAGCGTGCATAGGAACCAGCATGAGTGGCCAGGAAGCTCAATCTGGCACTGTTTCCGAATGGCAAACTGAATTACAGCCTGAGGTGAAGATCCTTTTTATCCTCTTTCTCAGCAAGCTCTTTCTGCTGAGTGCCGAATCAGCTTTAAGACTTCTTGCCACCCTAAATTAGGAGAGCTGGTTTAGCTGAGGCCACACTCTTGTCTCCTGTGCTAACCAAATCCTTCCAACAGCTTTCCTGCCAGTGTCACAAAAGAAGGCTTTTGGAATGCTTTTCCTTGCAGGTTACTTCAGCTAGGATGCTTAACAATCCAAAAATAATGCTTAAAATTCACTTACAGCTCTCCCTGGCAAATGACTGCAAGTATTCAACTTATGATATTTATAGCTTAATTTTTGGAACTATGTATTGCTGGTACAAAGATATAATAATTACTAGTCAGCAGAAATCTCTATAATTTTTATTTAAGCCATTTACTCCTCAAGTAGCAATGAAAAATTGCAAAGATTCTTTTTATTCCTGCAAGCGTGAGAAAGTGCTATGAAAGATAAGAGTAGATGACCAGAGGCTAGGGAAACTGATCACAGAAACAGTATCTAGA
>VYXC01012111.1:38560-75106 GCA_013397175.1 Platysteira castanea | reverse complement strand
AGCTGGGCAGCATACAACTTTAGGACACCACAACTAATACCAGGAAGTATTGGGAAGATTTGAGAATAAGTTTTCAACATGTTGTGAGAAACTTTAAAAAGTCGAAAGAACAATCTTTCAAGACCTATTGAAAGAGCAGAAAAAGCACAAAATCTAGGGCCACATGCTTTCCCTATTTCTTTACAGAATTACAGCAAGCCTGCACATCACAAGGCCATACCCTGTGCAGTCCCCCTGGACTGCCTCAAAGCCCTCACACCAGTTTGCCATTAGCAGATCCTTACAGTCCTTTTACCTACACATGTATCCCCCCCGTGCCACAGTGCGGCCACCCAGCGCTGAATGCTTTGTCATGCCGAGAGGAGAGGCACAGCAGAAGTTGTGCCCCTCAAGCACGGGAAGAGAGGTGGGAGTAAGTGATGGGAGAAGAGTGCAGCACTGGATGATGGCTCACCTCTGTGACCAGGGTGGCCACCTCCCGTTGCAGCACTCCTGTGCAGCACCAGGAAGACAATCAGCAGCAGCCAGGGCGAGGGCTGTAGGCCAATCCAGGCTCCAGCCAGGAAAGAGAAGAAAGCACTATGGAAGCAGTGGATGTGTGGGGCAGAGCAGGTGAAGTACGTGAGGAGAGGCAGAAGAGGTCAAGCATGAAGGGGGTACATAGAAACTGAAGGTGTTGGGGTGAGAGCAGATGGCAAATGTTGAGTCAAGCCTCGACAGAACTCTTGCTGCTCAGCAATACCTTGTGTGATGCCAGAAAGAGCTAGGTTGTAAAGTGGTGATCGTTTTAGGTATTTCTGATTGTGGTTTGTTTCTGCCACATTTTTTAGCTAGCCTTAGGCTTACAAACTACTGTTTTCAGTATTTGACAGGCACTACCATATTTCTCCAGTTTACCTGTATTTCCAAGTTACGGTGTAAGATAATACTTGACCTCAGACTTGAATTCTTCTGCTTCACATGTAGAATTTATTATTTCAGAAAGGCTGAGTAGAAACATGTCAGAATTCCTTACACACCTTATAATAAGTCTGTGAGAAGACCTCCCTACTGGAGGTCTGGACATGTCTTGGTGCAACAGGAGAAAATACTTTTAAGAGCAATAATCTGAGTGGCATACCAGGCTTGTTCTACTAATAAAACACACTACTTTCCTTCTTCAGACTAAAATAATGCTAATGTAGAAAAAGCTGTCAGCTTTTTAGAATCAACCAATTCTAAAAATACTCTTTGTATAACATATTCGGATTTCCCTTCCATTACAATAAATTATAGTTCTGGCCTTAATTTAATTCTTAAATTTCCATTTCAGTTGTGTATTCTAGGAACATAATGTAAAGCCATAAATTCAAGTGACAATGGCTGTTTGTTTAGGGTTTCATTTATGAGAAACACAAAACTTATCTTGTGCTTACTTCTGCTGCTGTTTCATCATCCTACAAGGAATTAGACAACCTTATACTACAATTCAACAACTCTCATTTTGTCCTTGCAAGTGTATCTATTTAAACAAAATCTTTCTTTGTAAGAACTTCAGTGTCCTGCCCCGTACAATGAAAAAAACCAAACCAAACCAACCAAACAAAAAAAACCAAAAAAAAACCTAATTTGTCACAGTAAAAATCCTGATTCAGTGATAACATCAAGAAAGTTTAAAACAAATCCAAACAGCAGGGGGTAAGGAAGAAGCCCTCCTACAAACATCTTCAGCCAAAAACCTGCAAGTTATCCTGTAAGCATAGCAATATGAACAGAAACACATTGAATGGCAAGCTGAGGCAACTCATTTAAGGAAGTGTACCTTGAGGAGTCATTTCTAAGGGTACTCAGCAAATAAACCAAGCAAATCACTCTGCTGTACGCTCCAAATAGCTAAAAGGGTGATACAAAGTTATCCTAGCAATGAAAAACTAATACATGGACAACTACTTGTTACAGTTGTATGTAACCCAAGTCATTTAGGAGAGGAAGGCTTCTGAAAGCCCTGAAGTATAGAAGTTCTTTCAATCATACTGCCAAATTCTTAGTTCTACTTGAACAAGGAAGGCTGCTAGTCAATCTAAAGAACCTCCAATTAGCCAAACCATCTATATCAGGATGACAACACACCTGCTTTCTACACACCTTTAAAACTAAGAGATAAAACCCTTTACCCTTTTCCAAGGATCTGCTATGCTTTTACAAGAATAAATGCTAAAAACTTAAACCATTTTACCCATTTGCTAGCAGTTTTTCTGCTCTCTTACAATTTCAACTGCAAGATTAGAAAAGCTGACTTAGTAATCGTCACTGAGCCACTGACAACTACTCCCCACACGCTGATCCTGCAGTAGTAAACTGGTAACAGTTCAGCCACATTTCTACTCCAAATACCCCCCTTTAGCTATTAAAGTGCTTGATTGGTTTCCAGCTTTAAGGATGCAGTGGATTAGGAGGCAGGAGATGCTACCTGCAGCCAGAACACCAACAGCTGTACCTGGACTGACATAAGGATCTCAGAGGAGAACTCTATCATGGCTAAGAAATGCATAGCCTTCCCCGTGCCCCCAACACCAAAGTTACATTTCCATTGTCCAACAAAATTCAGTAAACCTGTTGCTGCTGAATATTGCCTTCTCTTTGGATTTTAGAAAACATTTCACTCAGTTCTAATGTGCTGTTTGCCAGTAACTCAGGCCTGAAGTATCTCTATGTACTTTCATCTAACACAAAACCCAAAGTTTGATGTGACAACACCTCCATGACAAGCCATATGCCTCAACTCTACTCAGCCACTTAAATTTAGTATTTTTTCCAAGTAACTTCTAATTTGCACTGAATTTTCACATTACAAATCACAGTAATTTTAAGACATAAGACTAAGATTTAAATTCCTTTCCACAGACTAAGTCACTGAGTATTTTCTGGTTTTTGCCTCCCAAACTACATGCAATTTCTACCTACAAATGCTTCCCAGCTTGTCACTTGGTCAGGGTTCTCTTCAGTACCCTTCTAGAAGACATTCACATTAGGTTTTGATAATAGCAAACAATCTTAAAGACACAGGAAGACAGCTGCCTTACTTATTCTCGTACTAAACAGTTTTTGTGCCAAAAAGCAGTTTCTAAACAACAGTAATTTACATCACTGTATATGAGTTACTGGGGATTGCAGGTCAACTGTGTCACAGGTTAGAGAACCAGCTCTGAAGCAGCATGATCAAGCTCTGCTGTAGAATGGTTGAAATAAACACATCATCACAGAGACGGTACTCAGTTGTTTCAAGGGTCAACATAGATCCAGAAATATCAGCCTTTTTAAGTTATGAAATGCCTACATGACAACAGCTTACAAACCACAGCAGATTCCATTCAAAACACAGCTCTGCTGTATGGTCTTAGACCAAGTACCTTGTGTGAAGACGCCACCCACATTGAAACAAACCATGCTAATTAGTACAGGCTCAACCTCAACCCTGTGGAGATCTCAGTGAGTTTCAAAGGGTCACAGCACCCCCTAAGTCTGCAGTTGCTGAGAATTTTATAAACAAGAACAAATAAAATTCTGCTAGATGTAAAATAGCCTCTGTGTTGTGTAAGCATCACACTACTCTGACCCAAATTTTAATTTTATAGGGGTTACTTCATCCCCTGCCAAGTCCTTCCTTAGGGTTACTCTGGCATATACTTCTGTTTCATGACCAGACTATTACAATCGGAAGATGTAGATGAAAAAAAAAAAAAAAAAAAAAAAGNTAGCATATATTGAATGTCATTAATCAAAACTGGCTACCTAATACCATTTGATTCTACAACCATCTGACTACGTAACATAGTAATGCAATGAGTTAGCCATGTATTTCACAACATAATCCACACGTTTCTCCCCCCTTCCTATGAAGCCACTAGCTAGGACTACAGCACTCACCATCTTCAGCCCCAGTGTGTCTTCTATCAGACAGAACCCGGGTATACCATCACTACTCCCAGTAGCCTGGGCCATAATGCAATTAGCACATGCTTAACAGCAATCCACAAGATAAGAACCCTCCCAGTCATACCAAATCCCCTAGGAAAGCATTTATAAGTGCCTTGATAATACTACTGATTGCTCTTGAGTGTAGCTTACCACCAATACCAGCAACTTGGATAATTCCACGAGCAGATTTGAACTATGAGCAAGTTTACTGCTAGAGAGAGCTCTAGCAGCTCCCAGCAAAAAATCTTCAATCTTCTGTTGACACAATCAAAAGCAACAGAATTCAGAGGTGGGAAGAAGACTGTCTCACCAGGGATGCAGAATCCATAATTTTTAAACCAAAATGCTAGCTATTTGGCTACAAATAACAATATAGCTCCTTACCAACAATCTCCTACCTTTTTTCCTGGTTCTAAAAAACTAGCTACTTCCTTTTCACTGCTTACCTTAACACCTAGACACTGACAGTCAAATTATATTCACATCTCCAATGACAACTTGGATCATTTCTATCCTCACCTCACAGGCCTTGTGTCTGTGCTGCTTCTGTGGCACCAGTGGGTCCTCTTAATAACAATTCCAAAAGCCACTACCTTGTCCAGGTTGAATGAGTTAAGGTTTTACTCAAGAGATTACACAGTCTATGCTATTAATATTCAAAATGGTTCCAAAAAGCATCCTTAGCAAAACTCACTCCCCCTATATGCAGCAACTCATCAAGCATTATGAATTTCTGTGTAAGGTGAGGAAGAAAGCATAGGGCTTAAATTAACTTGCACCCACCAACCTAACTTATGGCCTTTGCTTTTTGGTTGAACTAACTGCTAAGAAATCATTCTAACATCCTCATGTCAGGTCTACACTTTCATTACTCTGTGTGCCAAACAGACAATTATCTGTGCTTAGATTTCCCTCCTTCATTTTATATTTAACCAAAGAGACAAGGAAGAGCTTATTAAACAATAAGAACTCATCATTAATTCAAGTAAGTTAAAATTTTAATCAAATTATCAGAAACACTTAAAAACCTGCAAAGTCCCATTTCTTCTTAAGCTTCTGAGAATGTGGAGCTGTCTCTCTACTGTTCCAGTCAAAACACCTCTCTTCTCCACAGTATTGGTCATGGCTGCACACACAGAGTATCTTTTAACAGCAACATTAATATGAAGCTCTTCCACAAGTGTCAGAGCAACCAGCAGGTCACCTGTGTACACTACTCTGCACAATCTGTACTCCGTACAGTCTCAACATTAGATTTTTAATCCTAAGTAAATAAGATAGGTAATTTGAACTTGGTCAACCTCACCAATATTTTCACATTCAATCTGCCACAAAACTGCACATTTAAGATACAAATTGAAAATCCAGCCAATACAAGGCAGCATACCTTATACCCGTGAGCAGCAAGAAATGCATTCACCTGTATGTCTAAATTTCTCCTGCAGAATTTGACTCTCTTCCTCTCCCATTTTTCCCTTACCCATGTCCTTGCTAGCTCAACAACATCTGGCCCCTAACTTTCTGAACCACTGAGCAGCTTCTGTGTTTCCTAGAAATTACTGGACTCTAAAGTGGAAAAAAAATCATCACGCAACATCGATCCCATGCTCATACTACTTGCACAAGACAAAGAACAGCACCTTGGCAAGGAATGCCTGAACATAGATCTGTACTTTTCCCAGGTGATATCGGATGGGAAAGAGCTTGCATGGCTTGGAAACTGTGTATCATTGGGGACCTACCGCTTCAGAAATTCCTTCTATCTGAGCCTCAGAGTTACTAAGGAGAAGTAAGAGCTACCAAAATATCCCTGGAAGCACTAGTAACAATTCTCTTTGAAGCACCTCACCACCTACCTTCCATAGCCCATAAAATACCAGGTCACTGAGTCAGCTCACCTTGAGCAGCCTGGCAACTCTGACATTCCCAGTACTTTCATTTCATAGCTAACACTGTGATCACAGGCCATGACTGGCCAATTCAAAGACATTATTAATGAACTGCAGTAATACGGTTTTTATTTTTTTTAGTATGTAGTTATTTTTCTCTGGCTATGAACTACCAAGGACTGCTACAAATTTCTACTTATTTCCTCCCCCTCCAACAGCTACCCAAAAAGCTGCCAATGTTTGACAAGTCAACGACAGGCATTCCTCACTCTAGTACCATGAAGTCCAAATGGTTCAGTTTGAGAACGGCTGGATTTTTTTTAAGTAGTCATCAAAATGCCCTCATTTTACCTATAAAATCTTATGCACTAATTCCTAACAAAAATCCTTCTAATGTGTTTCTTATTCTTTCCTCAAAGATTGACCAAAAGCTGTCACACACAAGTTTGACTCTTCTTCCTCCATGTCATCTGGAGCTGTTCAAACTGACATTAGGCATACTAAAATGCTTTCTTAAATAGTAATCATCACCCTTGCTTTCAGTTACATGTTACTTTAATATTGTGGCTGCACTGATCTCAATTCATATGTTTGTGAATCTGTATTAACTTAAAAAAACCAAAACAAACCAAGACCCCAAAACAAGATCCCAAAACAGGAACAATGAAAGTCACTTCAGGATCTTACATTGTATTCATCTCCCCTGAAATGGAGATGGAGTTAATCTATGGATTAGATTTTACAAAAATGGTGCACACTTGTTATTTTTTTCAGAGCTGTAAGATTCAAGCAAACATGTTTTAAAACTTTACCCAGCAGAATTTCAGTATTGTGAACATTTAAGTCTGCCAATGAAAAATACAGGTAAGATATTAAAAATCTGCAAAATCTTCAGTGATGCAAAGAAGCACTCATTCTGGGCTTTAAAGGAATTACTTATTTTCAGAAGGTATTTTGAGTCCTAACTAAAACTTTTAAGGTTTAACTATGACCTTTACTGTAGAACATCATAAATGTGTATTCCTGATGCAGTAATTAACCTTCAGTTTGTTTCAAAAGTACTTACTGTTTTAAGAGAAAAGCATACTGCAGTATCTTCTAAGTGTATCCTGGTTTTCGCCTGAACTTTCAAGTGCCCCAAAAGAACAACAAACTCTCTAACAACAATGAACAGTAATTTTTACCTGCTAACTACTTGTCAGTCAAATCACAGTGGTTAAACACCAGTTGCTGGGGTTTAATGCTTTTCCCATTACATATGAAACCACTGAACATCAATTAACCCTTCAATCCAAAACATCTAGGTGGGTGTTTTCAAGTAATTTTCATTTCTTCATGCAGTCTGTCTTAAAATTGAGTATTTGGAAAGTCACACTTGTTTATATTCAATTTACTAAAGTTCCTAGTTGCAGACAGTTTGCTTTTATTTATATTAAGTGTATATATAAGCTTCTTATTTAACACATACTTTAGCCAAGCCAGCAAGAGGAAATAATTAGAAAGTAAATTTCTTTTTTGGACTGGGATGCAATTTCTCTCCTGTGCTTCAAAATAATTTCTGGTTTGGATCTTCATGTTTAGGACAATGATTTTATTGTTGTACATAAAGATAAAATTATCTTAAAAGTAACAGAAACTATTTATAATGTTTAAAACATTGAAGTTATCAAACGCTTTTAAAACTTCATTACAAAACACATTTACTTCTTTAGCTTGAATTTTTAGTAAGAGCAGTACTTGTTCCAACTACAACAGCTCTAAGAAACTAACATTTTTGCTACAAATCCAAACCCTAGAGCAAACTTGGGGGATTAAGTCACTTCCATTAAATGAGATCTTATCGACTCAGCAGTGTTATTTGTGTGTTGGCTACAGCAGTGTTATTGCCAGACAGACTGCACTAAGCCACTGTGCAATTAATACAATCAACTGTTACATCCACTGCTAACATCCTAGGCAGTAAGATCCAGGACAAGTACTAAAGATGTTCAAGTTTTTCCACATCTGGGAACATGAAAAAAGGCACGTTCATAATTCCAAGACACACAACACATCTTCTTGGGGGTTTTTTTGTTGGGGTTTTTTTTGTTTGTTTTTGTTTCTTTAATGTGACAATGCTACCTTGAACTTGTGTCAGAAGATGTAAACTAATACAAACCTGATTTAAAAAATATTAGTACCTGGCTTTATTTAGTCTGATTAAAGCAAAATTAAAATCCATAGAGCAAGTTTCAGGGATCTCACTCTGTAACATGGAACACCTAGCACCAGATCATAAAAATAATATTGCTTCTTGATTCAGAAAGTGTTTAGGACATTACTTGTTAGTAAAAATAAAGATACGTTCTTATCCAATCATAACTTTTACAAGCTTTTGGTATACCCATGAAATTTTCAAGCTAAAAAGCCAGTTGTTATATAACTAAGCAGGACACATCCAACTCCACAGTTCTGTGTCTTCGTGCCAGTGGGTTTTGCTCCTTTCCCCTTTGGCGATCTACAGTTTCAATATGAATTTGTTCCTTTCAGGCCTCAATTTTAAGGCTGACTACATTTAAAAACTGAACATTTAGTTCACTTCACTAAACCATCCAACCTCTGGACCTGTTCTGAGACCTCTGCTATGTTCTCACCCTCACTTGCCCGAGCAATTCAAAAGTGATGGTCTTTCCTCCCAGCCATGGAGAAGCGTCTGTCACACGACACGTGGCACACCCATGTTTAAGACACTGCCCAGTAATAGATGGTGCTTTAAAAACAGTATAGACATTATTTTAATTAAATAGCATTCAGATTGGTCTATATGCATTGCACTTGATCAATAACAGCCTTTTAGTTACTTGACTTCTTTTCACCAATTAGAACTAGCAAATATATCATTACAACACTGCCTCTTGCCTCTGGAGAACACTCAAGCATGTCGACAAGTGACTAACTTCATTTGGTATTTAAAATTTAATATTTAATTTAAACAAAGATGCTTACATTTTCATGAAGTGCAGCAAGGGGCAACTAAGAAGTTCAAATAACAGTTAAAGCCTGACTGAGAGGATGTCAGTGTGCTGTGAAGATAAAGACTTAATCAGTAGTTCTGATACTGAAATAAGATCCAAAATAACAGTTTATGTTGAACTACACATATACCAAGTTTTTACTCAACCTTTTGCCTGAGTAATTTACAACACTCTTCCTCTGAGAAGGTACATACTTGTTTCTTTTTTGCTGTAAGAACAATTCTTTAAAAAATCACACATACCCACCACTATCCCTCAGTATTGGAAACTGGGGGCTGGGGGTCATGTGTGGCTCCTCCAAACAAACTTATGGACAACTGTGACTTGTATGAGCAAATCCTGTACTGATTATAAAAACAACCTCACTCTGGAAGATCAGGGAACAACTCACTTGCAAGGCATTCAACAGACTACTTGGTACCGTTTATTCTAACTGGACATTTCCTGCATTATTTTGAGTTATTTGGCATGTTTAATTAGCTAAACCCCTTCTTATAAAAACTTCAGCAAAGGGGATTCGAACTAGAGTAATGCTGTGTTTACCCTTGCTAAACCCAACTCAGCTACAGGTATTATTACAAGCTTGAAGTAAATATTTAAGAAAAACACCCACAACCAACAAATAAATATAATAGATTCCTTTTTAACTGTGCTAGTTAATGACAGCTAATCTACTTTAAATTCAGGAAAGAAGTGCTTTTTTATTAAAGTGAAAATCTTCTGTTTGGGTAGATACGCATTTCAGAAGGGGCATATAGAAGTTTTTCTAGGATATTATTACTAGGAGGAACATGGAAATCCAACTGGTATCAGCACCAAATACTTCCTAAAAAAAGCAGCCTCAGGAGAATTAATCTAAACTATGTCTTGACAACTCTCATTTACAGAACCAGTAGCTTTCCTAACTTGCACAGAAGCAAAGAGATGGCATTTCCCTTTGTGTAGTAATGTGCGTTCACACTCAAGCTTAATCCAAAAATACTCTTCTGCAAACAGAACAGCAGCTTTGGTATTAAGCTTATTTTATGAGGACCACAGTATGATTAAGGATAATAATGGATTCTTTAAAAGTTCTTTGTGAACGAGTATTTAAAAATAGAAATAGCTAGTTATTTGCATCTTCCTCATAAAGCATAAGTCACATTGTCCTACATCCAGGATAAAAGCACGAACCAATGTAGTCGTTTCATGCATGCATTCCAAATTATTTTACAGTGTTACAATCCTGGAACTTCATATATCCTGTACACTTTGTTTACTGGGAAAAAGACCACTCCCCCCTCCCAATTTAAATCCAAATTACTACTATTTTACAAGTGTACTTTCTCATTGGCTTTGTATTGGACAGTTACAGATGCAGCACCTTCTAAAGCTAGTGACATATTTGACTAAAAAAAGAGTCGGAAAACCTTGCTTTGAATGTTAAGTATCTGCAGCTAATCAAGCACTGTCATTTTATCACCAAATGCAGGTGGTACGGATAAAAAAAATGGATTTGAATGAGAACTTTTAAGAGATTTCTTGGCTTCTCTTCTATGTAAGAACAACAGTCTAAAGATTATTAAAACTCAATTAATTGGTATTTTAATTCATCATTAGGCTGCACAAATAACTTTGCAGGACTAAACTGAATATAGGTTGCACTGCCTAGAGGCTATAGTAATTTGAGCAGTCTAGAAGACTAGAGGTGCCTTTGCTTCTCTATTATAACTTGTATTTTAAGGGCATTTTGAGGAAAATTTATCTTGTACTGATATCAGTAAATACAGTTTAAATTACACTATCATAAACTATTACAATAATTATAAAATTACGAAATAGTGATAATCTATACTTATCATTATTTATTGTTATAAATACCAAGTTCCTCAAATAATAACCAGTTAATTCAACTGTTGCAGAGAAAGTATTATTTGGCTAAAATGAATAATACACACAGTATAAACTCTAATATTATTATAGGATTGTCTTGTTCTATTATCCCTCGGAAAGAACTCTATTTTCACATATCTGCAGTATAAAGCATTATCTGCAAGTGGCATTTGCGTGCAACATCAGCTCTTGGTTCTTCCAACAAAACAAATCATAAGCTCTCTTAGAACTGGCTCTAGTTACCAAAGAACAGCCAGCCAGAAACAACACCTCCAAGCCTCTGTGTGCTGCTCTCCTCTGCACCATCCCACATATATGAAGCATATTCCTAACCATTCAAGGCTACTGGTTTCATGTGCTTCACCAAAAGAGAAAACATTTCTCTAACATAGGTTTGGCATTCAAACTCCAAGGAGTTATCCCAATGGGAGAATAATTAAATAGAATGGAAAAATCTTGCAAGTTGAAATGGACTGGACCAAATTACTACTTCTACTCTCTTCCATGCCTAGTAATTCCTCCAATATGTCCACATGTTTACATATATTTACATGCACAAATGTCAGTACTCACAAAAGCTCCATTCAGTCTCAGCAACCAAATGACCTGTGATACCATGAGTACACACAGATTTCACAGTACATCTTTCTGGAAACTGAGGCCATCCACAACAATTTCAACACTGTGTACCAGTATCAGAGCTTAAATATGATGTCCACTTCCAAGACCTATTTGAATGTCAATATCAATTGCACTGTCACATGCATGTGTCACCAGGCACAGGGGCTCATCCAAATACAAAGAAAAAATTATGATGGCATTGGTCAACACCAAATTAAACAGCAGCTGTCTTTGTATGTAAGATTTTGTATTTTCTTTTTGTTTTTAAAATGAACTAACAAGCTTATTTTAGCATGAAACAACACCTTATAACCCTTTGTTTCTACATTCACTAAGAGCATCATCATCTTGTTCATCATCTCCACCAAGAGATGCAACATCCTGCACCCCACTAAACAAGACGTTCTACGTTAGAGCTATTATGCAAAAGGGATGAGGAGCCACACTACCCCTTTGCAAATAAAATCTCATACTTGAGTCGCAAAAGTTTATCAAGGTCAATAATTTAGAACTGAAGTTATTAGAACTATGAGAGAGGATTTGCAGAGACTAGAAATAAACCATCTTACTTTTAAAGATTTAAAAACTCATTTCATGATGGTTCTAGACTTGAAGCTCATTGCCCACTATCAGGCAATTCAAGGTCATGAACACTTTCACTTACTTTCATGACAACTGGCCTATTAATACTAAACTTTCCCTACATAGGGATGTTGTTTAACTCTCCATCTAATGCCTAAACTACATTGGCTCTGACATGGTAGTGGCATCTGTGAGACTTACAAGTCAACTAAGTATTCTGGTAACCATATCTTCAAGGATATGCTCAATAAAGATAAAAACAAAAGCATCCATATAGGGAGAGAAAAAACATTAAATAAACACATTAAATGCTCAGAATTAAATGCAAAGCAAGAGAGAATGACACTCAAAACATTACAAAACTGTGTAAAGTTGCAATGTGCTTACTTTTTCAATACAATCTAATCCTACCTTCTCGAATAAGGTAGAAAAACCTAAGGAAGTTCAACAAAGAGCAACAGGGATAAATAAAATTAATCAAAGAGATCAAGTGTACCCTCAGCAGTTTTGCAGATGACCCCAAGCTGAGTGGTGCAGTTGACACAACTGAAGGATGGGATGCCATCCAGAGGGAGGTGGACAAGCTCAAGAAGTGGTCCCATGGGAATTTCATGAGGTTTAACAAGACCAATGCAAGGTGCTGCTCCTGGATCGGGGTAACCCCCAGTATCAACCCAGGCTGGGGGATGAACAGATGGAGAGCAGCCCTGCTGAGATGGACTTGGGGGTGCTGGTGGGTGAGAGGTTGGACATGACCCAGTAATGGGCACTCACAGCCCAGAGAGCCAAACGTGTCCTGGGATGCATCCAAAGCAGCGTGGGCAGCAGGGCAGGGGAGGGGATTCTGCCCCTCTGCTCTGCTCTGGTGAGACCCCACCTGCAGTGCTGCATCCAGCTCTGGGAGCCTCAGCACAGGAAGGACATGAGCTGTTGGAGCGAGTCCAGAGGAGGGCCAACAAGATGATTAGAGGGATGATTCTAATCCATCTGCATGATAAGTGGCTACCCAGAGTAAGACTCTTCAGCATGGAAAAGTGTAGGAACATGAGAAAGGTTTATAAAATCATGAGTGGCTTGGTCAGGGCAAATTAATTGTTTGCAAACTCTTTCGACACAAGAGATGGAGCTCTCAAAGAAAACTAGAAGGTAGCAGGTGCAAAATAACACAAGGAGGTGGTTAAAGTGATTAAATTGTGTACCATTGGATTTCCAAGATATAAAAGCATATACAAGCCTAAGGGGACACTGAACAAGTTGGTAGAAAAGTAAAACTCCACAGGTCACTGAAAATACAGAAATATCATTTAGCTTTGGAAGATGCAGTTGCATGCTGAGGCAAGAGAGCGGAGAAGCTTCACAGACGTTTATCCCATCCTTGTGGGGTGTTTCCTGGGGATTTGGTTTGGTCACTGGCAGAGGTAGGATAACGGGACAGATGCACATTTGGTTTGGCCTGTAGGGACAATAGTTCTTCATGTTTCTGTAGCTTAAGACATTTCAGAAAGATTTACAGACAGGAATTTCAGCTGCTGCTAACAAATTTCATAGTTAACAGCACCTGTTGGAATACCAGCCAAACACCATACCATGAAATAACTAATATTCTGTGATAGCTCATGTCCACAGTTGATCATCTAAAATGAAAGCTGACCAAAAGACTGCTTTAGTAATTTTACTATTACCTGGGAAACTGTACTACTGTATTCTAGTTAGAGGAACAACTGCTCCTCTCATTTGAGTGTTCATAATTAAGATGAAAGCACTGAAAGCAATGAGTGGCCTTTTATGCATATGAACTTGCTAGTCAAAAGCAACTGGGGATAAGGGGTACTTTTGAAAGGGACAACACTGAATTCATGAAAATCTGTAACAGGAATTACACCTGGGAGAGGCAGAACTTAGCCTAAGTCAACATTCCCACAGGAGCTCTGTATACTCCAGCAAAACCTCTTCTGCAATCTCCTGCTTGATACTGACACACGTCTGCAGAGTTCAGTAGCTCTGTCACCAAGGGACTCTGCCCTCATAGCACTGACTGCAAAATGGAGTGGTAGTGTGGGAAAGAGGCTGTATTAGGAGAGAGGAAAATTACCCCACAACAATTCCAAATATAGCAATTCTGACTCTGCAGGGAGTGTTTTCAATCACGCCTGACAATTTTGATTTTACAAGTGGTCTATTATCAGAGTCACGCAAATGACTACAACTCCTTACGAGTATCCATTAGAGGAGAGAAGAATGCATGAGTTCAGGGCACCAGGAGCCATACAAGGAAGCCAGAATATGCTGCAAGCTGAGGTACCCTTTTCAGACCACAGATTTCTTTCATATGCAAGTACACCTTAAAAATACTGTTTCACTTTCTCTGAGCAAAGAAGTGCAGTAACAGACTGGGTGAGAATCTGTTCTCTTCTAAAGGAGATCCAGGCATGTTTGCCCATCCAAGCCACTTGCCTCAGGAGATCACAGCCTGACTGCCAGTCACAACCTTTTCCTTTCCCTGGGAAGGGAAGAGGCAAAGATGTGCCTGGATTTCTCTGTCACCTCAGACTGTAACTCAAATTGCTGTTTGGCAACATACACAAAGTCCAGGTTGAATTCTAGAAACAGCTTTATGAAAGCAGCAGGTCAACCTATAAATGCACCTAAAGAAAGCAAAGTAAAATTGAACCCCTTCCTAAAACAAGATTTGTCCCCTCCCTTTGTACACGTTCCTTAACATCTCTGATTCTAGGATGACAAAAGTATGCCATTTAGTTTTTATTCCAAAAAATCTTTGGTAATACTGTCATCTTAAACACAATAAAGATTCTTTTCACAAATGCTATTTAGTGGCAGTTACCTATATAAAATGCAAACTAATTTACTAACACAAGTATTTCTCAAATACCCACTAAGTCACATCATTACTTTATCCTCCATCTCAAGAAATGAAGCTGTATAACCAGATCTCCTTAGATCTGACGGGCTAGGGTTAAAGTCCAGTAGGAAACAGATGGCTGCTGGTTGTTGATGCACCAGTGTTCAGGCACCTAAAGAGTCACTAGAGGACCAAGGTTTGCATCATCCTCCAGCAAAAGTGTGTCACCATTACGGCACTGAACACAAGGTAGCAAGAGATGCGTTACACACAAATTTGAAAGATGCAAATTTATTGCCAAGCATATATATAATTCTGAGTGGACAGACGATCTTACTGACAATACCTGAGACCTTGACCACTTCAAACTCAGTGCAAAGCCTTTTTACACCAGAACTAAATATGAAGCCTACACCTGGAGTTTTGAGGGACTGTAGGACTTATTTAAAGTCATCAAATCAAGCTTTAGAGATTAGATTAACTTTTTTAAAAGAGTTTTTCTATTTTCATGTGATAATATCAATTTACAACTCATGACAGATTTAAAAATAAAGTGTCTTGCTCATCTGCCAGAGCTCACCATCCCTCCAGAAAAGTCTGCAAAAGCAAATGAACTCACTCACAGTAGGCCTTCGGAAATCCAAATTTTCATCTTAGAATCCCGTCTCGTCACCTGGGCAGTGCAAATACTCTCAGCAGCCAAAAGAACGAAAGAATAGAGGGCTTGGAAGGTTTTCTTTAAGTTGGCAGCAGTCCTTAAAGAGACAGGATCTCAACAAATCCTTAGTGCCAGCAGTGACCTTCACTAAGCCCTTCAGCACATCTTCATTAAGTACAAGGGCTCCACACCAGGATTTTTAATCAAAAGTGATCAATGTGGCCTACAGTTTCAAACTACATTCAGTTTCCAACATTCTCTTCTAGAGTTATCTTGACATCCTGCTCCGGATGCCACCCACAGAGAAGACAAACGGGAGTGCTGACACCTCCACCAAAGGGCAACCTTTCAAACTCATAAGCTACTAACCAGCCAGTAATGGTGCTACAATCAAGCAGTTGAAACTTCAGAAAATATTCTTCCAGATAACTCTACTACAAAGATGAAAATTCTAGTAGATGAGGCAAATAAGTAAACTCTAGCTATCACAACAAGGCTACTTCAGCTCTTTAGAGTAGGCCAATTAGTAGCACTCAACTCAAAAATTTATCTAAGAATTAACACTTTATGCTCATCAGAAGAGGCACAGTGAAAGGGTAACATTATCCACTGGACAGTTGTACTTCTCCAACCTGTTGCAAAATACTTCAACTAATGATGAATTCTACAGCAACGTTTCAAATTTTTCAAAAGGTATGACCAGTGCTCAATTACTGATGATTTAGTTACTGAATTCCTTTCTGAATAAATAACTTTGGAGCAGCTTTTGCATAAGAAGGGTTTCTCCAGCCTTATCTGCATCATAGAGTCAATTCACGTTTGACTGAATTGTTTCTGACTGTCTTCTTCCTATAGCATTTTATTTGTTTCTTGGCTTCAGGCAGCTCTACATCGAAAGAACTCATAGTTTCCAACACAGGAGCAGGACCTGTATACTTACACATCTCAACCATGTTTTTTCTAGGAGTGAGTGTGTGGAGGAAGAAAATACCTCCCATGCAGTCACATTTGGTAGAGAGGAACCTCGAATATGTGTCCCTCTCTAGAGCATTAGTGATGAATTTGTGCTTTTTAGACACACAGAATTCTTAAAAAGTTGACGCACAGATCCCAGTCAAAACTGGAACCTGCATTAGGGTGGTGCTGACAGGTAACCTAAGTGCCTTGCCACAGGAGAAAACACAAATGCAACAGCTGCTCTGCCACATGCAACACCAGCCCATCATCTCAGACCTGTAACTTAAGCAGCCATCTCCTCCCTTCCTTCAGCTCTCCAAATCCATGCAGTCCCAGGACTATCTGGATACTGGGAAAGGTTTCTGAAGCACAATCCACTTTTTTAGAGTGATCATTCAATTCACACAGGAAATTAACTCTCTGTCACTATCGGGTCTTTGTTACTTCATTGGAGCATCTGCTGAGTTTCAGGACTCAGTTGCTGACTCTCTTTGGTTAAGTCTACACTAGAGCTTCTTGCACAGTGCAACAGAAGAGGGTCAATACAGCAAAATCCTGCTGCAGAAACCTCAATGGCCAAACTATGTATTTTGAAGGAAGTTTTACTTTTGACTGGTTGTTGTCTGGTTCTGTGGACTTAAATGTCTATTTGTAACTGGTGTATGTAATTCCTTTCAATTTCATCTGAAAGGAATTCTATTTGTGTGCCTGAGATGCTTCACAACAAAGCAAACAAAGAACTGTGAAATGGGACAATCAAGAGATGCACTCCAAAAGTACACTTTGATCTGAACTGAATCGCTAATGGGAACAGCCATTAAGAGGCTCTACATAACCAAACAGATTCTGTGTAGTTTCAGGCCTATGGAATGAGGGGTAGATTCCTCTTGCCCCCCTACTTTTTGTCCACTGAAGAAACTTTGTTGCTGTTAGATCATATCACTGAAATACAAACAATCTGAACACACTTTAAAGTTTAGGCAGGTACAGGCATTGCATCTGTAGTTCATTTGAGCTATGGAGCAATGCAGTTTGAAGATTTGTGCTATCATCTAGCTAACGTTAACTGTGGTACTAAAAAGTAGATTTTCAGTGGCATAAACTATTGCACCAAGAGTGGTTTTTCACTGGATGACAAAGCCAAGCACTGGAACGAAACAAGTCACCCAGTGACAGGGAGGCCCACTGATTTGGAACAGTGCAAACAGCTCAAGTCTATCTTGCAGTCCTCCAGTGGAGTAAGATGCCACTGACCGGAACAGCAAGAAAAGTAAAACAGTTTTAAAAGCTTGCCTTCCCACTACAGAATGCAAATCTAAGAAAGAAAACAAATCTCATCCATTAAAATAGATTGCTTTGTCTTTTCCTTACTCTACTGCATAGACAGTTTGTACATGTACTACTTAACTGCAGTTATTTTTGACAAAGGTCACATCAAGATGGCAATCTGAATTAGCCAGAGGCTTCCTCAAATTGCAGGCACCTGGAAGTTGTTTGTATCTTCCAAAACTGGCATCTAGAATATTCTCAACTTTAGAAACAGGCTACACAAATCTGAATTTTCATGCTGCAGAAATAGAAAGGAAGCCACAATCTCTCTCATGAGAAAGCCACAATTGAAATAGTTCCCAAGGGAAAACTGTAATCATGCAGGTTATTTTTTCCCTCATTTTAATTTTCAATTTCAGTCAGCAACTGCAGAACAAAATGGACATGTTAGACAAGGCCATTACAAAACCAGTCTCTTGTTTATGAAAACTTACCAGGTCAAGGTACATGCAGTGTTTTTCCTCATTCTGAGACAAGTGTGTATCTCCCTTTTAATGGCCTTCCATCAGTTTACTCATTCTTTTTGTCCCACATAGAGCTCCAGGCATTTCAGCAGCATGGTAAACTAGCAACACCTTTAACTAAAATAATCATCAAGTCTTTCTCACTGCATATAAGTTATTGCCATTTCAATGAAAGCCCTGACAAAAGGTTAAAAATGGAATAAGAGGTTTCAGAGACGTACAGTTGTAGAATGACTTTGTGAAGGAAGGGCCCCTAAGTTATCTATCCCTGTTAATTATCATGTGGGGACAGACATCGATTATCTGTGCAAACACAGAAAAGGACAGTGAAGCTTTTGAAAAGGAGCAGTGAGGCAAATAAGCAATTATTGATTCATGTGTTTGGCAAACATTTTCACCCACTCACGAGAAGGAGAGTTTAAGAGGATTTTCACTACACAGTAATAACAGAGGCAGCCTCTCCAGCTCATAAAAGGGAAGTCAGAACATAAGCCAGATGCAAAACTCCAACAAACACTGATTCACAGCTCCAGTCACACTCAAAGTCATGTATGAAATGAGCAATTCAGTCACCCAATAAGCCAAGAAGGGGAAAGAGAGGGCAATTATGTCTCTGTTCAACAGAGCACCATTTAAAGTATTCCTTCTGATTCAGCACCAACCCTTGTGATCAGTATTCTTGGCCTACCATCAATGAATTTAATTACACAATTATTTGAAAAAACGCAGCGTTCTCCCTTCCCTGCTTGGCCACAACCAGTCCAATACAAGTCACAGGAATTAGTCAGAAAGAACATGTAGAGTAGCTACCTCCAGTTTTATTTTTGAAGTTCAAGTCACAGAAATGTATGGATATTAGCTCAAGCATTACTGAAAGTCACGTGTTTCTTTTCATTGAGCAAATGGAGCTTAATCTTCTCTATTAATTGATACAACGTGAGGGGTCATGAAAAGTGCACCAAGTTACTTAACACCCATCAGTTACTCATTTGAGATTCTGGGATATTTAACTGACAGCTGTATGTTTGGATCCATGTCATCTAGCATCATTTTGCCCAACTGCTGGATCGTCCTCTCCTGCTGAGCACTCAAAGGCAAGTTGTTTCAGCTCCTTCCTAGCTCTGCCTTCTTTCACCTCCACATGCAGCTAGCATACTTTAACAGCTCTGCTGACAAACACACTTGCTATCCCATAGTCAATACCTGCTTAACTCCTTCTTTTTTCTACTTGAAACAGCTGCACAAACTAATTAATACAGATACTGTAGCAATAAGCACAAAGTTCCTACCATTCAAGCTGAAATAAGTGTACTTTAAAGTCAATGTTCTTAAACAGGAAGGAATTCAATACAAAGGAAAGAACAGGGCCTTAGCCACGTGAAAACAATACTGTTCTACTGCGGTCTGACGCATTAGCCACTGGTTTGGGAACGAGATGCCCTCTCCCCTTTATGCCAGGTTTGGGCTTTTCCCTCCTACACTTGGGAGCTGGTGGAGGGGAGGGAGACTACAAGAAGGCAGCAAGTAAGGAAGTTATGGCTCTCCTTTTTCAACTTGTGCCATCTTCCATAGACAAAGTATTTATTTGCTTTTGTTGTTACAAAGCAAAAATGTTAAGCAGGATTCAAGACCCAAATACCTTCCTTAACATAGTAAGGATGTGTCTCATTTTCAAAGTTGACCAGAAAGCTTTGGAAGAGACACTGTTCTTTCAGATGCCCACATGGCACTATCCATCCCAAGAGGCGATTAATTTTGGATCCTGACCGATGCCCTGATGTTCCAAGCATATCAGCTACGCATTAAGCAAAGGACTTCACTAAAGGACAGGAATTTAATTGAGTCTATATTCAGGTATGTCTCTGAAAGTTAGAGGGTAAGGCAGAGATGTAGTAACTAAAAATGTTTTAAAGAACACACGTACGACCTCTTTCTCAGGAATTCAAGTTGTGTAGCCTATATTCAACTCTCTTCAACACACGGGAGCCAGTCAGATCACAGACTCCCCATTATAAGCACAGTAAAGTGCATCATACAGCTGCTACTTCAGCTTCAGGAAAAACTTTCACACCAGCTCTAAAAATTCAGGGAGTAGGAAAATAACTGCAGATATCCAAAGAGACAGAAAAAGTACAGTATTATCAGACAGCAAGCTTCTGTACAACTTAACCATTTCTAGCCTTAGAAACAACTATAACTTGGAAGTCAAATCAGAACATGTTGGCGAGGAGAACCACTGGGAACACCAAGGGTGCAACAGTATTTATTTTCACGTTTTCTGTCTAAGCCTTAGAGCCTACTCTTAAGGACTTCTTTGACCCTGTTTAGGACTCTGCCTATCTGCAACATTTACTAACCTCATTCTTCAGTTCCTTCTGTTCCTTCAGCCCAGTCAGTATGGCTGTTCTACTACAGCACTTTTAAGTCTACTTTTTTCAACTGTACATAAACACAAGCCTCTTTTTACTTGTCCATCCATTCCACTAAACATTTTTCTCACTCCTA
Source organism: Platysteira castanea (assembly GCA_013397175.1). Taxonomy (NCBI): domain Eukaryota; kingdom Metazoa; phylum Chordata; class Aves; order Passeriformes; genus Platysteira; species Platysteira castanea. The sequence goes on along the minus strand of VYXC01012111.1, from coordinate 54,398 downwards.
CCTTTATCAGATGCCATCATAAAGCCTCTCTTTGGCAAGGCCAATTTTAAAGGAAAATATAAAATTACCTCATTACTACACAGCTATCTTTATAAACTTATCCCATTAATTCAGAACCATTTTCAAGCTATCGGCCAGTTACCAATTTCATACATTTGGCTAACTGACAATTTCCTCCACCAGCTCACAGTACCAAATTTTATTTTACCTCTGAGACATGGGCCAAAATACTTCCAATGGACTCAGAACTCTAACCAAACCAACCACAAAAGCAAGGCACCCAGTAGTAACACCATGCTTAAATTAAAGGCAGTGAGCAAAGCGTATGGGTTGTGGTTTGCTTATTTCTTACGGCAATATATTCCTAATTTTAGACACTTGAATGCTGTTAACACTAGATAAACTGCACACATAGCAACTACTGAAGTAGATGTCATTTGAAAAAACACTCAGCCCTACTCACTTTCTGTGCTAAACTCCAGGCAGCATTTTAAATATCACAGGGAATGACAATTCTAATTGCATACTGCAGAATTAAATCCAAGATTGCTGTCAAAGCAACATTCCAGAATATGTTAACTTTGAAATCACTGTTAGCGCAGGGAATAAACTCAAGTTAGCTCTTTCTTAACTCTGCTCCAGTTTTTCAGCTATATGAACTGCTCTTTTTGGAAACATCTTTACATTAATAATGTCAGCTTTTCCTTCAACATACTTTACTAGAAGGGGACAATCAAAATTTAGGTGATTTGGTTGTCTTTTTAGAGGTTTAATACAAAGCAATTTATGCTTCACGTCTCTAATTACTTCACCAAGAACAAATCTGACCACAAAGAAAAAGAAGTTCCTGGGAAGAAGTCAGCCTGAAATTAGTCATAGTTCATTTTCATTTGAGAGCATGTATTTGCCAGTGCAGAAAGTTTTGATTGAGCCTCCTTAAGCAGAGAAAACTGTCAGCCAAATAACCATCATTTCCAAATAGCTTTATTTTCCTATAGCTATGACATTTATTTAATTAAAAAGTGTGATTAGTAATCTCATCTGAACACAGCAAGACGATTACCTAAAGATAAAGTTCAACAAATCTCTTGAGATCAGTATTGGCCTTGTACACACATCCTCTGCAGCAGACCTGGCAGATCAGAGGCTACAGCAAGGGGACTAACCACAAACGTGTTTATGTGCTGGGGTCCTTGTGGAGCCAACACTGTCGGTGACTTTCTCGCACAACTAAGCTGCTCCTTCTGCAGAAACCCAAGTAATACATTTCTACTGGGAGCAGCAGGAATTTGAGGAAGAGTGCTAAGAAAAAAGGTAATTTTAAGGTCAAAACAATTAACAGTGACTTTTTCTTGAGTTATGTCATCAAGGTTGTACTTTGCATTACAAAATTAAGGAATTCTATCCAAGTTCCTTTCCATTTTCTTGTTCTTCTCTTCAGGGAATAAAAAAACATCAGACCTATCTAGGGCAGGGACTATTAACAGCTTGTCTCTCTGATTTGAGCACATTATCCCTGTAACGCAAACATTTGAGCAGCATGGTACATAAAAAGGCAACCCATCTCTACGTTCCTTTCAAGGGTCAGTTCTCTTCATGACCTCACTGCACTTCCAATCCCAAGTCTTCTGCATCAGATATCCATTATCTCCCTCCCATTCTTCTGCCTAGGCTCGTCCTTCTTGTGCTGTGCTTTAAAACAAGAAAGGCTTCCTTTTGGCCTTGAAACTGGTGGTTGCTCCAGGAAAGCAGTACATTTTCTGTCAAATGGCCTGTGAAAATTCAGGCTCCCTTGCATCTTTGAATCTGCCTGTGTACATTAATAGAACTGTTAGTTCTGTTTCAGTGTAAGACCTCAACCACAACAGAAACAGCAGCTTTAGCAGTAGGTAGGTAGTGTGGTAATTTCCAATATTTCCATAAGCAAACTTACCCTTAATTCTGTCAGTTACCTTCTTCCTTGGTTTTCTCTTTCATCCTTCATTGCCCCAGATATACTCCTGCCTGCCCCTAGCCAGCTATTGTTGCCCTTTCAAAGACTACATCTCGTATCAGTGCCAAATTTGAACATATTTGGGCAGAACCAAGACAAGGACAGCAGAGCTTATTCTCCAGAACTGTACTTCAACTATCAGAAGCTGGATGAGAAATGCACCACTTAAATATACTTAGTTCATTCTTGGTTTTAATGTGGCTGGTAATACTGCCCTTACACTGTGTGCTGTTCAAAAGCTAAGAGAACCAACCCCTAATACAGGACTTGGAAACCAATAAATATTGACATTTTAAACATAACTCCCAACATTTTTAGATGTTTGTCACCTTTAATATCCAACTCCACTATGGAGATACAGGGTTATTTTGTTTCTGATAATGAGCTACCTTCCCAGTCACTTTTCAATAAGGAATACATTTCATTCTGTTACAATATTTAGCTTAACATGGAAAGAGTTTTTTCATATATTCAGTCAATTTCTATTCCACAAAGCAAGAGGAATGCAGCTTGTACTCAGCAACATTATAACTCTTTCCTATCTTGTGAAGAGGCACCCCTTTATCTCCTTTTAGGTCCTTTCTCTGAGGTTACACGACAGTTCAGTTCAGAAGGCTTCTTACTAAAGCAGCAATTTTAGTCCACATAACTGGCAAAATCAAGAGTGTAATACCTTAGGTCATTTATCACTATGAACTTCCAGTTAAGTCCTTCAGTGTCATATATTCTTCCACACGTGTTTTGCATGTAAATCCGAGCCTATTATGCTGTTGAAATCTTTCCTCACCTGAGAACATATTTTGTCTTTTTAATCTTAATTATGTATTTCATGTGAAAGGAAAATATATTATTTGGTTCCTTTTTCCTCCTTGGTGTTTGATAATTTTTACACCTTGCTTCATATTAGTTTTTGATACCATGGCAGAACTAACCTGATGCTCAAGTGACAAAAATCAATCCCTAAGAAACTGAAGAGTAGAGTGTACTTGGGCCTGTAAAAAAAAAGTTTAAAAAAAGTCCCAAAGTACTTAATTTGTCCTCAATATATCTATGTAACAAAGCAGCTTATAAATCTGCCTTGTTTAATATTACACAGTGAATTAATGCACTTCTACTCCCAAAATACCTCTGATGTAACATAGTAACCAATGCCACCCAATAAAACCAATGCCATCTACTATCATTATCATCCACTAAGGCACTTAATGAAAACTTTACATAAACTCTAAACAATGACTTAATTAAGACAGGACCAGGCGTGACTGAAATTGCCACAAAGAGGACTCAAAAACTAGGTAATGTAGCATTAAGGCCGCCCGTGCAACCCTTATTTGTCAGTGCAGCACATGTGCTGTAATTCTCAAACTCCGCAGCGCTTTCCACAGGACTCCCTACTTATCTATGTGCACATAATGGACCTCCTGTAGAGATGAACACTGATGCCTCGTGATTGAGCTTATTGTCTGATGGACCTCTGTCTTATTTATTGAAGAAAAGGAACAAAAGAAGGGATCACAGAAGCAGGGACTACAATTAAGATAGAGAAAAGGCACTGTGGAAGAAGATGCCTATCCCTCCTCTTAACACTCATTTCTCCTGTGGTTAAGCAAGCCTCATTAAACTAGGAGATCTCAAAACTGACAATTTTGTATCCCACCTCTCAAGTTAGAACAGGAGTCAGAGCCCAAAGTATTAGCAAAGGAGGCAAGTGGGAGTGAGATTCCTACCCAAGTAGTGGAAACACTCCACAAAGAAATAAATTGAAGTGTAAGATACTATTTTGGCTGCTCAAGACCATGAAAAACCCTCCTCTCATTTGCTGCAGTATCAACATGTAACAAAGCTTCAGCATACGCACAGCAGGAATCGAGCTCAGGCAGCCCAAAAAATTTACAGACTGCACTTTTAAGTGTTCAAACTGAGTATCAAGGTACATCCATCCTCCCCTTACCACACTCAAACACAGGGCTCTGACACTTCCCTTTCACTGCCTAGAGGTCATATACAGCATTATGGAGAGCAGCGCCTTCTTGCTCTTCGAACCCACTCATGTTGCCTCAGTGGACGTGAACTGCAAGTCACGTCCTGCTCATGAACTTGCCTACAAGCAGAAACACCACGGGCTGCATAGCCACCCAGTTAACCAAGTGCTCCTGCAAAAGGGTTTTACAGCTTTAACTTTCCAACAGCGGGTTAACACAGGGGAGACAACAACACAGACAAATCCATTCCAGAAGCATATTCTAGAAAAATATGAGATTTTAAACACAGTAGTTCTCATTCTTAGCTATATAACAGGATCTTCCATAAATACCAAGTTTAAATTGTCATGTTGGTATATAACCACAACAGTAGGTAGTCAGGTCATTTTGCTACAAACTGTTCATTGCTTTAACAGATAAACTGCTGCTTGGAACAAATACTATATTTAGTAATCAAAGACTCCAAATTTTTTCAAAACAACCTTGCAAAAACAAACATACTCAGGCTCCGCTGGAAAACCAAACAAAAACACAAAGCAAATAAGAGCACAACTATTTATACATCTGCCAAGCAAACATCCTACAGCAAATGATACAGTAAAAAAAGGGAAGGTATTGAGTAAGAAAACTAACCCTCAGTTCTTTGGGGGTGACGGGGGGAGAGAGTTACTGCTTTAAGTTAATCGAATCAATTCTACCATTTTTACCCATAATATCCTATTACATTTACTATATTTCTAAATGATAACATTTGTTTTCTGACAGTCAATTCATTAATACATGTATTTCACCTCTCCAATACAAAGCTTTAGAAATAGGTATAGCGTTATGAAAGGACCACTCTTCCCTAGCAGTCAGCAAATGCTAAACCACAGGGACTCAACTGCTCTGTCCCTGATTCATCACACTGGAAAAGGCCAGTTTTTAGTTAGCAGTATTGTGTTGGTCGCCACCAGTTATCCAAAAAATGTATAGTTACTCAAGGAAGAAAGAAACTTTGCTTATTTTCATTTTCATGGCACTACTACAGTCAACTAACAACAGTAATCTACAACACTCTCACATATTAACAGTTTTTCCTATATTTTTTCCCATTACACAAATTTTACACACTCAAACAAGCTTACTTTTCTATACCTCAAAGGGAAGCTGATAGCTTCTAAACTTTGATTTGAGGCAAGGCAGAAAGCAAACCCTTTTTGACAGCCAAACATCCACTCCTACATGTTCAGGTTATCATTCCTTTTTATGGACAGATATGACAGAGGCAAATGTACTGCTTCTTGAAGAAGCTGGGGAAAAAAATTACACCCCTTTTCTTAACCTTGTAGATACTGCTTCTAATAGGTACTGGTTTAAAATTTCTGTTCAGTAGAGTCAGGAGATACCATTTCCACTGAGAAGTTCTTCAAAACAAACAAAAAAACCCCAACACAACCCACAATCCACTCTTCCAGGGAGTTAAACTATGCTGTTAACAATAATCGTCAAGAGATAATCAGACTTCTCAGTTCTGTCTATTTAAAGCACTGCAAAGCAGCCTCACAAGGCTTGACACAAGTTTCCATCTGAAGCTGTCTACTATAAAGTTGAACGCAAGAAAAAAGCAGCAATAACAGGGTTACACCACTCAGTTATGTAAGTTACAAAGGTTCAAATTTAGATTTATATTTAGTTCATCAATTCCCACCCAGAGTTCAACTCAGTAAACTGATCTATTTTTAGCTTTTGACTCTTTTGGACATTTCCTTCCTTCATCTGTGTAAATGCGTCAGAGCTTCTCAAATGTTTCCCTTTGGCTAGGGTAGGATGCATCTGATTCCAAGCTTAAAAAAAAGTTAACACACACACACGCCGAGTGGTTATTGTTGGCTGAATTACACTCTTGTTCTGAGTTAAGCATAGGCAAATCTAACTCAATCCTCGTGCTGTACTAGAAAAGATACTGCTCCTTCCGCACTGACAGGTTAAAGCACATCATGGCTAAACTCTACAAGAATCACAACTAGACAAAGTGTACTTTATCGCCTTCTATAAGCAGGCTTGATTTGGGTCTCCTGCCTTGATAATTCAGCAGACAAACAGAATTTTCCCAAAATCGGGACAGAAATGAAGTTCAGTTTTGTAACTTCCTGCTCAGCCACCAAGGCAAGAAATTCAATCAAGTACAATTCCTTGGTTTTCCTCCAAAGACAGCCTTCCACTACATGTGAAGAAGCTGGTATCTTAGTTTTTATTTATTTATTTATTCATTCATTTAATATAAAGCATTAACAAGCCAATTCTGGCCTGATTCTGGCCTGGAGGGAACATGGTTAGGACCTGGAGGTTATTCTATACCACCTCATGTCATTTTCCAGGAACAAGGGGAAGGGCTCACTCCCAACTTCAGGTAGCATGGCAAAGGGAGCAGCCAGGGAGTGTCAGGGGCCTCCAGAGGGACTAAGCAATAACATTTCTGGTACACTCTGTCATTCCTATCATTACTGTTTCCTTATCTCATTACTGTTCCCAGTAAATTGTTCTTATCTTAACCCATAATCCTTACCTTTTGTGCCTCCAAGTCTCCTCTCCATCCCACCACAGGGGAGAGGGGGGGAGTGAGCAAGTGGAGTGAGGGGAACACCATTCCTAAACCATGACAGCCAACCAACAAGTTATTAGATAAGCCAATATGGCTGATCTCATCTTTCCATCTGAAAACGTGCCAGAGTTCTAATATATTTTAGTTTGGCTTGCCTTTGTTGTCCTTACAGAAGCCCGGCTCACACGATACCCTGTTAGTTAAGCAATGCACAGTACCGATTTCTTCTTTGAACTTTGCAAACTATGGCAAATTCAAGCCTAACAACTATCTTTAAGTGTAGAAGACAAGTATTTAAAGCACAGGAAGTGTGACTTTAAGAGGTGTAAAGCAAGAGCATAAGCTACTGCTGTAGCTGTTCTATTTCCATTCTTTTAGGACCAATCTGATGGACAGTATCAATCAACATTAAGTCGCTGACTAATAATGCAAATAAATAAAGACAGGGATAAAAGCTTTGAGAGTAAAGCTTTATTAAAAAAATAAACAATTACAATAGCTATTCAGTTTCTTTAGCAGAGAAATCATATCCTATTTTATTACTCTATAGTAAAAGACAGAAAGAGGCCTCTAAAGATGGGGTTTGGCATCTTCTTAAGTCTGATGTTCAACATACTATGTGCTATCGACTTCCGCGCAGAACAGGACAATCCAGGCAATTTATATTTCAATTCACCTTGATTTGCTGACAGCTTTCTACATTTTTTTTCTGTGCTTTCAGCTGCATATATCTGGAACTCAAGGAACGGGAGAATTACAAAGGGCAAAGACATTTATTTCAACCTTGGCCTAAAGTTTTTAGAAGAGTGTGGAGTACTTCTATGATCTCAAAAAATGATATAATCTTTGTACTCAATGCTGCATAACCCGACATGTCCAGAAGTTAGTGGCATGATAAACACTTGGAAATTGAAGAACTTAGTACCTTAAGGCCAGTAGAAAATTATATCTGGTGTACAGCCAAGACTACACAATGGATACAGTAAAGTCCACTGTGTAGTACAGGAGGTTAGCCAAGTAATATTTGGTATTTAAACACTCCATTTGTTCTAATTCACTTATTGGGATGTTCCTGATGTATCCTCCCTTTATTACCTAGGACAAATTTTAAGAACTGTCACCTGATTTCTTCCCAACATTAACATCTGTTTGGGCTCAGAAAACAAGCAGTCCCCAAGACTTCAAACACTTCTGCTCTTATTAAATTTCACCAATAACATTTTTCCTTGTTTGATGGCCTCAAAGTTATTAACCAGCTATGTGACCATCACAAACCTTAGTGAAAAGCCTTTGACCAAATGCCTTGGTGAAGCATGTCATAAGGCTGAAAGTTTCCACAAAATTACCCACAAAAATGCAGAAATTCAGTATAAAGCCTAAAAGTTTTGGATTTTGAATCACTCTTTTATGCACTACGTGAGGTACAGACTAGACAAAAACAAGTAGGTATTTACCATGTCCCTGTGAGCCCTATCTTTCTGCAGTATATTTTCCTGTTCATCTTTAGCACTTAGGAAATCTCACTTCACTATAACCCTGGATCCTCAGATTAATCGCTAAGCAGTCATGTACAAATCTAACCACAAAAATCACTACTGGTTGTTTACACAGTCTGCAGACACCTCAGGAATAACTATTACTGCTCATACACACACTAAGACTACAAGAAAACATGAGTAATTAAGCTCCGGGTAGTTTCACAGATGACTAGAACGCACTGGGATTACTCACAATAGCCCTGTTCAGCGCCGGCTGCCCAGAACACTTTCTCCAACTTTTTAACAAAGAGATTCGTCATGCAAACTCAAGTTTTGGAAGCCACATGGAATATTTAGTTTGACAGTGTATACATGCACACATATATCCTCATGCACACTAATGAAACAAACCTTCCTGAATCTCAGGCTCATGTCGGACTGTTAGACATGCCAATACCATCATCCTGACTCTTGCACAGATTTGTGGGAATTATCCAAGCACACTATACTACAGCTATACTATAAAACATAAAGCAAACCCCTGACCTAGTACGAATGCTGGAAGCATTCAAAAGCACTTTTCTCCCTATACTTTACATCTCACTTCCTCAACATCTTAGGCCCTGAGAGACAAAGAAAAAATAGAACTCTAATCTCCCTGTAAAGACTGCCTTTTCTTCCCACCATAATTATAAAACAGTAATGCTTATTTCAGTTCTTCAGTAAAGTCCAGATTACAAAACTTCACATTCAAAAGTACCAGCAAGAGGCACAGTTCAGCACTGCTCAGTAGGAAAACCTGTTATACATTTGCAGTGGTTTGTATTAAACAGTGCTACTGCCACTTATGCAAGGCAGTAACACGGGAGATTAAACAAATTTGACTAAACGATTTCAGGACTCCATTCAACAAATGCACAATCCTGTTTTTTAAAGAAATGCACAATTAGGCTATTTCAGATGACTTAGAGGAGCTATTTGGCAGAGAAACCACTGGAATGGGTTTTGTATCTTTAAAGCAGAGTCCTGTCACTCACACTGCTTGCTGAAACTTTGTGAACACAACTCATTTATGACCCTCTTCTTTGTGTATCCATATAACAACCTACTCTAGAGGCTGAAAATCAGATGCTTTAATGTACTGTAGTGTCTACTGCTAAAAGTACTTGAGTTGTTCCCTGTCATTTCAATTCCTCCTCCTCACTACTGGGTAAGTGATCTGTTTTCTCAAAACAGCAGTATCCTTCCTGAAGGAATATGACTCAGCTTTGCAGATCATCAGTATTACTTCACCAGTAGTCTACTTTTTGATTTTACCGCACCAAGAAAAATGTTAAGTTAAACAAAGATCCTTCTCCAAATCAAGCAAATTTCTTGATGAGAACAACAAATAGCTATAACCATCTTAGTCACGAAACTAAAATAGCCTGCTATGACCGTTGTGGGGTTTTTCTACCTCGTAGCCTTATTTTTTTAAGATCAAACTTGGTTCTCACCAACATCAAGCAGAAAAAGTTGTTTCCCTTGTTGTCTTTAAAATTATCACCCACTTTCCTTCAACTACCACTGCATTTCCAAAATCTCAATTTCTCTTTACTGTTTTAACACTTTTGCTGACCGTGAACAGCTATTTCAGTGCTCTTACCTCCTTCAAAATGCAGACCAAAAATCACTGTGCAGTTTCACCCTATTAAACTGACCCAGCAGTCTGCATCTAAACATTTGTTGACACTACAATTATTTTACTTTTTATTTTAAATTGGAAAGGAGTAGAGCAACACTAATATTTTCTCTATATATTGGAGTAAGGAAAGTCTTTCCAGTCTTTCTTCAGATTTTATTTACCTAGATAGTGATTTTACATGGAAAAGCTTGTGGAAGTCACATGATACTTCAGATTGAAATTCATACCTGTTTCTGTTAGGTTGCTGTGGGACACGTTTAGCTGGAGACAAACCACTTCTATAAGAAACATTTACCACCCGTCTTGTCTACACCGTGACTGAGCTCTGCAATTGATGAAAGCCTTGGCTGCACCAAGTCTCTTCCTACTTCTGTCAGCTTCTTTCTGAGCACATCAGCACTTCATGCCAGCTCAAATGCACTCCTTCCAAGAATGGACCTGGCTTTTCTTTAACATCCATTTACCTTTCACTCCAAATGTGCATTTAGTTTATCAACTGTCAGCTATCACAGATGTTACAAGTAGTTCTCTGTCCTCTCTTAAAAATATTCATGACTTCTGCCTCCAACTGTTACAAACACACCCTAACCTCTAACTTTATCTATCCTTGGCTATCCCCAGAGAAGCTCGGCTGTTTCACACTAAGCCAAACTGCACAACAGCTGCGGCATTTCACACGGAAGCTCTCTATCCTCATTTTCATTGTTCCAGGGAACATCAATTCAACAATTCTATTTCCCAGCGTAAGCTCTCCACTGTAACTTCACTGTTTCTGTCGTTATTTTTGCTCTGCATATGCTCATCAGAAACTATCAAGTGGCATTTTTCTACGGTATTTTTCAAAATATTATTTATACACACAGAGACATACCACCCTGCTTCAACCATCTTATTAAAATGGATACTTCTGGAACTGGATCAAACCTTCACAAAAGAGCCCACTACTTCTTCAGCCCAGGTCAACCAGCACTAATGACAGCAATACTGCTGCAACCTTCTCACTTACTAATGCATCTCAAAGCACAAAGTAACAGATTCTTGAAAAGCTCACACAACACTAAATTTTTGTTGTGTTTATTTTTTTAATACAAATGCTGTCATCACCCTAAGTGACATCAAAGAATTGTTTCATATTTTACACCCTCTGCATGCTCACCACTTCTTAAAACACACCTCAGCTCCTGACAGCCACAAGGCCAAGAACCAGTACTTGCAGAGGACAGCATGGAACTGTCATGTGGGCTGCCACCAGTGCTGCCTGGCAAAACTTCGCTTTTGGCTTCACTATTAGATGATTTCTGTTAGACACTCATGACTACTCTGCAGCTATTCCAACTGCCAGGCCAAGTAAGCAACAACCACAGCCCTGACTACCTTGCCTGTAAGCTACTACACATCAGCAGGGGAGAACGCCTTCCTAAGAAGATTCACCTATCTTAACTTCAGAGATGGTGTGTTCTGCTTCATGGTTTTAAGATGGAAATTTGGCTTGTTTTGCACATTTGGTGCCTACCTTGAAAGGTATTTTGCCCATGATCTAAATGATAGTGTGTTTTTGTTAGTAGTATTCTTGAAAAAACTTGCTGCCTTTTAATAACATGCTTGCCTTTTCTTTTCCATGTAATCTTTCCCAACCCTCTCTCCTTTCCCTCTTCCTAGAAGACTTTCTCTTTGATAGCATTTTTACTGCTGTCTACTACATGCAGTCAACTATCCCAGCCACTATCACAGAACACTAATGTAAAGCAAGCAAGGCAACCGCATATAAAGCAATATAATCAGGAAGAAATAAAACATAAGTCCTCCTTGTAAACTTGAAATAATACATTTTCAAATGCTGGCTTTTATCTTTAAAGTATTATTTGTTAAGCGATGTTCATGAAAACTAAGCAAACAACAAGATCATTCATTATTTAAGAGAAAAATAAGAAAATCAATCATGTTTTCTTGACACTCATTAATACTTCTTCTAAGGTCTCAACTATTCAAGCAACTATCAGCTTAGGTCTGCTATAGGCAGACTTAGCTGAACCCAGACTGATTCAAGTCTCAAATTACTAGTACTTGCAGAAGTCTTCAAATGTCCACAACTACAACAAATCTCAGCATTCTGTTTTCCTAAAATATTCACATGTTCATTTTGGTACCTAAACACAAATATCTCAAACCAAAGTTTTAAATTCTCTTATCATTAAGCTTACATTAAGAAACAAATGCACAAGCAGGATAGGCTAAGTGTACAACATTAGAACCAGGTGCTATTTAAAGCTATTCTGGCTACCAGCCTGTTCTCCGACTTCACCTTGAGAGGTGGCACACTGAACTCTCTACTTGGAACACCCACCTCCTTCAGACCCATATTCATCTCAGATTCATTCCTTCTCCTCAGAAAGGACTGCTGCCACCTGTGTAGATCAGGTTTTAGATGGAAAATCCTCCACTTTTTCCCATATCAGCGGGTGAAGTACAGTTAACAGCTATATTCAGATTTCACCTGGCAAAGCCTGGGCAGTTACTCACCTTAATGGAGAGACTTTTGGGGCCCCTTTTTTTTCCTTTGTTTTACAAACGTTGTTGTTCCTCCAAAGGGTCCCTTCCCATTGTTCACTATGTAAATTGTGTTCCTTCTAGGTATGTGGCAAGTGTTCACATAAACAGGTGGTGACACCACTAATCTCCTCAACAACTTAGAAAAACTGTATCATTTGTCCATATATGAATGAAATTACTGGACAGTTTGTAGTGGCCCCTCATAAAAAATGTATCTTACAGGAAATAGCTCCATCCACTTTCATCTCACAGGTGTGAAGAGTTATCAGTTGGTTTTTTTTTTCCATGAAGACTTATCAGAGTAATTTATAAAGGTACTTTCTACAGTGTCTAGCCAGGAGCTGACTGAAGTGCTTACAAGCCCTTTTCTCTGCAACCTTTGGTATTCACAGATTTCTCCATTGTCCCAAAAGAGTAACTTTAATTACTAAAAGTTCGATAAACATGTCTTTTACTTAGATGAAAAAAGTTTTGTTCTCGATGCCTAAAACCAAAATTCACTAACTTCAACTAGCAAGAATATTTTTGTTTCAGAAACACTGTAATAATAGCATGATTTAAACTTAACAGTCAGCCCTTAGTCCTGCATCCTGAAGATACCAGTTGAGTCTCCTTCCCAAAGTATTGAGGGCTCAGAGCTGCAAAGATGAAATCAACAACAACCAAACAAAACATCTGTATGGTTACTGCCCTGTAAGCTATGACTCGATGGCCTCAAATTCAACTTCGCGCATGTCAGCTGTTTTCAGACCTTTCAAATACATAGAATTTTAGGTTGAAACTCAGAATACACTTTGAAAAGTTTTATCTTAGTAACTTCTCATTTAAAATAGATCTTGTACACTTAACACACGTATTAATACCACTCTACACAGCCTCTTACTCTCCACTACTGGGTTTTCATACAGTAAGTCTTTTTCATAACTCTAAGATATTTTACCAGTCCTTTCAAGTCACACCAGTGCACTTGTTAATTTTTAAAAAAATGGATGTTTGTCTATACATTTATAGCTCAAAGCATATCCTTCTGTCAGTTTACACAGTCAGTTCTAATCTCCAACTTACATATAGGACAGAAAGGCATATCCAACAACCACAGTGTTTTCTCCTTCAAAATGTAATCACTTTGCCTGGCACTCAACTCTGCTTCTTTTACTATTAATCCTGCGACAAAGGTGACAGACCTAACAAGGTACGCTTTTCTTTTTAACTTCAAATAATGAGATTTAGATACCAAATATATAACAGAAAGTAAGCTGCCTCAATTTCTCCCAATTCTAATGATGGGATTCCTCATTTACATTCAAGACACACAGTCTTTTATGTGTTCCTACTACCACCACCAGTGGTGCTTCCAGTTCAGCTGCTTTCCTCACATTTCAACTGCAACTTTATTTCCCCAACAACTCAAGAGTGAGTTTACATTTACATAACCAAAGTGAAAACTGGAAATGTGCACATTTCAAGTGATGTGAACCTAGCTGCTGTTCAATATCCTAACAAAACATCTTCCAAATAATGAAACTCCATTCTTCAGGCTACTTTAATTCTACTTCAGACTTAGTCTTATAAAAGGACAGGAGGAAAGGCAATAACCCCACTTGGCAGCTCAACTGACCAATTTAACCAACCCAAGATTAGAACTGATTGTTTAGGCAAGCTTTTTGTTGTTGTGGGTTTTTTTCCTCCTGGAAAACACTGCAACGTTTTTACTCATTTTCTCTTTAAAGTAACAGCTACAGCTTTGCTAATATTCGTTACAAGTGACAGGAAAAAGGAAGCATTTGTCATTGTAAATTCTGTAAAGAGAAAAATATTTTGTCTGCTCGTAAGTGCACCAAACAAAGTTCTTTCCTTGTTCATTGATCGCTGCGCCCATTGTGTTTCACTGAAAAAAAATGTGACTGTTGTTCAAACAAAGGGAAGCACCAGAGATCTCTTAATAGACCCTGTCCTTATAAAAGAGTGGATCGTGTACAGAGGCAGAATTTGAAGAGCTCTTCTCAATGCCAAACACCCACAAGAGATGCCATAACGTTTTCCAGTGTATGTTAGAGCCCAGGCTGAACCAGACAACCTCCCCATATAAATATGGAAGTGAGAATGCCAGTTTCTCAGTTAAATATGCTGTAAGAGTTTTTTGATAAGCATATCCTTCTACCGCTTTAAGATTTTCAGTTGCTGCAATACTGAGCTCAGTACAACTTCTAAGTTATCAGCATCAGAAGTCATCACTGCACCACTTACGAGCTTACCAGCTGTAGCATCCTTCAACCCACACATAAATGTGGAAGTTGATTATTAATACAGCTGGCAGGGTCTTCCTAAACTGCAAGATTACTACACAAGCACCCATTTCTAACTATGCTGGGCAGACTACTGTGTGTAAGGCTACTGCTCTAATCTGTCATTTTGCTTTCATCGGGATTTCTTCCTGGGAACGATAAAGCTCAGTCCTCCTTCCACAATAAAACCCACCAAGGCCAGAATCTTGACAAGCAGCTTCACACTCATGGCTGCCACGTGAAGCTGGTTGTCTGGGGAGCATCAAGCCCTCCAGAAGGGACACAGCCCCCTGTTCAGACCCTCTGTCCACGAAAATGCAGCTCCCAGCCCTGCTTCAGGGACGCCTGCTGCAAATCACACCTCCTCCTTCACCCTCATGAAACCAAACACACTGAGCAGCACCACCGACCGCAAGTAGCACTGATTACGCCGTTTCTCACTTCCCTCGGGGACTTTCCTTAAAAACCCAATGAACATAGCATTTACTACTATTATTACTACTGCCATCATTATTTTTTACACACGAAATCGGCCAACCCCCTCGTCTTTCCAGCGGTGAGTCTGCATTTTCCTTGCTCGCCGCTCCTTTTTAGGCATCCAAAGGGAGCAAGTGCCCAGCCCAGCCCGGCTGCCCCGCCCGGGAGCGATGGCCGGGGGGTGTCCTGGGGGGCTCGGAGCCGCCGGCGGAGCGAGCAGAGGGGAGGAGCCGCCGCCGCTCGGGGGAGGGCAGCCGGCACGGGGGGAGGCTCCGCTGCCGCCACCGCCCAGGTTGCCCGCAGGGCTCCGTCCCCGCCGCCGGCCGCCCGTGCGGCCCGGGCAGTCCTGCCTTCCCTCCGTCCCCGCCGCTATCCCCCGGGGGACAACGTCTCGGCGGCGGGCGCAGCCGCCCTGCCCGCCCGGTTGCGTGCCGAGAGTAAACACCGAGGGAGAAGGCAGCCTCCATTTTTTTTATCCCGGCAGCCTGTCAACAGGCTCCCCCCCTTCCCCTCCCGATCCTCCGCGCCGAGCCCGGCTTCCCAGTCCGGCAGCGCCCGAGAGCCGCTGCTGCCCCGCCTCAGCCGTGGCAGCGACACCCCCTTAACATGGGCTTCGCTTTTTGTCTGCCTCTTTCGTTTCTCCGTAGAACATCCACTTTCCATGCCGCTTCTCCCATCCCTGCCCTGGGCCGCCACCCAGCAGCTGAGCACCGGCGGAGCGCTGCCTTTTATAGCGGTGTCATCCTCGCCTGCCCGCCCGCCTACCCGGGGGGCCCGGCCGGCGCAACCGGCTCCCCGCAGCCCG
>VYXC01012111.1:0-37960 GCA_013397175.1 Platysteira castanea | reverse complement strand
GGAGGAGGAGGAGAAGGAGGAGGAGGGCGACGACGACGACGACGGCATGGGAAGGGCCAGCGGTCCGCGCAGCCAGCAGCCGGTGGGCGGAGAAAGAAGGAACGTTTCCAGCCNGCCGCTGCTGCCCCGCCTCAGCCGTGGCAGCGACACCCCCTTAACATGGGCTTCGCTTTTTGTCTGCCTCTTTCGTTTCTCCGTAGAACATCCACTTTCCATGCCGCTTCTCCCATCCCTGCCCTGGGCCGCCACCCAGCAGCTGAGCACCGGCGGAGCGCTGCCTTTTATAGCGGTGTCATCCTCGCCTGCCCGCCCGCCTACCCGGGGGGCCCGGCCGGCGCAACCGGCTCCCCGCAGCCCGGCGGACCCGCTCACCCTTCCGGCCCCTCCATCACCCTGCGCTGCTCGGATCAGAGCGGCTCCTCCACCGGCCTCCCGTCCCGCAACCCCCGGCGGGACATTTTCGGGGGACTCGGGTCCGCCTGGCGCTGGGTGGTGCCGCCCGGCCTCGGTAACACACCCGCTACCGGGCCGGCACCGGAGACAGAATAGCACCTGTCACCGACGACACCGCCCCGGGGCGGCAGCAGCCCCGCACCCTCTCGGCCGGGCCGCGCCGCCGCCGCCCCCGTTTTCACGCCTCGGTTCTGCCGGCGAGGGTGGCGTCCCGCCCGCGAGTTGCTGTGCCTGAACCCCACTGTCCCCGGCATGGGACGGGGGGGCTCGGCTCTTTTCCCCGCCGCCTCTCCGAAGAACGGACGGGCAGTGCCGAGGCGGCCCCGCCGGCGAGAGGCGGGGGAGCCTTCCCCGAGGCCACCTGACAAAGCCGGCTGCCCTCGCCTCCTTTCCCGACTCCAGGGGGAAGATGTCGCTCCCCGCGGCCACCTTTCGCCTCTACCTCCGGCTGCGGTCTCACCGCCGGCCCTTCCTCCCGGCTCCCCCAGGACAGGACCGCACTCACCGGATCGGAAGAACGCCGCGATGTCCGCCGAGTCCTTGGCCGCCTCCTCGGCCCCTTCCCCCGCGCCGCTGCCGGCCGTGGTGGCGGCGGAGGTGGCGGTAGCGGCGCTGCTCATNTGGGGTTTTTTTGTTTTTTCTAGGGGGAGCGAGGAGCGATCCGGAGGAGCAGCAGCTGTCCTAGCCGCCGCGGTGCCAGTGGCCGCAGCAACCCCCGTCCTCCATCTTAACTGGGAGGAGGAGGAGAGTGGGAAGAGGGAGCCGGGAAAGGAAGCGAGTCCCCGCCCGAGGAACAAGGGCGGTGGAGCCGCGAGTGGGGGGAGCTCGGGAGTCTCCGGCTGCGTCCGGCGCCGGTCGGGATGGGGCGGGGCTGGGCGGCGCAGGACGTACGCGCTCCCGCCGAGCCCGCACGCCCCCGGCTGGGCCGCGGCGATCGGGGCTTCTCGGCGGATCCCGGGGGCGCCACCGCCTGCTGGAAGCTCTGGGTTTGTTGTTGGGGTTTGGGGTTTCTTTTTCTTTGGTTGGGGGTGTTTTTAGGTGCTTCCGACTGGCTTTCGCCCTACTGCCAGCTCGCCGGTGTGCGGAGGTCGGACTGGAGGTCCAAAAAAAAAAAGAAAGAATCCAGTCCGTCCGCCCCGGGGGCGGGGGCGAGCGGCGGGAGCGTGGGAAGCAGCGCGTGCCCCGTGCTCCTGCCTGCCGCTTCCCGGGCGCCAGGGGCCGCCGGCCCCCGAGGGGCCGTGCTCGGCGAGAAACCCCTGCCCGAGGTCGGAACGAGCCTGGCTTACCGCTGGAAGGCACAGGGGGAAAAGGGATACGCAAATTTTTTAAGAAGGTGCCTTTAAAAGGCTTCCGTTACGTTGCTCTCTGTATTATGGATGTACTTCTTCTTCCGTGATCACGGGGACACTTGAAAAGGTTTTATGCTGTGGACTGGTTCAATTAATATAAAATAAGCAAACAGCTCACGCTGGGGAGTGCAACTGGATATAGGTCATGATGTGTCCCACCACCGTCCTCCTCCTCATGTTAAGGTGCCGGTATAAGTTTGCTTCCAGGTAAGGTTGAGGAGGGGGTGGCAGAGTAGGAATCGTAGCAGTTGCACAAATTGATGAATCTGAGTAACACAAGTCAAATGCTTGTGGTAAATAGTAAATTGTTAGCTCACTTGAAATGTAGTACAGTTTCAGGAATTAAAACTCCTGAACCTTTGGCAAGTGATAAAAGCAAGGTAAGTTCAAGAGAAATGTGGTTCATAGAATTGTAGAATATCCTGAGTTGGAAGTAACTCACAAGGATCATCCTAGGGTCCTGCACATGTCCTGGATAGGACCACCCCAAGAATCCACATCTGCCTGAGTGCATTGTCCAAACACTTCTTCAACTCCAGCAGGCAGTGGGCTGTAAATACTTCCCTGGGGAGACTGTTCCAGTGCCCAACCAGCCTTTGGGTGAAGAACCTTTTTCTGATGCCCAACCTAAACCACTCCTAACACAGCTTCCTTCCCTCAGGTCCTAAGGGAATCCTGAGAGGTTCTGTTAGTTTATTACAGCCAGATGATGAGAAAGTCATCTGCAAGGTTCCCAAGGTTTGTTTTTATCTGAAGTTGTATAGGTTGATGAAAAAGCTTTTGTGCAACCATGACTGCCCTAATTTCTCTTACAGAGAAGAGATTAATTTGACTGAAAACATTTTTTTAAAAAGTTTTTCTTTGAGACAGCAGGCAGAGAAAAGAGTTCCAAATTAGTGTCCCACTGACAGAAGTGGTTGCAACATGAATTTCTTTCTAGTTGTCACCATCCACTTAGCAAAAAACACGAATGGGACAAATGCTGCTGTTCCCTAACAAGCAGTGACTTGACCTAGGATATTGTATATCTGCCCAGATAAAAAAAAATCTGCATAAGAATATGAGAAAATCGAGTAAGTTGTGGAAAGAGTTAATATAATGAGTAAAGAAAAGAATAGGGATCCATAATTTGAACTTCCAGTGTCTAGAGAGCAAGAAGTGCTTGAGATGACTTGTTTTCCAAATTTGAAATAAGACTTCAATATACTATGCAACACTGGAAAAAGCTTTAGAAGGCTTTTCATCTGTTGTTGAAAAGAAGACACTGACTTTCCGTTTCCAACTAGTTGCTCATCCAGCACACTGTACAAATTGTAAGTGGGCGCTAAAAAGGCAAGGTTAATTTGAACAGTTTTGAAGGCTGTATGACTCAAGTTTGTCCCTTCCTCTGTCCCCTCCATCTGCTGAATTGCAGGGGTTGCTGAGTTTGGTGTTTTTCTCAGTACATGGGTACCCTGAGCCATGTCCCCCACTACAGAAGCCTTTCATCACCGTGAAAGTGATTGAGGACTACTTGTAATTTGAATTCTTCATCAGCAACAAAGAAAGTCCTTCCAGAGCCAAAAATGCTCATATCCTTTGCAGCATTCATAAGGATTATAGCGATACATGGTGTTCATGCTAATGTTCAGGATGCAAAATTTACTGAAGGGTAAGTTAAAAGAAAGAGACAAGGATAGGAAGTTACATGACAACAAAGTTACTTAACAGTCTTTAATAAAACAAGGATTTAATTCACAGTTACCTTAGGTATCAAATACCCCATTTAATATTTTGACGTTAGGAAATTAGGTTTCTTAGTCTGGTTCTTCTTTCATCACTTTAGGCTTCAAACTGAAACAAACAAACCAGGTATGAATTGTCTATATGGAGAATGTTGCACACTGGAAAGTTGTGTGAATTTGAAAGGCTGTCATTAAGAGATAGCCATGTTGTCCTCAACTCCTACTTTGCTTATCTCAGTTTGGGTCATCCTGCAAGTGTCTTTGCACCAATTGCAATGGTAAATGCAGGAAAGGAAAAAGTATTTGTGGTCTAAAAGATACTTTAGGGGTAATGTGACCTGTGAAATACCAGTAGTGTTAAGGCAGGGATTCAAATTAGAGTTTGAGACTGTATACTAGGAGTTTTAAATCTTAATGATGTTTAAGTTCTGTGCTTAATTTCTGTATTACATATATAAGATACATATATAAAAGCATTTAATTTTATGTAAGCACATTGTTCAAAGATATTTATACCCTAATAAAATAAATGCCCAAAGTGTTGTTTCATTTTAATGCCCTTCATTTTTAGTTGTATTGTGTCTTAACTGTGATTGAATAGTCACTCCAAGATCAGTATGCCAAACACAAAAAACTTCATTCCTGTCAAAGAGGTGTCTTGTGAGGGAAGAAGCTTACCCAGAGCCTATCCTTGTGTGTCCAGGCTGGGAAGTGTCACATGTCACTTCATGTTTCATTCCTAAAGGAATTTGCAGACTTGATATTTTTTGAGTTCTTTTCCTACAGTATTTGCTGCCCACTTGATCAAGAAAACAAAGAACGAAGATTCCCCCGTTCCTATAAGACGTTAAAGAAAGCAGGGCAAGCTTGGTTTAAAAATCACTAGTATTTACAAGCCTTCAGGAGAAGTAAACTAGAAACTCATTAGTTTGGACAAACTAGGAGACGAGATGGTACTGACCTGGGGCCATCAATCAGAGTTATCTTCCTGCTTAGAAAAAGAGTCATGGAGAAAGGGTCTTCTGTTATTAAAAAAAACCCTGCACAATTGCAAAACCCACCCACCAACTAGATTTTTACAATGGAGTTCTCTTCTTGTCTCACAAGCTTCACTATTCATTTCATAAACAAAAACACAGAATGTAAAGGAATGTGTGGGGACAAGGCTTCCACGTGGAAAACACTGTAAGGGAAGATGCAGATGGACTTCAGCCCAGCCAGCCCCTAAGAACTGGTTCTTGCAACCCTTATTTTTCTGCAGCAGGCTTTTGGGGGACTCAAATCTATAAAACAAGAAATAAACACTTATGGTAGGTAATAGAGAAAGCATATCAGGTGCTACTGTACTTTTAGGATGATAAGGTTTCTTTAAAGTTTGCAGCAGTTAAGGAAAGCAATCAGAGTTATTAATGTGTACCACCTCGGAGTTGCTATCTGGTTTCTGATCTAAATGGTGCTTGCGTTATAGCAACATTCGTCAATTTCAAATTATTCTCAGAGCACACGGTGTATCTCTTCTATCTCTAGACGAGCAGTGAGGCATTTTCCGACCATTATCATTACTATTGCTCTCTTTTCCACAGAAGCATTGAAGTCTTTTTGACAAGTTGTCTTGAACAGTATTAAGCCTATGTGCTCCACTTCCTTATCCTATAAAGTCAAGTTCTTGTTTCATTGTATGAGTTCTGGCAGGTTTTGGAACTTTGTTTATTCGTATTTTTTTCTATTTTTCTCAAAATAATTTTTTTCTTTAGCAGATGATGTACCTATCACCTATGTAAAGTATTGTCAGTCTAGTTGAAAATATTTCCTCCATACTTTACCTGGTACAACCTGACGCGTGCAAGCTTGAAAAGTGAGCTCATGGTGGTCTCATGACTACATGTAACAAGACCAAGTGCAAGGTGCTGCTGATCAGTATCAGCACAGGCTGGGGATGAACAGATCAAGAGCAGCCCTGCCCAGAAAGCCTTGGGGGTGCTGGTGGGTGAGAGGCTGGACATGACCCAGCCATGTGCACTCACAGCCCAGAGAGCCAAATGTATCCTGGGCTGCATCCAAAGCAGCATGGGAAGCAGGGCAGGAAGAGGATTCTGCCCCTCTGCTCTGCTCTGGTGAGACCTCACCCTGAACATTGCATCCCGCTCTGGGGTCCCCAGCACAGGAAGG
Source organism: Platysteira castanea (assembly GCA_013397175.1). Lineage (NCBI taxonomy): Eukaryota > Metazoa > Chordata > Aves > Passeriformes > Platysteira > Platysteira castanea. Next base: position 32,265 of record VYXC01012111.1, on the reverse strand, counting down.
ACATGGAACTGTTGCAGTGAGTCCAGAGGAGGGACACCAAGATTACTACACAGATGGAGTACCTTTCCTAGAAGGAAAGACTGAGAAAGTTGTGCTTATTCAGCCTGGAAAAGAAACGGTTTCAGGTGACCTAAATGGGACCTTCCAATACCTAAAAAGAACCTACAAGAAAGATGGAGAGAGACTTTTTACAAGAGCATGTAACGACAGGACAAAGGGGAATGGTTTCAAACTTCAACAAGAATAGATTTAGATTAGATATGAGGAAGGAATTCTTTCCTGTGAGGATGGTGAGTCACTTGAACAGATTGCCCATGGATGTTGTGGATACCCCATCCCTGGAGGTGTTTAAGGTCAGGCTGGTGGAGCTCTGAGCAACGTGGTCTAATGGCAGGGGATCCCCATGTCTAGTCCCCCCCATGGAAGGGAATTGGAACTGGGAGACCTTTAAGGTCCCTTTCAACTGAAATCATTCTATGGTTCTGTGATTCTTACATTTCCTTTTGATCTTAAAGCAGCGCTGCCAGACTACGCCAGGACAACATTTCACAGACACTCTTATAAGGAGAGGTTTAGTACATCTAAGTCAAAAAAATGCAAAGGGATAGTATTTGATGGTAACTACAAATGAAGTTTTACTACTTATGTGGTCATGACTGTCAAATCTTAAGCGAAGAATTGAGCAGGTTTTTAATAGCCTACAGACCAAGTTGTGTGTTTTTGCATATTGCTTACCAAAAATACTAACCATCCTGATTTTATTTATAACCAAACTGTTTTTTTAAAATTCTCACCATTTCAGTGATGTGCTATCTCTATAAAAATCCAGCTCCCATTTCTGCTATGTGGCATGTACTGACTTGTCAATGTCAAGGACACTTACATGTAGAAATTATACCAGACGTCTGATGTTCTATAGACTATTGGTGGTCTAGATGCCATCTGTTCACTCACTTCACCCTAACAAAATGTTGGTTTTACTGTTTACGCTTAGGCATGCATAATTCCACATTATTGTGCAATTAATGGTGGCTGAACCACTCAGCTGAATCTCAGGCAGGTCATCACATTGCCTCTTCTATCCAGGTTTTCGGAAACACTTGTTCTCTCCATCAGGAAGTATGCAAACATGTAGTAAATGGACACACACATACACACCCTAATTTCAGATTTTCTATCACTGTCATTAACATTGACAGTCATACTGGACTTTCAAAGAGTACTTTCCTTTATGTCCAAAATTTTCTGGGCAGAAAGGTGTGCAGTGCTTCAGAGGCTTTCTGAAAGAATATAACTTAGTGTGCCTGGTTGAAAATAAGGTGCACATTCATTACAAGATCACAGCCTAGAAGGAACAATTCCAGAAATCCTAACAGTAGGACAATGCATGCTAAAGCCTCTGTGGGTGATTCATTCCTCTTTTTTTCAATCAGTTATTCACCAGGGGGCTGACCTCTTATTCTGCTTTTAAAAAACTTTCCTTTAGACTTTCTGCAGTGTGCTACTCACTCCACAAGAGATCAAATTACATATTCTTGATCATTTTACATTGTCATCCCTGAATTTTTGAAGTCTAGGTTTTGGTAAGGATATGGTTCCAGGTAACTGAAGAAGAGGGATGTGATTTTTTTTCTCTGTGTAAGGAGACTGGAGACAAGAGTTGGCTTCATCTTAATTGAAGAGTTGTTGAACACCTCTTCTCCATCTTTCTTTAGCTTTAAGAACATTTTAGGAAAAAAATCAAAAGAAAAATTCATCATTTTCTTTTTATTGTCGAATTTCACCTACTGCCTCACATGTTAATCCAGTTTGAAGTCTTTGTAAGTTTAAGTTAAATTGGGCTCCAACAATACAGATCAACTGAAACAATGAAGAGTTAGCATGACTAGTTTCAAAGCAAAAGCTGTAACAAAGTTTTTGCTTACACTCCAGAAAGTGTAAAGAGCTTAATATTGGACATATTTCCTTCCTAGGCTTCCAGATTCTTGCTTCCCCAGTTTCAGCTCCTTAAACTAAGTACCTGAATGGTACAACCTACTCAGTGGCTTGTTCCATGTCACATTATTTGAGTTGTTCTGAATGTACCATACTGCCAAAGCCCTCTGCATGCAAACTTCAACTGAAATCATAAGAAATATCACGCCTATATCACGTTCTATATCACGCCTGGCATCCTCCATGGATCTGCCCATTTCTTGCTCCTGTTCAGGGGATGCAATGGAATAAAAGGTTGCCAACAGCAATGTGGGCCCCTATCATGCTTATGTTTCAACAATTATGCTATCAACAATATGTGTGCATATGATTACTACTTTAGAGTATTCAAGCTTGAGAAAATTTTATGCATTGAAGACATCAGTGACACCTTATTTGATCATGATAGAAAGACATCTTGTGCCAGAACAGTCTCTGCCCTCCATGCCAAAAAAGCACTAGCATGTCCTCAGGAAAAAAAGTATGTACAGACAAAATGTACCATATGTATCTTTAAACAAAGACCACTGTTTTGTATCATCATGATGGGAACTCAGGAAAATAGGTCACCAATTAAGCTAAGCTATTACACCAGTGATTGCCAATAGATCAGCCGACAGCCTTACATTATGTTGCTTATTTATACCAAGCATTTTGACACACACCATACTACATTTATGAGAAAACTCTTGACTTAGCATCAAAGCAGTGTTACGTCCAGTTGACAATTACCCTTCTGCCTTAAAAGTAATCATCTGTTAATTGTACTGGCTTGCCTACAATTATTTGTCAAAATAATGTTCAAGAATTGGCATAAGGCAGCACAAAGAGCCATATGTAAATTAGAATGTTTTAATTTATGAGCCTAAACAAAGTGAAAAGTCAATCAAAAGTGAAGCTTAAAACAAATGGCATCCTGTTTAAAGACTTATCTCCCAGAAGAGGGCATTTAAATCAGTTCCACTGCTTGTGTACTTTTATGCATATAACTTCATCCGCATGCTGGTTTAGAGTTAACCAGTTTGGAAAGCATCTTGGATGCCTATGTCTGTATCACTTCTGTCAATCAGTATCTTGTAGCAGGGATTAAAGAAATTTGAGTAATTGCTCATGCAACAAACAAACCAAAATTGGATAGTTTCTTTTGAATACACAGAACTGAACTGCAGTTTGAGTCATTTAAAAATGACAATTAGAAAAAATATTTACAGAACTTTTGCATCCAGTGCTAAGGAGCTAGCTTTATAGCAATCCATGCAATTCATAAGTTTGTTGTTTTTATATGACTTAAATCTTCATAGGTTGGTGATTCCCCAAGAATGTGTTCAGTTCTTGCTGGCTTTTTGCTTTGAAAGAGGAGTATAAGTTTTTTAGCCAGCTGGTATTTACAATTGGACCTTGAGTTTTCCAGGTTCATCTGAGAGCTCACTAAAGGGACACTTCCAAAAGATAGAAAATTTTCAGTCAGGGTGCTAGTAAAGGCTGTTCTGCTGCAGTGGATCTAGACTGCAGGAGTGTCCAAACAGTTCCCCCGCGTTCTTTTTTTTAACTTGTAAAGAACAGATTTGCTCGGGAAAAGACTTTCCAAATTCCCAAGGAGACTTCTTGAAACCCATGGCACTGTTCCCCCATCACCAACTGCTGGTGCAAGAGGTGATCAGTTATCAAGTTATCAAAGTCACATTTTACAAACATGTTTATTTATCTCCAGGCATACACATTTATAATGATTTCTCCTTTTCCTTGGTTTTATCAAGGCTTTGTCTCCACTGTGGTCTTTTTATCATATCCTTAACTTTCTGCAGGTATTTCACTACTGCCTGTGGTCTGTGTACGTAATACATGATTTATTCTGATCAGTGAGTCAGAGGTTCTGCTGAGGGAGGTCAGATTCTAGGTGAGCATTTGTCACCCCTTAGTACCAGTTGTCCAACACTGTCATCCTAGTTGATTATGCTATTAGCTGGACAGTAGCAGCAGATGTTATTCCTGACATTGCTCAGACTTAAAATGAATTTTGTGATGGTGCACAGTCGTGAATTGCCAGCCTTGCCTTCTTCCAGGAGTTGCTGCAGGGAAAGAACTGAACAACGTGGAACAAAGTTTCCTAGTGTTTCCTTTGCTCATAATCAGGAAGTTAAATTCCTTGCCACGCCGGGGAAGCCACTTGGCTTTCAGCAGCAAAAGAGCAGCAGCTGCAGCATTGCTCTGTGGATAGAGGGCAGTAAATAAACTGGTTTTATTTTTTCTATCCTCTCCAATTTTTCAGTTATAAGACAAGCCCTTTTTTATTTCTCTTCATCCTACTTTTTCCCATCATACTGGTAAGCTAATTGAGCAAAAAGAAACAGTTGCGTGCATTTCAGTCTTCACGTGCTGCCTTTCTCCTCTTTTCTATTTAGCAGCTGATTTCAGAGGCAGTCCCAGTTTTCTATATTTAATTGAATGGACTACTTGGAGTGGAAGCTTTGGCCACAACAATGGTAAGGTTTTGATATTGACCCTGTACATACTGTTATTGGCATGTTAACCCCAGCTGGAGCCAGCTGCTTCCTCAGATGTTCAGCCATTGGGAGACCATTCAGGACCCACGGAGTCACTTGGTCTTCCACATTCCCTCCAGGGTCTCAGCTGCTGTTTCTAAAGACAGAAATGCAGAAAGACTTCAGCTTCCAAACCTTTCTAGTTTGTAGCCCCTTTGCCAATACTTGTACACAAGACTGAACACATCATCTGTGCACGCTTTCATTCTGGAATAAAGGGCTGTTCAGTTTGTACACGAAGCAAGTTTACAGATCACGTGCTCAGCATGGCTTATGCTGTATCCCTACCTCTCAATCCTCACAGAGGAGGAGCAGATAATGTGGGATAGGAGCTGTATTCAACTGGCAGGACTCCCAGGAAACGCCTACAAACTTCTGGATCGTAGCATAATTGTGGGACACAAGCTATTTTTGCATTTTTCTAAAATGATTTTGCACCTTTTGTTCCAATTCATAACCCAAAAATAATACTTTTACAGGTAGAAAACTATATCCTATCCAGTCGTTCCAGCTGTCATTGTTATTAGTGTATAGACTTGAAATTTCACCAATGGTCTCATTCATGTCAATCAGAGGTGAGAAATGACTTTTTGACAGTAAATCTCTAGCAATAGTGTAGTCAGATCAGAAGCATATGGGATGCCATAGAAACCCGTTTGAGATCATTTGATAAACAAATGTTCAAAGTTTTTATTTAAGTCCTAAAATTTAAATTATCAATACTTCTTAGTGAAAGATTTCATATTAGGTCTCAAGAAATACTGAATTGAATTTTTGCTTTTCTAGTGATGTGCCCTAATTTCCTTTCCTATTTACTGCTTTCACTTAATGTTAGTATTTCTTGCGTGACACCCACCAACTCTATTGGCTCAGGTGTTCCCCTAGACTTAAACAGTTGTCCAATACATTTGGAAATTTGCACAACTTTTAAGAAGGTTTGTCATGACTGCAAGAGTTTTACAGAAGGGACTTCCATAGGAATTATAGCAGGTTGCACAGCTCATGTGATGCCTTGTCTTTGCAGCATGTAGTGAAGATTAGGACCAAACTGTGTTCTCTAGCCAAATATGAAATTTTATTATCTTCGTCACACTATGGAGACTGCACGATAAACAACCACTTCACTACCAAATCATCTTTTCCTTGCCTGGGTATATTTCAGCTGGATGTTGCTTCAAGCTCTCTCTGCTCATTTGGAAGGCTGTCAGAAGGCTTTTCATAATGCATTTACTGAGACAATTTAATAAGTGGATGGGAAAAGAAGTAGGGAGAAAGTGTAGTTTGCTGTGCTGGGATGAATATGCAACTAGCTGATATGCATGCTTTCTATAAAATGAACAGTTATAAATGATGGAATTGTCTGTTTTTTTTCAGTGACTGATGACTTTCATGTGAAATTGTGAGTGGTATGTTTACAATGGTAGGTTTATTTTCTGTTCACCAAACATAAGACATGCACCTTAAGAAGAAAATGCTGACCTGAAATGTAGTCCCCTGTCTTGTTTCAGAGAGCAGAAGAGGCCAAATGCTACACAGAAACAAAATAATAATTTTATCTTATATTGGAAATTTTGTTCTGGCCTCATACTGCTATCATATACCCTAAACCACAAATATTGCTATCCTTTAACATATATATGCACTGTGACTATTGTATCTCTATGTGATAAAAGTTAATTGAAAAACTAAGTAGGAAAAGGTGGTATCTTTGATCAGGTGAGCTGGTACAACTGGAAAAGCCAGACAAGGTTTTAGACACACACATTCCTCAAACCAGCTGAAGTAGTTTTTTGCTAGCAACATTAGTTGGCTTAAAAAGACTTTCTTCTCATTAGAACCTCATTTTCTCTTACATATTTAGAAAATCATGGCCACAAAATGTTATGCAGCCCATGAGTATTTTCTTGTGATTGGTTTTGAACATACTGCTTTTAATTAAATAGGTAATTTTTTCCCCTTTTGCGTTAGAGAAAATTGTAGAGGTATGAGTCCTTCTTACTCTCCCCGTGCCATTTACCACACTAAACCTTGACTATGGTTACAATTATCATTCTCTGTATATTGAATGGTCTTAAATTTTTACGTGCATTCCTACATGTACAATATTATACTGTGATTTGTGGTCAATCTATTCATGTAACAGAAATACAGTTATTGCCACTTTATAATATCCTTATCTTATAGTTGCACAAAAACAGGGATTTATTTCATTCAGCTTGGTGAAGAACTAAGTTTTAAATTTTCGTAAGTTCAGTTGTTGGTGAATTTTTTTTTTAGTTATGATACGATAATACCACTGAAGTAAGAAACCATATAAATAAATAAAACAATAAAAAGATCTAATTTAATTAGAAGTATGGACACAAATCTGTACTTATATAAAGTTTGGAAAAAGGTTGAACAATTATGCAGAAGCAGTAATACAAATTTAGTTCCTTGAGAGTGTGTTCTAAACTGGATAACCTCCAAAGGTACCTTCCAGGCCTGTAATCTTACAGAATGAAATGCATCATTAAAATGTTTATACCTCCCTGCACATGCGTTAGTCTAAGTAACTTATTAATATTTACAATTTACTAGTCTCTCCCTTTCAAATTGCAAAGAAAGTGAGTATATAGCAGTGGTCTTAGTGTAGTACCTTTCCTCCTTCAAATCAAATATGAGTGCAACGGAAGTAGAACAATAACTCCTCTTGTTCTTTCTCTTCTCTCCCTCATTTTATCTTTTCTAATTGCCCTTTACTCTGTGACTTGCTTCTTCTCTCCTTTCAAGGAATTTATCTGAGAATTTTCTTTTGCATGGAAAATAATACTGCATGTGCTAACGTCCATTTATACAATAATTTTTATATCAGCATGATTCCTTTTGTAGAATATTTTCTTCACTGTATACTACATTGCTTTGTAAGGAGTATTAACCAAAAAAAAAGTATCTAAGTATTGATTACCTGTGAGAATCAATGAGACCCTTACAGGAGATTAAAATGAAGTTTTGAAGCATCAAGCTTTGGCTATAGGTAAATTCAGATAGTGTACATTTAGGTGCTTTCAAAGTCCATTTCTAATTTTAATGCTCTTCTAGATCAGCTTCACAGTGAGTTGTGCTGTTTATTTCTCATTTTTAACTGTTGAGTAATTGGGGTGGAGCTGTTTTCCATCAACTGTACATGTGCTACCAGACCCTCTGCCTAAATCTTAGGAAGGAAGAAAATTTCTAGGCTGCATATAAATTTCACAGTCAAAAATCCATCTGTGTGGGTTGTGTATCCATGCCCTCTAGCCCATGGCTCTTTGACCTTTGTAAAGTGAAGGATCATTTTTTGTTTTGTTTTGTTTTGTTTTGTTTTTTTAATCCACAGTCAAGTTTATTAAGATATTATACTGCCTTCACTTACAACCAAATTAAATTAGTTTAAAATTTATATGTCACTTTAATACTCTAATTTTGTCCCTATTTTGTCCCTCTCTATTTTCTTCTTTTTTTGATTGACTGGGAATCCACAACTAGTATATTCAGATTTTTTATTATTCAACTTTTTTCCCCCAGACTGTGTTTTGATGATTTGTGATCTCCTTGAAGAATCGTAGAGCCACTAATCTTCAAGGACTCTTGTAACTCATAGGGAAGAGAGGCTGAGGAAGACTCAGTAAGTTGTCTGCTCTTGGGGCATTGAGGGGACAATGGGTTGGGAGCCATCATGGCAGCTTCATGGACACCTTTTCTTCTTCTAGTGAGCTGCCATATTTGAGAGCAGGCTGCAAAAAAGACATCTAAAGAGGTCCAAAAATAATCTAAGTACTAATATATACATAAGGATCTCCCTTTGCTGCCTCTTCTCTGGTTCACAAGAGCACCATATAAAGAGTTGTTCACCGATTACTATCAATATTTGAACATTGCTGAGTTAGCAGCTGTCAGAATATGCTCCTTGCTTAGCTTTTAATTAATGATGTCTGAATCATAATAGAGGTAGATGACATCTGATAAGGTATAGATCAAATGGGCACATAAAATTTTCAGGCAGAGGCAATTTCTACTAGATAGCAAAAGATGCCAAAGATGGATCTTGCACTTTTAGCTACCTTTTTATTGACACCATTGGGACCTTACTGCAGAATGCATAAATCAATACCTCCTTTCATGGCCACAGGAGAGCCACTATTAACATAAGAATTCAGAATTAAGGCTTCCTTACATTATTCTCGTGTGGGTGCAATATCACTAAGCAATTAATGGCAACAGGGAAAGCCTCAGAGTCTCATTTTGAAATGGAAACACCTTGACAAGCAGATCCTTACTCCTCTTGTAGAAAAGAACTATTTTCTCTACACAGCTACCTAGACAGCTAACGAGGGATCCTTCCAGGACTAAAACCTGTCTTCTTTTCACAGTCCCTGTGAAGCACAGCAGTGCACATATGGAAATAAAATGCAGGGAGGCAAAACTTGGAACCTAGTGGCAAACCCTACAAGCATCTTAATCGTGTGGACTTATCAAGTATTAAGTTCCCAGCTAGGTTCCCATCTTTCTACAGCTGATCTTCTCGGTGCTTTATGAGGAGTAGGATACTTTACCTCCATGATGTGAACTAAGCTCTTGTTTTCTACAAGTTTAGGGTTTGCAGAAAGGCTCTGCTATGTGATAGCACTCCTGGGCAGCTGGAATTCATGGCAGAGGATGTGGCTGAGTAGATGCTGCAGTGCTTGGACATGAAATTTTAAGAGACTGTAAGAATTATCTGTTCTTACCTGGCAAGGGAAAAGGAGAAAGAAGGGTGAGCCGCTTGCATCCATTCTCCTTTACAGTCCCAGAAAGTCTTGCCATTTTAAAAAGTAGACCCTAGTCTTAAGAAGCTCTCAGTAACTTCTAGCATGAGAGCCAAAATAGATAATAACATTAAGAATTAATAGTAGGATGCTCCCAGTGTTTCTTAAGTTTAATGATGGGACTACAAGTGGTGATCGGAATTGCAGATCGTAGTGGTTCCTTCGTCTCTGATTTGGCTTTGATAGTTCCTTTGATGTAGAAGAACTGTGAGCTTAATTTGCATAACATTACTCCCACTCTTATCAGTCTGCTGATGAGATATCTTTATTAAATTTTTCACTATTTTAGGATTATTTACATACTTTCTGATTTTATAGTGAGATTCTGCTTCACTGCACATGGAGCCTACTGATGAACATCTGGTACCTTATGAGTTTTGATACTTTTAGTATGGTATTTAAAATTTTGCTCCTGTTACAAACTACTCCAACTCCATATGAAATTACTACCATTCTTAATTGACAAACAATGTCTTTTGAAGAAATGGCAACTGGAGATGATTAAATGAGTAGCAGAATAAAAACTATGAACAAGTTCAATTGATGAGTTTGCCTTTTATTAATATGAATGTATGGGATATTTTCAAAACAAAACATGAAAAAACCTTCTGTTTTTACAAATTCTCCTCTAAGTTATAACACTCACTTTTTATTCTAACTCCAGGTCTCTTCCTCTCTTTCTTTTGTATGAGAGAATATCTTCTAAAAAAAAAAAATTTCTTTTACTGCTGAGCGGAGCAGAAGAGTAAAGATGTGTTTTGAATGTAAAGAAGAACCAATTTTTGTTCAGAAAATAAATTAAGTTTTTTGAAACTCGGTTAAACATGAAATGCACACACTTAGTATTCTTATTTTCCTTACTTTATACAGTTATACTACAACATGGCATCACTCAATTCCCAGTTTCTGGCACTTTTTCCTCTTATCTTCTAGTATTTTTTTTCAACTTTGTTTTCAGGCAGCACAGTGAGAAAGATTAAAAAAAAATCCAGATTTGCAAATATATGAAAGATTTCCTTTAAAAAATTATTAATCTTTTATCTTTTAGAATCAGTTCAGGAGATGAAGTTGAACTTCATCTTGATGAACTGACTTGCTCGATAAAGATGAACTTTATTGCTCAAAGGAAAAAAACCAATCCTCTGAGCTGTTCTAATCTGATTTGCAGAGCTCCCCCAAACACATCTCTGGGACTGGAGAGGGGGAAGGTGCTGATGCACCCATGGCAAAGGTCTAATTCTGGTTACATTTTGGAGGCTTCCACTGCAATTCAATGACAGCATTACTTGTTCAATATGCAGCCTATTAAAAAACACTTACCATGAGAAAGGGCTTATTTTCCTACAGATGAAAACAAGCATTGAAACAAAGATTCTGGACAACAGCATCAAGGAACTGCAAGGTCACTTTTTTAGGAGGAGAGAGAAACACTGACAAAGACAATGCTGTAGACCCCTCTCTAGCTTGAAAGTTTTTTTTCATTCTACCAGGCAAATTTTGTAGCTGTTTATTTCACAGGTTGCCAACTTACCTATCCTTTAAATCAGAGTATTTTGAGGCCTGTGAAAGTCCAAGAATGCCCTTTACTAATGAGGTTCTTCTTGATAGCAAGAATGTACTGGACTCAGTCTGAAATTTTAAAAAATCTCTGGGTTTTAAAAAATTCCATTATAAAAAGCAGTACCTTAAAGTAAAATTTACTGAATAATCCAATGTATTCTAGGAATTAGATATGAAAGTGTAAATCAATCATCAAAGAATTACACCACTGGCTTGTTCTTCACATGTGTGCTTTGTAATTTGTAGAACATGTTCAGGTAAAGAGAAAAGCAATTTACATGAATCTCCAAATGGTACAAAATGGTACAACCGTTCAGCTTGTGTGATTGATTTTGATTGGAAATATCTTTTCATTTGCTTTTCCCAATGTAACCGTTAATTTATCATTTGAGTGATAATATGTAGCTAATCAGTAACATTTCAAATAGTTTTTATATATCTGCAATGTCTGTATTAGACAGCAGGTTCTCTAATTACAAATAAGGCACTACACTTAATTTAATATACTTTAAAATGCAACACTTTTTAGATTGTGCTTTTCCTTCTATTAAAAGAACGCTAAGAATTTGGAAAGGTATATGGAGAGGATGACTTTTTATTTGATGAATTGAGTTTATAATAAAATGGCTCCAAAGACCAAATAAAAAATATCTGAGATGGCAGAAGGCAGGATATTAATGTATTGATATCATCTGGATAATAATACAGTATGTTCCTGAACTTAGAGTTTTCAGAAACTCTGAGAACTAAAATGACTATGTTTTCCAGGTATCAAGAAGTTATGAAGTACATTTAGATTTTAAAAGGTGTAGTTAGAAATAGATGATCCGTGCACACACACACTTGTGACTGCATTGCCCTGATGAAGCTGCAGAATATATCCATAAGGATCAACTCTCTTCTGACAGAATTTCCCCTACAAAGAATAAGTGCATCTGGAGTACTCCCATGGTAGCTCTATACCTCACAATGCAGGAAGTAACAATGCAAAATATGTGTAAACATCTCAGCTGTCTCCACAGATGCCAGAACAGCCCTTGAGGCATTGGGTAGCTTGCGTTCGTGGCTACATCAGTACACCAAAAAAGGAGGCATGAAGTTTCTCTCTGTCACCCTTGCCCTTTTCTTACACCTTCAGGCTAAGCACAAGTCCAAATTTGTTGCTGTGATATGTTTGCGTTGTGGCTGAGCTCTTTAATACTGAGCACATTCCAAAAACACCCCTCTTTTCACTGTTCTCAAGGGTTAATTCAATAAACAAAACACAATAAAAACTACTGAAAAGTCTTGAGCAGGAAGGAAGCTGACTTACTGCTCCTTGGTTTCCCATGCTGCCAGTGTAATAAATTGCCATTTTCAACACGGTGGCTGCAGCTGGCTTAGAATTTAACTTTCTTCTATTATTTAAAAAAATATTATTATTAAGTAATTAAGATTTAGCACATCAGACCTAAAAGCATGAGCCCTTGTAGGGGGAGGAGGTGGATCATGGGTGATCCACTCACTGTGGGAGGATGCTCCTTTGAAAGTATCGTTGCTTCTGGGTGATCACTGAGGGTGGAGGAAAACATCCATCCTAGGAAACCTGATAACAAAACTGCCTTTAATGTCTGTGAGGACAGGAATGTGACTCTTTAATTTAATAGAAAACCTAGTGGATATTTTAAAAACTGCCAACAACACCTTATACCAATTATTTTGGTGCTTCCCAGTTCCCTTGCTGTACCTGGCACTTAAGCTTGTGTATAGGGAGAACTTCTATCACTTTCCTCACATACCTTATTAATCTTAATATGGCTGTGCTTTCCCTCTATTTTTTTTTTTCTGTATGCAATTATTGCTGTGTACTGTTCACTTGGTTTGCTAAACAGCTAAATATTTTTAGAAATGTGTATATTTTACTGAAGTATGTTTTTTCCATAAGCTTATTCCACTGGTCATTCCATATACCGTGCTGAATATTTGATCATTGTCTAAATTTTAATTGAAAAGTTGTTCAAGATAATAGTTGAAGTACAATTTAATTGTTTTTAGATGTCAGACTTCATTTTTATGTAGATTTTTCTAGGTATGGGTATGAATAAAATGCATGATAATGAAGAAAATGACACTGATTGTGCTTCAACTTTTCAGAGCACTAAATAAATACAGCTTGTATGGTGTTTCTCTTCAGGTCTGTACAAACACACAGACCTGACCTCAGGATGCAAATTCTATAAGGAAATAATTTTTGAAAGCAGTATTTTAACTTCTACTCATGCGATTACCAAATTGTTCACAGGGCATTTAGCATTTTTTTTTTTTTTAAGATACAAACTAAATTCACATTCTTTGTAGCAAAAGGACTTGTTCCTTCCTTGAGCAGATTTGTATACCATATGGAAGAGCAGTATCTTCTCGTTACTTGAAAGTTAGGCTTTCGCTTTACCAAATATTATGTGCCTCTGGGACAGGAAGAAAGCCTGTGCAACAGGTTTCTGCACCCTTGCCGGCGTGTTCAGACAAATGAACTTGTCATGACGAGTTGTGCTTGGTCTTCCCAAGGGGAGCTAGAGGGGTGTGGAGTTCCGTAACACCACCACACTTTTTCTCCACCGAAGTGGATGTCTTTGATTCGTAGCTATTTGAACTGATTTTGTCTTTATACACATGATCCTCCCTCACCAATCTCTGCACTTGCATAGACCTCATGTAATATAAGCCTACACCCTTCTCCTTGCAGTAGGTACAGCCAAAACAGAAAGCTGTTTAAATCTCCCTGGCAAAGGCTCTCCTCAGTCTCACCCACGCTAGATGCACATACATGGTCTCCTGGCTGTCAGACCCATCTGTCAGGATGGCGTGGTGCCCATCCTCAGCCTTGTGAGATAGACTCACTGCAGTACAGACACAAAGCAAGCACTGGGTTTAGGGCAGGCGTTCTATACAGTGTGGCAAATAATGTCTGTTAAATGGGAAATAACACCTTTGGGCTATTAGCAGCCCGGTATGTTTATTTAGCCTACGTGTGTTATGTAGATACGTGTCATGGGATATGTGGATACAAAAGACAAGAGTCAAAATATTTGCACCTGGAAGCACAAAATTAGACTTCTGTGTATGTATTTCTGTGTAGAGACATATATATACATGTATATATATGTGTGTATCCTTTTCTTCAAAGAGCAGAACACCCTGCAGTCAGTCCCCTGTATGAAAACTGACACACTCACACCTTCTAAAAACCAAACCACTTGCAAATATGCACTTGAGAGACATCCAGCATGGTGGTTTTTTTTAGCAAGAGGCTCTTCTTTAGCCTCACGCTTTTGTTGGTTATTTCTGGTACTGCTCTGGATAAGACAATGCCATATGGAAGTGAGAGTTTGAAGAAACAGGCTCAGCCTCCTGAGCGCAGTCAGGCAATGCACCCATGCCTATGGAGAGCGTGGCACTTACTTGCTGCAGAATTGCTTCAGGAGCACACAGGCTGATTCATGCTGTCTTTTTCAAATAATGGACTGTGGGGCTCCGGCAAAGTTTCTCTTCAGAGTTTTGTGTACAGCTGCTCCCTGTGCACTCTCAGTGTGAGGTCTTCTGACTTCTGGCTCTGTGGGAGGGTGGGTTAGGTTCGCTTGAGATGTGGGCTCAGTGATGGCAGTGTGCTGGCGGTGGAGCAGCAGGAGGTCTTGCTTACATCCACGGAGCCAAACAAAGGTCTCTTTGTGGGAGTGCAGCAGCTTCAGAATATACACTTTGTCATCAGCAATTATCTGGGTGTCATAACTGAAGATCTGCAGTTATCTTCTTAACTGAAGATAACAGACAACACATACAACCCCGAAACACAGTGTGTCTGTGTCATATGGTTAATTTTTTATTATTCATTATTACTTTAGATTCCCTTTGTAACAATCTGACTAGGTAAAGGGGTCCATGCACCACCACGTACAATGGATGTACAAAGTTCCCCAAGCACTGTTAAATGTTGGAAAATATAAAAGAGCAACAGAGTGAATGAAAATCCATCCCATATATCTTTCTTTGTATTCATGGTTAGACCTCATAGAATTGTGTGAATTCCTTATTGTTTTAAAGAGTCCTTTCTGAAGCACATAGAGGTCCATTTATACCTTCAGGGTTCATTAGGGGCTGCTTCTGAATAGAGGAGAATGTCAGTTGGTCTCTGGTACTATTTTCAAAATTCTGTCTTTTCCAACATTCATTTAAAAGAAGAGGTTTATTCATTGGTTCAGTTAAATTCACCAGGGATAGCTACACAGGAGAAGGGACTGAAAGCTCCAATTCACTTTAATTTGTCTATTTGCTTACAAACTGTATTGGAATGCAGTACCAAACAGACAAAAGTTTTTTTAATCATGAACAAACTCTTTGAACTAAGTACATGTGAAAATACACATTTAGTTCCGAGACCAGACTGATACAAGTTCTGGTTCTAGTAAAAGACAGGCACGGTTCTTTGTTATAAAAAAACTGCAGAATGAAGTTCTTTGTGGGCTTAGGGTCGCAGAAAGTGGAAATATAAAATTCTGTGATTCACACCACAGGGGCATTGACTTGTCCTTGACATAGTCAGTGGGCTTGTGCTCAGAGTTTGCTGTTGGACTGAACTGGTCTGATGGGGCTGACATTAAAAATGTTAAATGTCCGTGAACTCAGTCAGGGCTAGTGCTTGTGTGTTTTTCTGATTCATGCCATGAGAGGGATAGCAATCCAAATAAATGAACACAGAAAATTAAGGAAACAGGGAAGAACAAGCATTCAGCGTAAAACTTCAGTAGATACCGCATTTAACAACACCAACTCTGCCTATAGCCACAGGAATGACAGAAACATTTAGTATGGTATTGATTTGGCAGGGTACAATTTTGTCCATAAATTCAACACGTAGTCAAAACCCAGGTAAACTCCAGAGTCCAGCTCACACCTTTGGGTTACCACTTATACTCTCAGCTCTAGTGATCTAGAGAACACATGGGTTTCTGCAAGGCCCAAGCTGCCACAGCTGCCATAAGAAGCTTCTGAACTCCAGCTGGGTCCTAAGCAATGGATTTGCTGTGTGGTCATCCATTTGCTACAGGTCTGGGGCAAAAAAGTTCATCCTCAGCTGAGTTGACGCCAAAACATCCGCATCCTGGCCCACTAACCATGCAGGGCCTCTAGAGCATTCCTGTACTCTCTAGGAGTTGGGAATTAGTGAAGCCCTTACTGGGTGGGTGAGCAAGTCAGTTCCTTCTCAACCCAGAAAAAACAGATTGCAAATTGGCCCAGCTCTTTATTTATTGGCATAAGTCCGTGCATGAACCATCTGAATTACATAGCTTCTGCTTTCTTTTTCCCAAATACATGGTCTACAAAGCAATGACATCTTAACAAAGGAAGTTAAGTGTGTGCCTCTTTTAGAAAGATCTCAAATACTATGAATGTATTTATGTAAGTAACTATCTATCTATCTATTGTCTATCTCAGAGTTTTAGTTTTGAATTCATTTTTGCAAGCAGAGAATGAGAGTGATATTTTCTATACAACATATAGAAGTTTGTGACCAAAATATTTGATACATGATTATCTGAATGATAAATATCATATTCAACTCATTAATTATGACCTGTAGTTACAAAATTAGATGCCTATTTAAATAAATGAGCACTGCTGTACTTAAATTTTTAATTTATTTTTGTATTTTCCTTTGGCCAAGGAAACGTTTCTGAAATAAAAATGTGTATCAAATATATAGCCCTTTGTTCAATTTCACCTTTTTTCTTCAAATTATATTACATGGTATATATTCTGTGATATGTGTCCATCTAATTTAACAGTTTAAAGAAATAAGCAAGATTTCTAAGTTGTGCTTAACCCTGCTAACAATATTACAGAGTCTGTGGAATTATTGTCCCACAGGCATTATCTCAGGATGTTAAAATAAAGATCTTCTTGTATATAAATGAAATATTTGTAGTTGTAGAAGGACATAATCATTTCCTAAATATGCAAATTAAATAACCACTTTAGCCTTGCTTAAGGTACAGAAAAGATGGGATAAGAAGTGTCTTTGTACCTGTGTGTCCCCACTGATGTTTTAGCATCTCAGTACAGAGTTGTTGCTATTAAAATTCTCCCCCATTTCTCTGCAGCCCTTCAAAAGACAGAGCCAGAGAACTGAGTTATGTCCTTCTGAAAACCTCTCACTCTTCCCTTTATGAGAAATGTCTGTATTTTTGAGCCCTGAATAAATTAAAGCCTTTAATTATTCAAACTGGGGTTTTTTTTTGAAGTAAAACAATTTTTTGAAGTTTTCCCACATCAACTGAGTGCTGACATTCATCACAATCAGATGTATTTGCTTCCTTACTACTGGACTGAATGTGATATTTTGTTGAAGCTTTTGTAGTGAGAGTATTTGTTTTGGGAGGTTTGTTCCCTTTGGTAATGGTGCCAGTTCCCACCCCGTAACCACTGACTTCTCTTCCCTATGGAGTTCCCTGTGCTGTGCCAGCCATTTGGAGCCACACACTGCGCTGGATGGATGGATGGAAGAAAAAGAAGGAAAGAAAGAAAGAAAGAAACAAAGAAAGAGAGAAAGAGAGAAAGAAAGAAAGAGAGAAAGAGAGAAAGAAAGAAAGAGAGAAAGAGAGAAAGAAAGAAAGAGAGAAAGAGAGAAAGAAAGAAAGAGAGAAAGAGAGAAAGAAAGAAAGAGAGAAAGAGAGAAAGAAAGAAAGAGAGAAAGAGAGAAAGAAAGAAAGAGAGAAAGAGAGAAAGAAAGAAAGAGAGAAAGAGAGAAAGAAAGAAAGAGAGAAAGAGAGAAAGAAAGAAAGAGAGAAAGAGAGAAAGAAAGAAAGAGAGAAAGAGAGAAAGAAAGAAAGAGAGAAAGAGAGAAAGAAAGAAAGAGAGAAAGAGAGAAAGAAAGAAAGAGAGAAAGAGAGAAAGAAAGAAAGAGAGAAAGAGAGAAAGAAAGAAAGAGAGAAAGAGAGAAAGAAAGAAAGAGAGAAAGAGAGAAAGAAAGAAAGAGAGAAAGAGAGAAAGAAAGAAAGAGAGAAAGAGAGAAAGAAAGAAAGAGAGAAAGAGAGAAAGAAAGAAAGAGAGAAAGAGAGAAAGAAAGAAAGAGAGAAAGAGAGAAAGAAAGAAAGAAAGGAAGAAGGAAAGAAAGGAAGGATGACCTTTATGCTTCACATTGCCATGTCTGCACTGGAGTGGTTGTTTGGAGTAAGCAAGGAAAAAAGTAAAGACGTAGACTGTGGTCATCAGTTATAGAAAACAATCTAATAGAATGAATATCTGTGTATCATAAAGTTCAGGACTTTATTTACTACCTTATCTGTCAAAGTGTGGGGTAATTTTGTGTTTATGCAAAATGGTTCTAAATGTAAAATGAGCACAAACTTCTAATTCAGTATTTTTCTGGAAGCTTGTATGAGACAAAAGTATAACTCGTAACTTATACCTTCAGAACATAACTACTCTTAGCCTTTAATTGCTGTCATCTGCACTGCCTTGGTGTCAATTCAGAAGTCACTGTCTTCAAGAAAGCCCAGAAGCATAATCTGAAAATACAATATTTTCTGAGTGTGCACTCCCAGGTCTAGCAGCATCATGAAAAGACAAGAATTAGCCAGCTCAGCCACGTGGAGATTGACATACCCGCTGTGTTCTTTGCCACAGGCAAGGCCGAGTTAATTACACCCATGGAAAGGTGAGCTTCTGCTGATGTATGAGGACAGAACACACATGCCTAAACTATCATTAATACAGGTGTGAAAGAGGCATTTCTTGCTTGGCAGGGTCTGACCAAAGAGATCCAATGCAGAATTTGCTCCAGAATTAGCTTTGTCACCTTCCCTACAAGCTGTTGACACACTTTGAATTTTAAGAAAATAAATGATTAAGAAGAATTGCTTTACGGTGCAACGGGCATGAAGGTTACTGAAAACTGAGAGTCAGCAGAAAAGAGAAAAGGTGGCAGACAAAATCACCATTTTCTCATTTTTATCCTAGCTTGATAATTGGATAAGAAATAAGCCTGGCAAAATATCTGCTCTTTTAGACATTGAGACAACCCTCGTGCTGGTAAAAAGGCCAATCTAAATTATGTACATTGACAGAAATGAATCAAAGAAGTCATGATTAAGTGTAAAACCTGCAATTTATGACTACTAGTAATCTGCAGTGCTATTAAAAAAGGTAATAGCAGGTACTGGCAGACAGGGTTAGAAAGGGCAGTGTGAGATTATTACAGTCAGGAAAGGAGGTTGTTGCTATGTAAAAGCAGCGTATCAAGGAAAACTGCAAATTGAGGTGCCTTCCTCATTTTATCATCTTTAGAAAGTCAAATTAAAGAAAAAAGCGAAAACATGCAGGTTTCTTCAATACAGCAAGGACTGTTTCAACTTTGGAGAAAACCCCCCCGCAATGTTATGAAGCTGGTATATGAGGTATTTTTACGTGTGGCATTCTTACTGTTTGTTGTTATTATTTTAAAAGTATCATGTGAGTAGCTGTCTTTGCAGCATGGCAGATGAGGATGCTATCCAGCTCTGAAGATCACTAAGTTTCTTCTCTTCAGGAATGTGGAGTTCCTTGGGATATCGAACTGGAGCTCAGGGAGGTCAGCCAGCCTCTGACTATCTGCAGCAGACTGAGCTCCTCACCTTTCCTCTCCCTTCAGTCTTCTCTACTCATTTTGAATAGAGCTAAAAAGCACATATTTTGGGGAGGGCTCATCTAGACACATTTATGACCTATTACTTTGATAATTTTTTTTGGTGTGGTTTTTGCTTTTCAGTAAATTCACTGAGCTAAGTACGCTATATATATCTAACAAACAATCCTGTTATAAAATGAGGAGTTACTGATGGATTTCAGCAGCTTCCGGAACTGGTATGATAACATGTGAATATTGCAAGGATAAGCAAAAAGGAAAAAAGATGCGACTTTTTATCATCCTGCCAGTTTGTGTAAACAGGCTGTAAATGGTCTGGCTCAGCATGTAAGCAGCCAGTGACTTCTTTCCTGTATCTCTCCTCTCAGGTGCTTCTGCTCCATGTCTTATTAAGACAGTAAAATATCAGTTACTTTATTTCTTTTTCACAAAAATCAGTCTCTCAACATGATTCATCAACCTACGGACAAATCATTTTAAGCATGTGGCTTTTAAAAGTCTGCTGGAAAAAAAGAGAACTTCTAGAATCTAGACCATTATGTTTTCTAAATTGTGTTTTGCAGTGAGTCACAGCCAAATATCCATTGGCTGCTTGATTTGTATTCTAGTGTCAGTGTGAACCAAACTTTCTACTCCAATATTATTCTTAGGCAAATGTTTCCAAAACAGTCATAAATGCTGATATGAGTGGCCAGTTATTTTTTGTCGCTGTATCACTGTTTTAAAGTATGAACTTGAAATGCAGGTATGATCACCTGTTCCATGTTCTCTGTATGTCTCTTCAGTGATCAGTTGTTGCAAATTACAGATTGTCTGATAGAAAATTTAAGTGTTAGTGTTTCAGATAATTCTCTTTTTCCTTTCCTCATACCCTTAGGCTCTTTCTAAAGGAATCTACTGTTAAGACAGGTAACTGGAATCACAGTGACTAGTGAATCAATTTTTGTGGCAACTTTTTTACTTTAAAACAAATATTGGAAGTAGTCTGGGCTTTTCTCTCATAGTGAAGGAATTTCTTTCTGTTTGTGATTTCCTGCCATAAGAGATTCCACGCAGATAATGGTTTTCAAAGAATGTAATTGCTTGCGCAATTTGGGATGATAACTTACTAGTTTTTGTTTCCTGTCCCAGCCAAGAACAACAAGGAAAGCTTAACAGAAACCTAGCAAATTTTGGACTGCTTTACCCTTCTGCTGCTGCAAAACAAAAATGTTAACACAGTATAACTTATATCAACTCAGTCAAAATAACATTATTAGTCACTGACCTGCTTTCCTTATCTTGCACGTTACATATTCTCAGGACACTTCAGATCACTGACTGGAGCTTTATGTAGTGGTGGGTTTTCTAGAACAATGCTTCTGGTCAGACCAACACACAGAGCCATGTACCAGATGTCAAGCTCCAAGACAGGCTTCTGATTTACATTGTATTTCTGTCAGTCACAAACACTGGGATCAGATTTTTAACTGTATGGTCAATATATGCATTGTCAGCTCAATAAATCTACTATGTATTGTTATTTTCACACAGGTAAACCCTAAGTGTTTTTGTATTCAAAGCCTGTGTTGCCCTTAGTCTGAGATATTGCTGTTCAGTGAATAGTTTCACAAGTCTGCTCCTGGAAAACCAAAGACAATTACGAAAAGGAATTGCTCACGGATTTCAGTTCTGCATTAGGGTTTCATGTGAGATGTTTGTCAATCCTTCAATAGTTCATTAATATTCAAGAACATTTATACAATAAATTATGGCCTCTAAATATTTTATATTAAATGTTAATATAATCAAACATCTATACTTTTCCCCCCGGTACTACCTTGCAAACATACTGTTACACTTAGTGGAGTGTTTTATTATGATGATAGTAATTTCCTAAAGGTATGCTGGTATTAATAACATGCATTTCTATTCCAGACATATAAAGAAGGTCTTAGTTGGTTAATAATAAGGAGTTAATGTTAAACTCATCAAGACTCAATTTTTATTTTCAAAGCTGTCTTAGTCTAGGGAATAACAAATTATTCAAGTAGAAAAACAGAAGTGGTGTTAATAGCAGCAACGATAAGACAAATAGAAGGAAAAAATTACCAGACAAAATAGCAGAGAGAATCACATATTCATGTAAGCTTTGTTTTGTTATGGTTATGTACTTTGTATCAGCAATCCTGAGTGCTAGAGACTGGTGAAATGTTTGCGTTAACAGCAGGGTTTCACACTTCCTCAGCTTTCTGGTATAAAATTTTTTAGAAATACAAACTGTAAAGAGATTAATACACAATTTTAGCTTTTGAGGCAATTTTTTAATATTCTTGTTATAGAAAAAATGTCTTATGAGTGTGGGAACTACATCAGCAAGTGTTTGATTTCCAGTGTGTTTACAGTTTGGTGGTATGGAGCATCTATGATGTTTTCTTCTCAGTGGAAATCATGAAAGATGTGAGTAAGGAAATCTTTCCTTCCCCATTCTTGTTCCCAGTTTTGAGTCTTATATTTCCTTCCCAAATGACCTCCTCCTGTTTCTCACAGAACATTTTCTATAAATTTCCTTTCCCACTAGACATGTGGCAGAGAATCTGCTGTTGATAGCCCATTAGCTTTTCCTCTCTGCTGGACCTCGCAGCCTCCTGTCCCCAGGTCATTCCACTGCTGTCTCTACACACTCACTAAAGGGAGAAGATGTGAGGAAAAATGGGGACTTTCCACTCTCTGCATAGTCCTGAAGGAGGCAGAACAACATGTGGAACTGCACCAAAGGGGTTTCTGTTTGAGCCCTGAAATTTTGCACCCAAGAGGAGAAGACAGTGAGAAATTTGAGTCATTTGTTGAGGGACAAAACCACTTTAGCAGGGGAAACAGCTGCCTTCGGCTGGCTTTCCAGAGGGTAGAGCAGAAACAGGGAAGGTGTCAAACAGGAGTTTGTCCAAGTCCTAAACAGATTTATTGAGGGGTCTGAAAGTTCAGAAATATGAGACCCTCCCAGTGGACCTGGCCTAATTGTAGCCTGGGTTTTTATCAATTACCATACCTGCAACAGAGGCAGGCACAATGTGCATTCTGCATAAAGGGAACTAACAGCTGCCTGCATTCATATTAGGGCTTTTCCCTAGAGAATTATCCCATCCTTCTATTCAAAAAGACAGTAATATGTTATACTCATTATAGGTGAAAAACTTGCTGGTAAGCACAATACAGTGCATGAATCACGGAATATAAAACAAGTTTACAAACAATGTTTTAGAAGAATCTCTACACTAAGACAACATTTTCTAAACCCCCAACTTCATGTTTGAGACCATCCACATTTCCCAAAGAAAGCTGTGGGGTTGGAGTCTTCCCTTTTTGTTGGCTCTGTTACACTAAGAGAATTCAAAGGCCCACATCTAAATGATCTGTATGGCATGAAGATTTCAGAAATGTCTCTCTCTTCTGCTCACTGCCCTGCCTATGGCACTGTATTGGGTTTGTGTGCCAGGGTTTTTGTAGTGGAGGAGGGTTACAGGGATGGCTTCTTTGAGAAGGTGCCACAGACTTCCCCCACGTCTGACAGAGCCAATGCCAGCTGCCTCCAGAATGGACCTGCCACTGGCCCAGACTGAGCACATCCATGATAGTGGAAGCATCTCTGGGATATCTAAAAAGGGAGAAAAGCTAATGTGCAGCAGCAGTTGGAGAGAGAGAGAAGTGAGAATATGTGAGAGAAATAGCCCTGCAGCCATCCGGATCAGCGCAGAAGGAGGGGAGGAGGTGCTGTAGGCACTGGAGCTGAGGTTACTTTGCAATCTGTGGTGCAGACCATGGTGAGGCAGCTGTGCCCCTGCAGCCAGTGGAGGTCCATGGTGGAGCGAAGTCCACCTGCAGCCAATGGAGGATCCCACACTAGAGTAAGTGAGTGCCCGAGGCAGGGTGTGACCTCATGAGAAGCCCATGCTGGAGCTGGCTCCTCATGGGACCTGTGGACCCCTGGAGAAAGGAGCCCACACTGGAGCGGGTTTGCTGTCAGGACTTGTGGCTCCATGGGGGGCCCACACTGGAGCAGTTTGTTCCTGAAGGACTGCACCACATGGAAGATACCCTATGCTAGAGAAGTTCCTGAGGAACTGCAGCCCATGGGAAGAACTCACATTGCAGAATTTCATGGAGGGCTGTCTCCTGTGCAAGGGCCCCCATTCCAGAGCAGTGGAGAAGTGTGAGGAGTCCTAGCCCTGAGGAGGAAGGAGAAGCAGAGACAATGTGTGAGGAACTGACCTTAGTCCCCATTCTCTGTCCCCTTCTGCCAATGATGAGAGGAGGCAGAGAAATCAGGAGCAAATTTAAGCCTGGGAGGAAGGTAGGGGTGGGTGGAAGGTGTTTTTAATTTGGTTTTATTTCTTATTATTGTATTGGTAACAAGTTAAACTAATTCCCTCTAGTCAAGTCTGTTTTGCCTGTGGTGGTAACCTTGTGAGTGATTTCTCCCTGTCCTTATCTTGACCAGCTTGAGCCTTTGGTTGTTATTTTTCCTCCCCTGTCCAGCTGAGGAGGGGAGTGATAAAGTGACTTTGATGGGCACTTGATGTCCAGCCAATGGCATCTGCACATCATGGTGTCTGTGGCTGGCACTCTCTGAGGGTGGCTGTGGACTTCTGAGGGACCAACAAAGATGCGGCTTCTGAATCAGGGAGTGCAGAGGAGTGTTTCATAGCACAGAAGGATTTTGTGTCATCGTGGTCAGAAAAAGGAGCATAGTACAAGCTGGCTTGCATTGCACACACAAAACATTGCAGCCGTTGGTGCAGATTACACTCTATTAATTTTACAACGTGTTAATCCAAACTGTAATTCCCAGTCTACTGAGACAAGAATTGAATTTCAATTCCGTAGCTAGACAAGTGAAGATGGGAACTGTAGGAAAAGTTTATGAATATCACAAACTACACACCACTATTCAAATTAATATTGCATACTTTGTAGTAAAGTGTCCTGGTTCCCTCAATATTACACAATGACTCTGGGATGGGAATCTTCAGCAACAGCATCCTGGTGACCTGCTGAGCAAGACAGAAAGCTGATTCCTCTTGAGTCTTTTGAAGATTTCTGATGTTTGTGGTGACCAAAAGTCATGTTAGCCCTCTTCCCAAAGGCTCTTGAAAGCTGTCTGGGGGAGGCGAGCTGCATACCTTCCAAGGCCGTCAGAGGCAGGGCAGCATTCCTCTGCTCTCAGCCCTCACCCATCTGTCCCCCATCAGCTGGGGGATACTAAAATAAATCGGGAGTGGGCTGATGCACAAGCTGTATTACAGAAGGTATGTCCTTCACAGGAAATGTGTAAACAATATTTGAAAGATCTAAAAATATTAACAAAGATGCCTCTGTGGCAAACAATGCACCTTAAAAAGTCTGCAGCACATGTTCTACATACAGTTGTTATGTAGTGAAGTTAAATTGCTAAATAAAATTAGTTTTAAATAGCCAAAGCTGTAGGATCTTCAGCCTCAATGTAGCATCCTTAATACTAAGGTTTTAGTCTAACATCTTGCTCAGTTTTTGTGTGGCCTCACCTGTGTAATGTGTTAGATATATTAAAAATAAATATTATTGCAAAGCATCCACTTACTCCTACATAATATTCTCTTTTGGTCTGGCCTTTGCTACTGAAAAAAAACAACAGGCTTACATCTGTAATATTGTTCAAAAAGTTGGAAGTGCTGCTGAAGATGACTGTATCTGCCCTGAATTCTGTCTAGTGCTAAACACTTGAAAACTTCCTGCTTCAGCATCAGCAGTCCTACTCTCTCACTATCCTTTGTCAGTAAAAAGTCAGTAAGAGGCACACTGTCAGGGCAGTGCTAGAACATTTTCATTTGTCTGGTTTCTAATAACACCCAATTCAAGCACACTAACTCATATCCTGTAGCTCTTGCTCTGTCCAAGACCTTCTGATGTTTATGACTCTTTTCCCTTGTGCTGAATCTCTGCCCAGTTATGTGTCATGAACAACCTCTGCTCCCTTACAGCCATACTTCCTCACCCTGGCCAGAGATCCGCACGTAAGGAATGAAGTCACTCCCAGCCATTACTGGTCTCTGTGGCACACAGCTCTTCATATTTCTCTAGCCCAAATTCTTATTTTACACTAGTGCTCTCTGCCTTTGCTATCCAGGCTAGCCCTTTATCTGTGCAATTAATTTGCCCTTACAATATTTAATTATCTACTTTGTAAAGAGATCTTTAGCAAGCTTTTTAAGGCGGTTGTAAGGCAAAAGGCCTCTAAAAGACCAGGCAAAAAAGAAGCACAGTTGCTCAGCAATATTTTTCAAAAGGAGTCTGATTTGTCAAAGATGAACTGCTTCCTGTGACTTTTCGTGAATTTTCTCCATCTAAAGTCTAACTTCTGTGGGTTTCTTGAGTTTCACCCTAACCAGTACTTTGTCCTCTTCTTTTCATTCTCATATGACCTTCCTTGGCAATGAAGAACTGAGACTTTAATGATGTTTTAGGGATTTGTTTGCATGGTCACAGCCATGTAAATGCTTAAATAATACTTTTCCTCCGTTAAAATTTGACGTTTCATTTTTTAAAGGTTTCCTTTAGCAGCTGGAAAGCAATAGCATCCAAAGCCTTATATTACATAATCTTAGCCATTCCAGCTACCCATTTCCCAATAAAAAGGATCTCCACCCCTCATGAAAATTGGATTTCAGGGCTTCCTCTCATCTCTCTCAGCATGGACGATTCTGGATCAGTCCTCCTCTGCTGTTCCCATTGCTCTACTGCATCTCCTTTCCTCAGCTGTTTATACCTCCTTTGCAGAGAACCCGTGAGGAGGGACAGGAGAATGTGTTCTCACAGCACCACTGCTTCTCTAAATTTTTATGAATGCTTTGCATTCCTGCAACATCAGATTTACTCGGTGTAGCTCACACCACCACCAAAGGGGATGGGAAAACCAGACACTTGGTCACCTGCCTTCAGAAAACTGGATAAAATTTTCATTTGTTGCTTTTTAAAAAGAGGTCAGATTGATAACTACAACAACAGCTTAGTTTCCCTTTCTCTTCTCCAAAGTATATTCCATGAGCTATTTATCCCCCTGTGAGACAAACTTCTTTCATGGAAAAATTCCTGTCTCTGTGGTTGACCATTACACCTTCTATTTCCAGTTGCCACTTCTTGACTTTTTGATCTATATCACAATTATAATATTTCTTTTTGATTACTGCTTAGATCTCCTGTCTTGATGTGTCACTTTTCTCAATATTGATTTTTCATCTTCTGAGAAATGAATGTACACCCAAGGGAACATATTTTTATAATCTACATTTATATCTATATGCATGTATTATTTAATAATATTAATCCCTCTGCAAATTACTGGCTTATAACCAGGTAGAACATAGAGTAGTTTTGGGTGCTTACATCACCTAGGCAAAAGTCACAGAAAACCAATTACAATTCAGTTTGTGGTTCCGCCTGACCGCTCATGTGGGATGCTAAAAGAAACAAAATGTTCTTTTATTTCTTCATGTTGGTTATAATTGCTGTTGTGGTAGATAATCAGTCTCTGCAGGCCTGCCTCTCTGATTCCCCTCTGTGATTGATGGGACAAGCAAGTGAGATCAGGGAATTCCTGGAGCTGTTAAAGGATGTACAGGTCTGTGCCGGGACACATTTTCCTTGGTTTTGCTTGACAGATTACCTCTTCAGAACTATGATAACATACTATCTCACATCACCCTCACAAAAATGTCTAACAAGTCACAATAAAATACAAAGTAATTCCTCCCATAATCAAGTGTGACCATGGCTGCCACAGATGAAGATTTTATCACAGCTGTATCGTGTTTGACAATGTTTAACAATGTTTATTACATCATAGATGTGAATAATTGCCATGTTCCTCTCCTATGGAGAACCATTGGTCTTGATTGCTTTGTGATACAACACAGTGTAAGTCTTCCTTAGCTCAGCTCCATGGGCTCCTAACAGCTATAGAGACACTGATCTGAGTGGAGGTGGAGCAGTCAGGACTGTCACTATGACCTTATCAAATCACTGGGGATTTTTTTATGCTCACAATAGATAGTACAAATTAATTTTCTGTTTGGTTAATCAATTGACATTTTCTCTAAGTGTCATAATCTAACTGCTTGAATACATAACATGGTTTCTCGTTGTCTCAGTAAGGGTACTTGTGTTTGAGCACAACATGCCAGAGTTTTGTGATCTGATAGAATTAATGAGTCCAAGATTGCTGAAGTTACTGTGAATTTAAGATTCCTTAAAGGAAGATTGCTGAACTCTAGAATCCCAAAATTAAATCACTTTGACAGAGAAATTACAATTTAAAAATCATCTGTTAATTGTTAAATAAATAGACAGAGCCTTCTAAGGAAAGGCTTTTGCTCTGGCAAGGTACCCCTGATTCATCTGCTGGGCCTAATAACAAATAATAACCTAAGAACAAATAATTCAGTATAATTCATTGTAACTGAATACTTGTATTGCACTGTAAAAAAAAAAGATATTGTAGTCATGATAATAGATAGAAAGTAGATTCAAATGTATAAATTCTGCCAGCTAGGATTAGATGTACTCGAGTGTTTGGGATTATCTCCCCCTCTAGTGGCTGTTTTATGCAAAAAAAAATGAAAACTGACATTATCTACATGTACTATAATTTTTGGAGGGTTCATAGAACCTTTTAGGTCAGATAGAAGTGACCACAGTGGACTGTTTATTTTTACTGTGCTAGATTTGAGTAAAAGGATGTTAATATAAGCTACAATAAGATTTTAAATTATTGATTTTCTTAAAACTTTGACAGTAATTTGGGTATCACAGAATCAGAGAATCAGTTAGATTGAAAAATACCTTTGAATTCAATATGTCACAGGCTAACCCATAAAACTATGAATTTTTGGGTTTGTATGTGTGCAATAATGTATTTCTTTTGTCCCATTGTGAGCTTATACTTTTTTATTTGGTATTGCTCAAAATTTATCTTCAGTGCTTTACAAAACCATGGTAGGTGTTTTTGCAGGTTTTATCCATGCTGTCTGAACAATTATTACTGCTGGTGGTATTGCCAGGGGGAAGCTGAATGGGTTTCAGTACTGCCAAGTGAGGCAGTATCTGTTACTGTACCTCTTGTTATCATGTCAGAAGACTTCTCTGCTGTCCAAGATCAGTTCTTAAACATTGCATCCTAAAACAATGTATCCTAAAACATTATCACTGACCCTGCAAGTATAATAATGAATTACACAAAAACATTCACTTAGTAATCAATAGCACTAAGAAAAAAAAAACCACACTACAAATTTTCAGGAGGGAAACTGGGAGCAAAATGGAAAATGTACACCACCGTATAAGTTGTTTGCCCACACGTTAAAAATTCCATGCAGTTATGGTTCTTCCATATCAAAAAATATATGTAAGAACTAGAAAAAGGAAGAGAAGGGCAGCAGGGTGACCAAAGAACTTAGAATGGCTTCCATAAGGAGAACAGTTGAGTTGGCTGGAGAATGGGTGTTTCTGCAGGGCGAGATATGCCAGAAGACTACAAAAATATGAGTGGCATGGAGAAAATGGATAGAGATTGAATGCTCATCATGTTTTTCAAATACAAGTATGGGATGATAATGGGAACCAGGTTCAAAACAAATAGTTGAAAGATACTCTTCATGCAACAGGCAGAAAACCTGTGGATCCATTTGCTGAACAACACTGTGGATTCAACAACTTTGCATGGGGTTAGTAGGAGGTTAAAGAAGCATCTGGAAGAGCTTCCACTGTGATTTCCTAGGCAGACAAAACCTGGCTTTGGCCTATCACTGTCCCCAGAGAGGTGCTCAATGCCAGGACTGGGGCTGCCTCAGTGTCCCTTGGCTGCCAAGCTCCTGGCTGAAGCAGCAGGATGGGGTCTGGCTGCCAGGAACTGCTATCACCCACCCACAGGGCCCCTGGTGCCATAGCTGATACGTCATGGTAGCACCAAGACAATAGGCTCTAAAAATTGCCTAAACTGAAGACGGTCAGTGTCTGGGAAAATATTATGCAAAAATATAATGTAAGCTTGCTTTCTTCTCTCCCAAGGTGTCTTGTGACCACTTTTGGAACCAGAATATCAAGCTCTGGAAATACTCCCAAAAGCATTCTCTTGAATTTATTTACACACACATAAAAGAGCATGATATGTGAATAATCCTTTCATTCCACACTGAATTAGTCAAGCAACAGCTGGAATGTTGTTTTTGCTGTAACTTAAGTTGGAAACAGAAAACACTTCTATGCTTAAACTATCATATAGCTATTACCTGTAAAAATGTAAATTAATCTTCAGTTCTGGAAACTTGTGACAATTTCAGTGAAATGGCTTTCTATTTTTGTAAGTGTCAATGTTTTTTAATGATCTGAAATTAAAAAGGAGTTTTTGTACAAATCACTTTGGACAAGAGTTCTGTCGTACACTTCGCCTTTAGTGGAGCTGAGGGAGACGCTGGGGGCAGTATGTGATTGCCCAGCAGGCCCACCTGAAGGAGCAGACTAACTTGGGAGTTGGCAGGAGGGAAGTGGCTGATAAAAGGAACTGAGAGGAGCTGATGGAGTCACAGGCAGGCTTGGGTGAGTGACTGAGGTGAGCAGTGTCAAATTAGTGTCAAATAAATAACTGATGTGACTGAAGTTAAAAGTGACACAAGAGACTTGAGGGACCAAGGTGACTGTAGTGACTCAGGTGAGATGCAGACTGAGGCTTTCTGGGATATGTTTGGACATACTCATCTATATAGCCCTCTATGCACCAAATGTAAGCACTGATTGCATTGCTGAGAAAGGGTTACCTAATGGCATGATTATCAGTCCTGAAACTCTGAAAATTTTGTTTCTTTGTCATGTTTCAGCATGGATTTGAGAAGGGGAAGTTGTGCTTAACCAGCTTGACAGGTTAGCAGACACTGAAACACAGGAAATTCCACTAAAGCACAGGGAAAAAAGAATTATCTTGAGGGTGTTCAAGCAGTGGAAAAAACGTTTATTTTCTGTTCAAACCATCAGTAGAAAACTTCCTTTTCTGCTCTGTAGCATCTAAGGCCACTGGAAGAGATTTATATCCAGTCTCACACGTCAAATTTTGGCAACAGTGCCGATAAACTGGAAAATCATGACGAACAGAAGCTTATTTCTAGGAGGGAAAAAATTGACCAAGAAAACATTTCCCATTGGAGGGCAGTGAGCAAGAGACTGTGTAGGCTTTAGCTGTCTACCAGAGTTAATCCACAACAAACACATTAAAAACTATTGTTATAAAGATCACTTTTTCTGCCTAGCCTTTAAAAGATAGATGAGAAAAAAGTGTACTTTGAAATAATAATTGATATTAGTAAAAAAATAATGAAATGGGCAAACGAGAACTGGACCATGCTCCTTGGGAGGTTTGTGTAGTCTTTGCCTTCCAGAGAGTTTTAAGAATAGGTGGGAAATCCTGTTAGGGGATGATTGGGAATTCTTGGGCTGAGACATGAGGTTTCTGCAGGTTTTTTGCAGCCCTGTGTATGTATGTTTGCATAAATGACTAGCAGGACACTCCCTCGTCCAGAGCTCAAATGACACCATGAGGACCAGAAGAGAAGCACATTTCAAGGTGAAATACCTACCTCAAGTCTGGGCATTGGGTTTCTTACATATTTCTGTAAAGAATTTCAGGTTTTCTGCTCCTGAATTACCTGTGTTTTACTCCTAGTATTTAGCTTTCACATTCCCGAGGGTATGTTTCCATAGATTGTGAGTGAACAAAAGCTGCTGATGCTTCAGTGTCAGGTTGTACACATTTAGTCTGTCCTTCATCTATATTTAATCTTAGACAGCTTTCAGTATTTTCGTGTATGCATTGTAACCATTAGTGCACCATATAATGCAATTATCACCCCGACTTGTATCTTCTATCAGAAGTTGAGGAAGAGATTTTCTTGGGGACAGATTTGTTTATGAACACATTTGGAATTTGATTTATGCATGAATGATCAGCATGTCTAACAGAGTGTCAGCAAGCTCTTTATTTTCACTGTTACCTTCTGGGAGTGAGGAGTGCTGGAAACCTGATAATGAGGAGTTTCTCTGGTCATTTAAGACGGCAACCTTCACTGTGTTATCCAGTGAGGAGAAGGATGTGCACCTGTAGCATCCGGCTGTATTAAATGTCATTGCTCTTTTGTCATGCAGTTAAAATAGCGGCGTTTGAAGCTTTTAACTCTCCTGCCTCCCCCAGTCATGCCAGGTGCGAGGGCTACATAAGCGCAAGCGTTTGGGAGTTACTGAGAACGAGATGTTAAAGGTGAGATCATTTCACTGTGTCTGAAGTACTAACACCGTACGCGATACAAGTTTTCAGCTTTTAGGGCGGTGACAAGGAGTGGCACCCTTGGGCAGCCGCAGGGTGCTGTCGCCGGGGGCTCCCCGAGCCGGCCGGGGAGCGGCCGCTGCGGGCGGGGAATTCAGCGTCGCTGCCGGCCTCGGCGTCCGTCTCGCTGTGCGCGGAATCTCCTAGCCACCGGCAGCCCGTTTCCATGGGAAGCCGGGACTGACCTCAGGCTGGAAGGGGAAGTTCAAAAAGCGCCCACCGGACGGCGCGGGGCGGTGGCGGGGAGCCCCTCGCTACGGCAACCGCGCCGGGAGATGGAGGCGGCGGCGGGGCAGCCGCAAGGCCCGGCCGTCGCCGCTGCCGCCC
>VYXC01012110.1:575466-588725 GCA_013397175.1 Platysteira castanea | reverse complement strand
TGTTTTCCCAGACACAGCCGGTTTGTGATAAAAGGTGGAACATCACCTGCTCCTTAGGAGTCTGTAGTTATTCAGAGAAAACGCTAGTTATTATACAGCTTCATCACACCCTGTGTTTTATTTTGCATTACTGAATATTTATCAGTTTATCTCCTGTACGTAGATAGGATTACCTTGGGATATCATTAGAACTTGATAAGCCAATAAGTTGGAAGAAGTGTGATTTGAATTTTAACCCAAGGGTATTCTCTTTGTGCTTGCTCATCATGAGTCAGATCTTTCCATACAAGCAAGTATAACTAGAGTTACACTAAGCTGCTTATAGGAATTTTAACTGTGACAAACAGTATTAGTTCCAAAATGCTGAGTTAATCTCCTTGCAATTCTCTGTTAAACTTGATTGGCCAAATAATGAAAAATCACTTAAAAATTCCTTGGCAAAATAAAGCTCAGTTGAGAGGGGCAGCCCAAATATTTATCACTGAAAAAGTAGTATTCAAAGACTAGCAGCTAGTAAATCTGAATTTCTGCCATTCAAGCATCACCAGTGCTCACTAGAGAAACCTCTGCTTTCGAATGGAGTATTGTGGAGACAGATTTGTGTTTGGCACTCCTGTGCTGCATGAGGAAATGGGGAGTAGCCACCTTGATGACATGTTATAGAAGAACCTGGACAAGGACTGATGAGCAGTGGGAAGAATAAATAGATGGATGAAGGAGATGGCAGAGAAGCATTTCAAACTAGAGCTGTTTGTAGTCTTGTTACCTATTTCTGTGTTGGTGCTATAGCCCCAGGCCCACCACTATGGGTGAGAGAACAACACAGATGCTGTTATGCTGTGGCTGCAATATTAGGAGTTCACAGATCAGACTCTGCCCAAACTGGGTCTTACCCAAATTGTTTTGTTATTTGGTTTTATTTTCTAGAAAGGGTTTATGTGAGAAACTAGATCTTGAAACTCTTTTTAATGCCCTTTACTGAATTATATTTGTAGCAGAGAAATTGAAGAGAAATTATTGGAAGTGTTATTAAAAGTCTTTTTTGATGTCTATTTGAATTAGTTAGAAAATCTAGAATGGTATAAATGGCTAAGATATATTCTGAACAAAAAACAGTTAAGCATTGAAGATCACACTTGATTTTTATTGCCAGCATGCTGCATTTCACTTTAATAAGGGGATCAGCCAGACCAAGGAATATTGTTCCAGTACATGCATTTACATGGGAGTAAGAAAACAGTTCGATTTTGATTAAAGAGTGACACCAGAGCAAGATTAAACAGCTTCTCAGACTAGGGTAGAATAAATGCTCTTTGTATGACCACCTAATGACTGTGAAGGGCAAGAGTAGGGAGCACCAAATGTTTAATATTTGGTTTAAACAGATGCTACAGTGGCCTGTCTCCTGTTGAAAGGAAGAAGAAACTAAACTCAGCTTGAGTATTTCTTCTAAGAAGACCTCTTAGGTCTTAAACTGTTAAGAAACCTTTATTCACATGAGGAGAAATGGAGTAGTTTCCAGTTTGTCCTTTAAAATATGTACCTCTGGGGAAGTTAAGTATCTGTGATGTATGAGGATATGTTATATGCACAGCACTAGTGTACATCTCTGTTCTTCTGACCACTCTCGGTTCAGATTGCAGACTTTATAACTTTGCACAGAAACCCTCTGCTGCTCTACCTTCTTCAAGCTGATTTACTAGAACTTTCAGAGATGCCAGTTAATGATGGGTTCCCTGGGAAGGGATTATACATGGCAGGGGATATAAAAGACCAGCAAGGTGTATGTAGGCAGCAGCAGCTTTGGATTCCCTAAACAGAAAGGGAAAGGGGACATACAGCATGAAAGGTTGAAGGGAACCGTAGTCAGAAAAACAGCATGCTGACAGTGGGGTCCCACGGGAGTAACAGCAAGAGGTTTCCAGGTGCCAGCCTGTGAAGAGGAACTGTAAGGCCACATGAGAGGAGTGGTTATGAAGGACAGTGTGTGAGGACATCACATGGAAATGTAGTTATCACATGCTGGATTGCTCCAGGCACAAAGCTAGGAGTGGTGGACTGACATAAACCCTTCTCCTGGCCTTAATGCCAGTGGTTTGCTTGTGGGTTATGCTGACTGACCTGAAATTCATGAATATTTATGGAATAAACATGTCAGAAGCCTATTTACAATAAACACTTGGAATTTCCCTTCCAGCCTTGCAGTATCAAGTGGGTATTATTAGGTGTCTGGAAGGGGCTGTGTAGCACTGCATGAAGATTGACTCATAATCACATTTGTTATTGCAGATAACAACTGGTTTTCATTTCTGCTTTCCTGCAGATTCCTAGATGGCTGATGAATGACGCCCTGCCCATGTGATACTGGAGGCAGATTTGACTATAAGGGTTGTGGGGCAGGAAGTACAAGTTGAGCACATCAAGGTGTACGTTTGCAAACCACCTGCCAGCACAGGCAAAGCTGTGATTGTGATTCATGATATATTTGGATGGCAACTCCCAAACACCAGATACATGGCTGATAATGCTAACAACTAAAGGATACGTGTAAGAAATCTTCTATTATCCAAGAAATCCCACTCTTCATGATTTCTACCCTCACGTTAGAACTGTTATTCTCCTGCATGAGAAGAAAGTAAAACCAGAGCAGTTTGAGTGACGTTATTTCCTTAGCACAAAACCAAAAAGGAACATCACTGTGGAACGTGGCAGAATACAGCATGCTTCCTTCATTCTTTGCTGTTTACAGAAGAAGTGATGGCCCACTTAGAATGCATAAAATAGTGAAAAACACGATGCAGCACAAAGTGATTCTGACTATTTTCCCAGAAATGTGAGATGGCTTTTAAAAACAGTGTGCTCTGAAACACAAGCATATATTCTGTTTTTACAAGCCTTTTTAAAATAAGCAGTCATTCAATCTGTATTGTATGTTGGGATTTTTAAAAATTGCCATCAGAAAGCAGCAGAAATATGAATGAATGTCATATATTTTAAATGTGATCTTGAATATGCACATTGAATACGTGCATATGAATGATTCATATGCAGACATGGGTATTAAATACAATCTCCTTCTTCCTTGCACAACTTTCACACTCATTTTCAATGCCCTATGAAGCAAAATCTTTCAACAACTGAATATGGTGCAATGTACTCTATTTGCTTTATATATTACAGACATTCATACAGGGATCAAACAGGCCTGCAGTTCCAAAAAGCAAACCTCCACATAATACTGTAGAAGTCTAACTTGGAGACAGTGCTTTTAATGCCCTAAGCCTATGGAGCGTGAAGGAAGCCAGATGTCAGCAGGCAGTTGCCCTGTGGCTGAGATCTGTCTGTGGAACTGAAAGGAGCTCTGTGTCTCTGGAGAAAAAAACGCTACCTCTGCAAGCATTAGGGTGTTCTGGTACACTGGAACAATGGATCTATTGTCTGTTCCTTTCTACTGTCTTTCCTGAGGACTTGACATCCCCTATTCTGCTCCATGTTTGGAAGTATGTTTGTCTTGTGACCAGATGCAAACCTTCTCAACACGAGACTGGACGCACACCCTCCATGCTGTGCAGGATGCTGGCAAATCACTGGTATGACAATGTTCTGCTTTGTTACAGCAACAGTCTGCTCTGTCAAAAGTACCCTCTGTCAAAAGTGTCTGATCAAGTAGTATTTTTCCATACTACTTTGCAAATTTTCCCTATGATTCATGCTATGCCACACTTGTTTTTGGGACACCCTCTTTCTCTCCACCTGAACTGTTAAGAATGCAGTGGTCAAGGGAAGAAGGCTTCAGGAGAACTGAGTGTTTTCAGGCAGCAGCATCTGAATGAAGAGAAGTTGTATGTGTCTTCAAGATGCTGCTGAACTGGTGCACTGATGTTTACTGAGAGGAAAATAGATGGATTTTTCCTAGCGCAGCATGAGATGAGGAGCTATGGGAACTCTAATTCAGAGACCATATGAAGTCTGATGGCTAGTATGTCTTATTAGATCAGTTTGAGTGGGAAGACCTGTTCTTCTGCAAGGTTTTGGAAAGGTTCACTTTCAAAGAACTATGTGTGTTTCTGACAGATGCTTATCCAAAGACTGAAAAGTTTTGCCCATTCATTTCCAAATACAATCATGCTCTGGATGTCACTGTTGGGGTTTTTTTTCATAGAAATTATAGAAATGATCAAACAAGATGAAGAAAAATAAATGCTTACAACATACTTCAGTGTGATTCAGGCCAAACTGATCCAGTCATTTCACCATGTTCAATAACATCCATGAGGTGTGTCTGAGGAGGGAGAGAGCCAAAGACATTTTAATAAGTGAAAGATGATTGCCGTTTCCCAGGGATCCCATTGCTTCCAACTGGGATGGGCTTGGGAGAGCACACAGCAGCACCTGGTGGTGACCTAGCGAGGGCAGCCTCCAGAGTCCCTGCTTGTTTCCTTTCTGCATGAGGAAACTCTGTCCTCTGCTAGTGTGTGCACAATCACAGCTCTGCTGCTGGTCATGCGACACATTTCAGCTGAGGTCACCCTGAGCCAGGGTTTGCATCCCGTGCTGCAGGGACTCTTGAGTACTGAGTGCACTCCTACCACACTTCCCTTTTTCCAGGCACCAAACGAGTAAAACACTCCTCCCTTTCTTCCCACAGTTTCTCTTCACTTGTTCTTTGCTGACCTCAGTCCATCAGGTGTCAGTTGTTTTGGTTTTTTCTAGCTCATAAGTAAGCCTCACCATGTGCTCTGTAGTAAACAACTATTTTATGTAATTATCTTGGTTTACATGGAACCCATCAACGATGGATTTATGTTCAATGCTATAATATTGTATGCAAAATGTAAAATTTTTGTAATCAGGACAGTGTTATCATCTTTTACAAGATCATCTGTTGTTTTACTATGTATAGTTTCAAATTATGTACTCAAACTCAGGTAAAAACAGATAAAATATTACAGATAAAAGTATCAATTATTTTCCAGATTTGTATCACAGAGTGTATTTTGTGGTTTAGTCATTGAAAAAAGCATTTATAGATACATTTAAATGTTTTCTAATGCTCATAAGTATTTCTGTGGAATAGGTAACAATTTTATTTTAAAACATTACTTTCTCAGGAAAAAATATATCAAAATTATGTCTGGATAGAAACCTTTGATGCAACGAAGGGCCAAAAAATGTCTCAGTGTGTGATTAATTAATTCAATTTTATTTTTGTGTCTGTGTGTGCAGAACCAGCTGCCCACACTTTTTTCAGAAAGAGAGGTTTAGAAGCCTTCCGATGAGTGGTCTGAGTTTGAGGATTGGCTGAAAACTTGAGACGGCAGGAAAATACACAAATAAAATGTCAGGGAGCTGGATACCACATTGCCTGCTGCTGTCAGATACTGCCTTTTTCCACTTTTTTTTTTTTAAATTTATTTTTGTTTGATTTGATTTGGGGTTTCTTTTGGCTTTGTTTTAGCTACGCTAGCAAAAGTGGCCTTCTGAAATGACTTCCTAGGAGTGGATGGAATGAATGATTTTGCCTTGAAGAGAATTAGAGGACAGATTTCCTAAGAGTTGCTTGGTGAAGAATTTTTGCCACCTGCTGTTGATGACATGGGCTGCAAGTAGCTTTCTCTGCCTCAGAAAGCCTGGATTAAGAGTGCTCAGTGACTCAAACTGTGAGAAACCATAATTCTGATCTAGTGGTTCACCACGAGTAACTAATCCTTTAAGGCGCTATATGGAAAGAAGAAAGGAGTTTTTGATAGTGCCAGAGAACTTTCCCAGTATGGTTTAGCTGCCCACAGAGAGCTGATGGCTGCATCATCAGGC
This sequence comes from Platysteira castanea, assembly GCA_013397175.1. Lineage (NCBI taxonomy): Eukaryota > Metazoa > Chordata > Aves > Passeriformes > Platysteira > Platysteira castanea. Next base: position 582,911 of record VYXC01012110.1, on the reverse strand, counting down.
ACAGTGAGGGCCAGCGGCTCCCTAGGGAATGTGGTGCTGGGAGCCAGGAGGAGTACCACGTCTTCCCCCTCTGTGTGCAACACTGCCCGCACATTTATCAGCAAAGACCTGTCACTAGCAGGCTCTGCTGCCTTAATAACAGAGAGGGAAGCTGCTGGCAAGGCAACACTGAGAAGGGGTCAGACTAATTAGAGGCTAAACTAATTAACTTTCCTGGGAGAGCAAATATCTTGGATTATTGGGAGTAGCTACCTCGAAAGTTGCTGAGCTTGGGTATTTGGTGAGAAGGTTATGGGAGACATAACTGAATCATTTCCAGAGTGCTCCTGTCTCAGAAGGGTCAGTTGACGTGGAAACTTTTTAGCTTGGAATCTGTCCCCTCTCTGTTGCAGTGGGAAGGCAGGGTTGGGTGCTGCCTGGCATTTCTTACAGGCAATTCACACGTTTCAAGTGTCAGCTCCAGTCAGGAAAGAATTTTTTGGCACTTAATTTGCTTGTTGTGTGTGTTTGTGTGTTGGCAGATAATGCCGTGTTTGCGAGGCTCGTGTTGGGGAATTGGGGAATTTCGCTGGTGTGTCCGAGGGGGTGAGGAACTGGGGCTGGGAACAGCCTGCAGGTGACACAAAAGCCTGAACTGCCACCTCGCTCCCACCAATACTCTCTATTGTCTCTGCATGGTGATACATGCTTCGGGGTATTTTCAGAACACAGCATCTCGGCCAGATGTATTTCAGGCTACAATGAAAATTCCGAAAACATCTACCACGTTTGTTACATTGACTTCCCTGCAACAAGTATCCCAGATGACAACTTACTGTTATTGTCAGCATTTTCATTGGCTAATAAATAGCATTTTCTAGAGAAGTTTTTACTACTTTTCTATCAACATTTGCGTATCCACTGAATTTTTGCAAAGCAAAAATTCATCTAGCTTCTCACAGACTGGTAGGCTTTTTAAACCCTTAGGTAGGTGTGTAATCATTATCCATCCTTTTCCAATCCGTCCTTTTAGGTTTTCTTTGGTGTAGTTGTGTTGCTTTTTTTATTGAATCCCATTGAGATACTTTTTGTCTTTCTGACGATATCAGATTAGCAACCCCTAGCATTTACCTGGAATAATTAATTACTTAAAGTATGCAAAAGAAAATATAGTAGCAGCAATATATGGTGACAGTCATATGCATCTCTATGTTTTCATATTTTCAAATACTGCTTTCACTATGGTTGTTTAATTTGCATTTTCTTATATGTTCCAGAGAAGCTGATGCTGTCCTGAAATACCTAAGGGAGCAGTGTGGTGCAAAGAAATTAGGGCTCATTAGTTTTTGAGGGGCTGGTGTTGATGCAGGTCACCTGATGATCACACATTCAGAATTAAAGGCCGGTGTATCTCTCTATGGTAGGTAAATCCAAGAATGTCCTACAAGCAGGTACACGTGCACAAGTGTACTGTGTAGCTTAAACACTTGATGTTGCATTATTTTTTCAAATGAGGCTATCACCTGATGAAGAGAGATATTTTCAGCAGAGTTGGAAGGATACTATGCAAAGAAGATGGTGGCGAGGATATTCATTCCTAGTTTTGGAACAGGTCATAGTAGCCATGTCCTTATTTTGGATCTGGACAGACATACATGTTGTCCTTGGGTCACTTTCCCAATTTAGCTTCCTTTTTCCTGTTTACTACTGCTCTGCATACTTCAGAGCCAGAACTTCACCCGGGAGCTGAGAGTGTTATTTTTGTTGTAGCTGCTCTGTAAAGATAGATTGCAGTTATTTTAACACCAGCTTTCCTTTTGTGTTCTGCTCGAGAAGCTCTGCTCAAGAGCTGCCCTTTCCTGATGTTCTCAGAATGTAGATTTTGGACTACTAACTAAAGCATTGGTTTTCCCAGTGAGTTTGAAAGAACTCAAGTTTGTATGCACAGATGAGGTCTTCAAAGTCTTAATCCAGATACTCAGTCTGTATCTTAAGGAACTGGTTTAAATAGGGTTTTAATCTAGGAAGGTATTCTTTGAGGACCCACAATTCCAGTCACCTCAAAATTAAAGCTAGTATGTATGGCTACATATTAGGTGAGATGTGAAAATTTCTCACTGCAGAATCAGAATGCTCTATTTGAGTCTGGATTTCCCCTAAAATGTCAGTTGAAGATTTTTTTTTCATATTTTCTAGGACTAATCAAAGATTCTGATGATATATCCAATCTAATGAACTCTATTTTTTTCATTTTTGCTGAAAATGATGATTTTATTTCCCTTCATCTGTTGTGGTATTCCCTCCATCATCTTTAATTTCTGCATGTTTTAATTTCCACCTTGAATTGTAGGTCAAAACTCAGCCTCAGAATTTGAGTCAAAACAAAGCCATAATAGTGCTTGAAGATCAAAAAAAGCAGAAATATGAAACTAGAGATAGAGGGGCTAATGTAACCTAGGCAAAGAATGAAATCTCTATATATGTCTTTTTAAGTTTCTTTCTTTTGTTAGAGTATTGTTACTAACCCAAGTAAAAAAGTTTTGCCAAAATTCCACTGCTGTTTTGGTGTAATCTACTCAGGGACCTATCCTCTGCTGTATGACACTCTTTTCTACTAGTCCCAGGAACCCCTAAACCATGTAGGATGTTACAAATTGCATCCATATGTGTCTGTTAGAGGCTTTTTGTTCAGTTATAGTGTATGTAGCGCTGTCATATATTTCACATGTAGGAAATACTTTTGTTAGGTCCATGTCTTTGTGGATTGAGACCTGCTTTTAACAAACTTTCTAGAACCTGACTGCAAAAGTCATGCTTTAACATGAAGATCAAAAATCTTCAGTTCCTTGAGAGTCATATTAATGTTTGAAGTTAGTTAGACTAATGGTAAATTAATCTGTGTATTATGGCTCTTGTTTATCTATGTTCCACATAAATCACAAGTCCAAAATTGAGGAACACAAATACATTGTTTGGTGAAGCTCGTTTAAGAGAGATGAAGCTTTTTTGGACTTGTAGCCTGCTGGCAGATGTGCATTTAGCAGGTGATAGAAGGGAGCACACCTTGTTTCAAAATTTGTGGCTAAGGTTATTCAGAGGGGGTATTACTTTCTCAGGTTACCTGTGGCTCTGTGAAACACTATAGATTCCCAAGCTGATCAGTTTAGGAATTGAAGTGTGCAATGCAATCTGCAGACAGGACGGTTTAATGTGAGACTTACAACCATGGCTGCTGCCTGAACAGGAAATCTTACATTTCAAAAACAATCCATGTTTTTGCATGATGTATCTTGTTACCTCATTTTTCCATCAATGATATGACAAAATTCTCCATGTTGCATCAGCTCAAGATTGCATCCACCTCAGCACCCAGACTCCATTTGTGGCCAATAGTGACTTCATAGGGAATATCCCCCTTTGCTAAACATACTGGCAACCTGAGTTTCAGGGGATTTCTGGGCTAGAGGTTGCCACTCCTGCTCTGTGTCGAATGGCCACTGGTGGACCAAGAGTCTATGGATTTGCCAGACCCTTTTGGAACCTGCTTGAACTGCTGATCTCTAGCACACCTTGTGACAGTGACTTCCCTGGTTTAATTATGCCTCATTATTAAAGAGGGAGAAAGGCTCAGGATCATTAGTTTGAAACCAAGTGCATCATATCTTCATCGGGTGCTGGCCCTTCTAAAGCTGTAAGAAAACCAACATGAGTGTATGTCGCTATTCACCTTTTCAGTGCTACAGATTACTGTATGTAATTTAAATGGGGTGAAAATGTAATTTAGGGGAGTCTTAACTTTACTAATTACTGTCTCTCAAATTAAATATACTGCCAGAGAAATATTTATTGTTGTGTGTCTCATGTAAAGATAGTCAACAGTACTAATGACCTGTATTTCTCTTAATGGCATTGTAAAGGTTTTCCTCCTTTACATGCTGCTAATGGCCCTCCATCTTTCCCATGGAGAGGTCTTCAGGGAATTTTGACCTGAAACTGCTGATTAACTGTTGATTTCCATGCGACACCACCTATATGTAATACATAAATGCAGCTGTTTCCTGGGTGATACAGCTGTCATAACACATATTTTCCAGGCGAAGAATGCAGAAGTCTGGAAGCATATTGTGTCTTAATTACCCCAGTGGCAAACCTAGGTAACTCCACAATAATGGTGTTCCATTAGTGTTAGAAGGTTAGTTAATGTGGGAGAGGACGATCAGGACATCTATTTAGAGAACAGCAGTCATTCATAAATTCTGGAACGGCATGTAAACTCTAACACTAACACTGTGACTAAGCAAAAAGGAAAAAAACAAACCGAGATCCAGCATTTTCTTGAAATTAAAGGGGAGATAGCTACCGAACCATATTATCATAGTTATTTTATAAATGTGTATTTTTTATATATGTGTACTTTATACATATATATACATGTATGTATATATATATGATATATATATTATTATAGTTACTACAAGTACAGCCAAATCTTCATGATAAAAATGTAAGTCCCCGAGTAAGAGCTGGAAATGTGAGATCTGAAAGAGGCATATGTTTACATTGTGAAGTGCAGTCAACTCCATGTATGGAGATCATGGATGCATTGCAGTAAGTTTTGCCTTCTAAGTGAAAAACTAGCATGGATTGCCTGTCAAGGAACATGAAACAACAGGAAATCAAATTAAAAGCAGTTTAGCTTCTAAAGTTNCCACTCCTGCTCTGTGTCGAATGGCCACTGGTGGACCAAGAGTCTATGGATTTGCCAGACCCTTTTGGAACCTGCTTGAACTGCTGATCTCTAGCACACCTTGTGACAGTGACTTCCCTGGTTTAATTATGCCTCATTATTAAAGAGGGAGAAAGGCTCAGGATCATTAGTTTGAAACCAAGTGCATCATATCTTCATCGGGTGCTGGCCCTTCTAAAGCTGTAAGAAAACCAACATGAGTGTATGTCGCTATTCACCTTTTCAGTGCTACAGATAAAGACTGTATGTAATTTAAATGGGGTGAAAATGTAATTTAGGGGAGTCTTAACTTTACTAATTACTGTCTCTCAAGTTAAATATACTGCCAGAGAAATATTTATTGTTGTGTGTCTCATGTAAAGATAGTCAACAGTACTAATGACCTGTATTTCTCTTAATGGCATTGTAAAGGTTTTCCTCCTTTACATGCTGCTAATGGCCCTCCATCTTTCCCATGGAGAGGTCTTCAGGGAATTTTGACCTGAAACTGCTGATTAACTGTTGATTTCCATGCGACACCACCTATATGTAATACATAAATGCAGCTGTTTCCTGGGTGATACGGCTGTCATAACACATATTTTCCAGGCGAAGAATGCAGAAGTCTGGAAGCATATTGTGTCTTAATTACCCCAGTGGCAAACCTAGGTAACTCCACAATAATGGTGTTCCATTAGTGTTAGAAGGTTAGTTAATGTGGGAGAGGACGATCAGGACATCTATTTAGAGAACAGCAGTCATTCATAAATTCTGGAACGGCATGTAAACTCTAACACTAACACTGTGACTAAGCAAAAAGGAAAAAAACAAACCGAGATCCAGCATTTTCTTGAAATTAAAGGGGAGATAGCTACCGAACCATATTATCATAGTTATTTTATAAATGTGTATTTTTTATATATGTGTACTTTATACATATATATACATGTATGTATATATATATGATATATATATTATTATAGTTACTACAAGTACAGCCAAATCTTCATGATAAAAATGTAAGTCCCCGAGTAAGAGCTGGAAATGTGAGATCTGAAAGAGGCATATGTTTACATTGTGAAGTGCAGTCAACTCCATGTATGGAGATCATGGATGCATTGCAGTAAGTTTTGCCTTCTAAGTGAAAAACTAGCATGGATTGCCTGTCAAGGAACATGAAACAACAGGAAATCAAATTAAAAGCAGTTTAGCTTCTAAAGTTTAACATTAATACCAAGTAAAGTGGAATAAATTCTTTATGCATAAAGAATTATTTCCAGGACCACATGACTAAGTAAGTGGAAATGTGGTTAAACAGCTCTAGTGGAGAGAAAGTTCTGCAAGCATTGCTGCCATTTTTGTTTTCTAGGAATGATGAAAACTCACAATTTTTCTCTCAGTTATTTGACTGCTGTTATCTAAAGTTGGTATGGAGTACGTAGGGTCCTTGAATGCTATACTATGTTGCACATCAGTGGGAAGAGCCACAAATGTAAAACAAAAGGGTTGGGTTTTGAGCCTTACGACTTTGCTCTGGAATTCTTGGATAGGCTTTTTTTCATTTGTTTGACTTTATTTTAGCGATTGCAAACAAAGTGCACTAGCAAAGAGACTTAGAATATGACAAAACAACTTATATATGAGGAGTAAATTGTAAGAGAGATGTGTGGTAGACTAGTGCGCATTTATTCTGCTTTTCAGATGTGCATCTGAGGAAACAGGGAATTTTGGAGTGCTAATATATTTAGATAAAGGTCTTTAAGAAATAGTCCTAATAATCCCATAAAAAGAAAGTAAGGAGAATGGGAAGGCTACAAGGGTCAGCCAGAGACTTTAATTGAAAAAGAAAAAAAATGTATAAAATATCCTGTGATAGGATAAAAATGTCTGTATTTTAAACACTTATTGTACAGCATGTATGTACAGCAATCTATAAAGCTATTACTTCCTTACATGCTGCTTATTTTCATTCTGAAAGAGAAAATATTTTTCCTGTAGTATATAAACTTTGTCTTGTGTAGAGCTTTGAAATGACATCTCTACTTCACTACCTCACCCCACTGATGACTTTAAATATGTCTTTTACCCATGGATGAATAGTCTAAGGAACTAATTATGCCACCGTAATGTTTAAAAGTGGTGCTACTCCAGCCTTTAAAAACAAAGAAACACCCTTAAAAAAAAAAAAAAAAAAAAAAAAAAGAAAAAAAAAAAAAGTCTTTCCTAGATGGATTGTTCAGCTAAGTTAACATTCCGAAACTGAAAGAAAAATCCCTCCAGGGCTGAATACCATTTGGTGTAAGTTTAAAAGAGGGGTTGGTAGTCAGCTACAGCAGCTCCTCATGGCAGCACACCCTGCCTACGCTCTCAGTGAAATGAACAGCTTTAAAAAGAGTGGCCTTCGTCACTCCGCCAGGCACAAAGATAAAGGCAGTAGCTTATGTAACTCTCTTGTAAAGGAACCTGATCCTTGCGCTCACCCCTTTCGTTTTGTGAGTTAGTGCTTTGTTTGGAGATCCAAGTCAGCTGTAACCGCGCTGAGCTCCCGCATCCTGCCCCTACGGTCTCGCACACTTGCTGTGCTACAGGTATGTGTAGGTTTGTTTGGGTTTTTTTTTTCAACTCATGGCATTTTTTCCCCCCCGGAAATGTAGAACAAGTGCTGGCGAGGTGTGACTCAGCATATTTGGGAGACTTTCATTTTCTTTGCAGGCAGAGTGCAAGCTCATTGAAATGCAAC
>VYXC01012110.1:520379-575448 GCA_013397175.1 Platysteira castanea | reverse complement strand
CCCCCCCCCCCCCTTTTTTTTTTCTTTTTGCAATGATGGTTCAGAAACCTTTATTTTCTCTCCAGAGGTGGGGAAGACCTCTGAGGAGGAAGACTCAGGGAAGTGTGTTGAAAGCGGTGGTGCCACACAGCAATATCTTTCTGGCTGTAGATTCAAGTATCCGAAAATTAGATATTGTTTGGTCTTCCAATAAATTCTCAAGTACTTCCAGGTGGAAATGGTGGTACATCAAGGCTGTGGGTTTGCAGATCCTCCTATAAGAATAGCTTTGATGAATGTAAGAGAGGGGCAATTAATTTTTAAGTAATGTTTCAATAGCGTCTTAGAAATGGAAAAAGATGCTGTTTGCATGTACTACAGCAGATGCAGAAACACTGAAGTGTCTTGCCTATGCTACAGAGCTTGCAAGTCTGTATGGCTTATAAACCATACGAGCAAATACTATCCCTCACAGTTTTGTATCTGGAGATCTTTTCATCAGTGAATATACATCTTTAAATATTTCACGTTCTATGTGTTGCTTTACGTTTTATCAGATAGTATGAAATGTTTGCAATTAAAGTTTTTAAAGATATACTGGTAAGGGCATTGTATTTGTATTTCTGGGGTTCTGAAATATATGTTTCTTTAATATTCAATCCCTGCTTTTGTCATATTTTCTGATTTAGTCTAATCAAAAGGAAATACTTTGTGAATGGAAAATAAGTTATGAACTTCTTCCTATTATATATTTGCACTGTATTTTGCCTTACTTATTTTAAATTAGAAGTCCTATATGTGAGACCACAACATGTAGGGGAAAAAAGGACACTTATGGGTGGGTGTGGCTTATGTAAAAATGGAAAGGGAGAGCACTCTCTCTAGAGTATAGATGTGTGCCCAGAGATAATACAGGTTTCAAATATGACACAGCTTGTCTTGAACTGATCTGAACTGATCTGCAAAAATGAAATCTCCTGGTATCTGCAATCTAGGCCTGGTAATACTGCTTGGGATATTCTAAATTTTAAAGTCTGCGAATCCACGATATATAGGTCTCTAGAATTCTGTCCAATTTTTCTGGTTGCCAAGTTGTTACTTGCCTTTCCTAAAGCTGTCCCTTTAGTGCCACAAATCTTTAAGTCCCACTTGTCCAAGGACAGTCCAGTAATCTACTTTCTCCTATTTCTCTCTGTATTTTTGATACCGTCAAGTTTGAAGATCCTTGTTTCTGTACTAACAAAGTTTCTTTGGTAGTACAAATGATTTATTTGTAGAGAGCTTAGGTAAAGCTTTATCTAAATTCTTTCCACATTCTTGAATCATTTGTACATGCTTTGTGAATATTCAAAGGAGTTATTCAGGTCTGTTCACTCAGTTGGTTAACCTAAGCTTGATGGCAGAAAATCATTAACTTGAGTTCAAGGAGCTACATACAGATCATGTATTGTGTTAGATTCTGCTGGTACTTTTTGACCTTTGTGAATTATTTGTTTTCATTTAAGCAACAGTTTGAAAAAAATTAACTATACCCTACTCTTACCTTCTTGATAAAAGATTTGGCTCAACTTAAAGATTTTGGTTTTTTATGTTCAGTTCTTTTTTTCCTGTCTTGGAGTTTTAATGCATTCTTTATTTAATATTAAAGTAATACAATTTTATTCTCTTATTTTTGTTAGTACATTTTTCTTGGCACCTTTCTTAAATATCCTGCTTCAAATGTCTGCAACATCTGAGGCTAAAGCTGTTTAGAAAAAGGATTTACTGACACTGAAAATTCCAGTTATGTAATATTTTTAGTCCCTAGATAAAAATATAATGCTTAATCTATGTGTAATTATATCATTCTACATGGTAGCTGTTGGTTTTTTTCTTTCAAAATGCGAAGTCTTGTATTAAGCCTTTACTGTCTACTAAAGAAAGCTGTGCATTCCTGACAGGAAATACACATGATGAAAAGTGGAAGGACTGTCTTCATCGCTATGTAAATAATTTGTGACGGTTGCCTTGCTGCTTGCAATAACTTTGTTTTTATTGTACTACTTACTGTAGGGCATGGAAGTCCTAGCATGTACCAGGTCCCTGCTGAAGACTTTGTAACATAAGAAACTCTAACAAGAGTCTTTTTTACATTAAATAACCCAATGGGCTTATTGACTAATGCTTCATTTTAGATCAAACCGTAATGAGCATGTTCATCCTATTACTGTAATGATTAAAAAATTCAATAGCCAGTGACACTGCTGTCTTTTGAAATTTTTCAGTACAGCATGCTTTGGTATTCACTAATAAATATTTTTTGTTCTTTAGTATCACACATGGCCAATGAATCAAGGCCCTGCCCGTGTGATATTGGAGACAAGTTTGACTACGGAGGCCTTGGGCAGGAGGTACAGGTTGAGCACATCAAAGCCTACATCTGCAAACCTCCTGCTGGCACCGACAAAGCCGTGATTGTGATTCACGATATATTTGGATGGCAGCTCCCAAATACTAGATACATAGCTGATATGCTAACAACTAATGGATACATGTAAGAAATACTACTGTTTTCAAAGTGTCTTTCTAATAAGAAAGTTTGTTGAACCAACTGTTTCCTTTTTTCACATAAACCATACAACCACAAATAATTCCACAGTCTTTCTTTACCCCTTTCTCCAAGAAGTTTTCTGTTAAAACAGTGAAAGAAGTCTAAAATATGTGAGTCATCCTACCATAACAAGCTAGTAGGTAAGCACAGAAGAAGAGAGGGGAAACAGAAAATTTTCTTATTCTGCATTTTTCATCCTCCATGAGGCTGAAGCAGCCTGCTTCCTCCCTTCCTCTGTGCGACTTGGTTGTTATGGTAAAAATTCCAAAGAAGCTGAAGATCTTTCTATGAAGGGAAAGTGTACTAGCGTGCGCCAATATAGAAACAAATCCTCAAGTATGTGGAAAGTATATTGAGTATCCTCTTTCCTGTATTACTGGGTTAGTGTTCCTTCTAGCCTAAACATATGTACTGTGTAAATTGTAGTTTGTTTGGCTTGGTTTGGGATTTCTTTTTTAAGTTTAGTAGGAAACCACCAAGGATTTTCAGTCACAGTTAACTATTTATCAAATTAAGTAATGCATTTTAACAGGGCAAAATGTGACTGGAAATTATACTAAGTCTTATTAGATGTAGAAGATTATTGAGAGTTGATGGTATAATGCTCTGATGTGGGTTAAGTACTATGTATTCAGCAAAATGAATTTGTTATGTAGTACATATGGTCTTCCCTTTAATCCTTTTTCCCTATTATTTCATGGACATAAAATATTTTTATTTTTCTTGCAGAGCCATCTGCCCAGATTTTTTTGTGGGACAAGAAGCTTGGAAACCTTCTAATGACTGGGCATCTTTCGATGACTGGCGGAAAACACGAGATGCAGGCAAAATAGACAAGTACAGCCCTTGTTTCTTGACCAGCAAGTAGACAGCCTTATTTCATAGGAATTTTTGCCTCAGTAAAGATGTAGCATTAGTTCCTAAATTATTAGTGGATCAGTAAAGCTGGATGTCCACAAACGGAAATTTCATGCAGCTCATGGGACAAGCTTGTGGTTATGTGAGTGGTGCTTTATGGATAAAAATAGATGTTTGAACAAGAATAAAAGTGCCCAGTGTTTGCCTGTACAGAGAGTAGAAACAAAATGAATGACTCAAAAGTAAAGAACGAGCAAAAGTTAGAAAATGCAGCTCACTCCTGCCACTTTGATCCCACAGGGAGGCACAGCTTCCATGGATTTTAGATAAGGTGCAAATGCAGTCAGCAAACACTGTGTAATGAGGGAACATTACATCTGGTGCTCCCCATCAGATCACAGCTAGTTCAAAACATACTGCTTTCCCACTTTTCTGTATTTTTCCCATTTTTATTTGACACATAGCTTGATTGCAGAAAGTTACTGCTGATTTAGAAAAAAACAATTTTAAACTTGCTTCCACAATTTTAGAAAAAGTTTGTCATCCTTGTGAGATATAGTTTACATATAAGTCACATTTGTGATAACAGGATGCTCCTGACTGGTAGTGTGTCTGAAACTTTATTTGTGCTATATGATAACTATTGCTATTTGTGAAATTATTTGGACTGCTGTTCATAAAATCACCTCATGTCCTAGTAACAATGATCTAGGGAGACTGATTTTTCTCCTTTGTCTTCTCCCCTGGAGTTTGTCTTGTATCTTGGAAATGAATAATAGTAAAGTAGTGTTGTGGGTTGACCCCAGCTATCAGCCAACAACCTGGACCACCACTCACTCACTCCCCGAAGAGGAACAGGGGAGAGAATAAGAGAAACAAAGCAAGAAAACTCATGGGTTGAGATAAAGACAATTTGATAAGTAAGGGAAAGAGGAAAAACCAGGAGTGATACAAAGACATTCACTCCATCCCAGAAGCAGACTGATGCCCAGCCAGTCTCTGAGCAGCGGCCACCAAGGAGGCCGGAGAAACAGAGCTAGGGCCTCAATTCACTTTCATTTCCATGTCTCAGAGAAGTTGATGTCGTCCTCAAGTATCTAAAGGACCAGTGTGGTGCGAAGAAGATTGGTGTCATTGGGTTTTGCTGGGGTGGAGCAGCAGTGCAACATCTGATGCTGAAAAATCCTCATTTAAAGACTGGAGTGTCCCTCTATGGTAAGCCTGAAATACCTACTACATTCTCAGCAGAGTACCTGTGTAGGAAGCAGTTCTGTAGGGCTATTACTGTAACAGAATTCAGTGTGGCATCTAGTGGAAGAAGGTGATTTTATTATAAATAATCTATAAGTGATTTGATTTGGCACACTCACATTTTTACACTTAAATGCACCCAGCAAGATCTATGTATTTAAAGAGTGGCATGACCAGGATCACATCTGTGAACATAGTGTACAAGGGACACCAAATGCCATGGCCTCGCTGTGGCTGAGGTTCCTTGTGGCTGGCAATGACAAAAGGGCTTCTGGGCACATCTTTTATATCTTTTACACAGTGGTCCCTTGTTACTAATAGGAACCATTTTTAACTGTTTTAACCCTTCATACTTTAATTCTCAACACATTTATGCTAACTTTGATAGTTTTCTTATAAACCTCTGTACTTCTACATGACCAGAGCAACTTATAGTAGTTAGAGGTGAAAGCAAATTTAAGGTATTTTTCCAGAAAGCTTATTGGGACTGTTTTGCTGCACTGATATGCTGATCAGTTGGGTCAATTCAACAATGTTACTTGCTAATTTTTTAACTTTGCTGCTGTAATAATCTCAGGAATTAAAAGAGTAGCTAGGGTGGCAGCTGGTTAGTTTTACTGTAACTTTAATTCAAATATATTGGAATAGTTAAAATTACAATGTCAATTTGTTAAGAAATTGTATCAGTATAAATATATGTACACTGAAATCATAACCATATGGAATTATGTGTCTTTACAATTATCTTAAAAATGGCCTTCCCAAGCTGGAGGTGAGCAGTTCCCAAGTGTCCATCTTTCACAGAACCTCGTCTCTGACAGTGGTCAGAAGCAGTTGCTCAAAGCAAACCACAGAAATGGGACAAGTATAACAATTCTTCCCTGGTTTTTTCACGCAGAACTGGTCTTTTCATTTTTAATGACATCACAAATTTTCCACAACAAAAAGGACTTTTAAGCAAAGTGTGTTAAATCCCATTACAAACTGACCATCACTAACTGATGAAAATGTCTTGAAGTTTCACTCTATAGATTTTGTAGTGTTTTAGCTACTTTAGGTAGCAAAACTCATTGCATGTATGTTTTCTTCTTCTTTAGGAGTGATCAGGCATTTTGCGGACAAGCACAGTTTGCTGCATCCTACCTTCTTCATTTTTGGTGAGAAGGATGACATCATCCCATTGGAGCAGGTGATTTTCCCATCACAGATGTGTCTTTTTAATGCTTTTCAAGTTTATTTAGTATCTTGGTACTTAATGAAGAGACAGTAGAAAACTAATTTGCACTTTTCTTTCTCTTCCACTAACTCTTACAGTACTTCTACACAAATTTATGTTGTTTATCCCGAAATCAAAAAGTTTTACCATGACACTAAAAATATTTTCTGTTCCTGTTTGAAAATATGGATGATTTTCATCAGTTCCTAGAAAAAGAGCAAGAATCCAAAGAAAGCCTGACAAGTTTAGGTTAGGAGGCTCTCTTTAGAGATACTGATGGTCCATAAAATCAGCAGAAATTCGCCACCTGTACCAATGGAATCAGTGGTTGCAGGAGAATTAAAAAGATCCTGTGGCTACTCTTTTCCTTTTTCCACTGTCCTGCAGAGATTCTCCTTTCTATTACTCCATCAATAGCCTTTCTCTGGAGCCTGGGTGAAGAATGATTGGAGAAAGATGATTATCTGCTAAGGGGGTCAAGAGAAACATGTTTTTATGGAGTGATGTTGGCTTTAATTTTCCTAGCAAAAATTCCAGTCTCTTTGAACTGCTGATTTTGTCTCTGCCCCTCCTACCTTAAGTTCAAATTAATTCAAGCTCTTGCCTCAGTTTTTTTATGTGAGGTCTATGAGCAGCAACTCATACAGTGCTCACTACATGCTAACCTTCTCATGGTGCTGAGCAGTAGGTTTTTTACCTTTACAGGTATTAATATAGTAATCCATAAAATTTGTTTTTACATTTTATACAGTCACATGCTGATATTTTACTGGGAAAAAAAGCCTAGTTAAATAAAGCAAGTGCAGCAACAGAAATGCATTTAGGTATAAAATTAGTAGAAAAGAAAACAGTGGCAAGGATAAATTATGTCTGTTGTTCAGAAAAGTAAAAAGTGAGGACAATTTGGGGACTGTAAGTGGAGAACGTGTTACCTTTGTACTCAGCCAACATATAATGTTCTGTGTTACAGGTCATGTTGCTGGAGCAGAAGCTTAAACAAAACTGTAAAGTTGATTATGAAGTTAAAATTTACCCTGGACAGACACACGGGTTTGTGCATCGCAAAAGAGAAGATATCAATCCTCAAGATAAACCTTATATTGAGGAAGGAAGAAAGGATATGATCAGCTGGCTGAATAAATATCTTTAAGTTAAATTAATGTCAATAAACAAAATCAATTGCTGTAGGAAATCAGAAAATAATACAGACTATATTGCTTAAAATGTTCTTACAACCATAAAATATTTCGTAAAACTCTTCTGCAATAACACTACTTATTTGCACTTACCTTCTAAGTAGGGCCTTAGGAATGGCTTTTCAAATGCTGAAAGCTATAAATGTAAAGAATATTTTTAACACTGGTCTTGTATATCTTAAAATGATTAGAATTTCATGTGGCTTATTTTCTGGCACCTGAAAGTTTAATTTTTTTAAATCAATGTCAACCTGATTAAAAATCATTGAAACTCTGCCCACACTTGAGAAGTTCTCTCTTTAAAACTCTGTTTAGAGTTGTTTAGCTGTGAGATTTTCAGCTCCAAGATTTTCAGCTTTTAGGTAAATATAATTCTGTGTTGGAAGGCTGGGACATTTTCTTGGAAACAGAATATCCTATTCAGAATTCATGAAATGAGAGCTAAGAAAAGGAACAAGAAAGACAGTGGAAATAAATGTATGTAAACTGAAGGGGAGCTGCGAAAGTTTGGGAGCCATGACTGAAGAGACTAGAGAAAATCACATCATTTCACCATCATCTTGATGCAAATCCTTCTTCTCTCATGGTTTCAGGCAGTTGCCTACCTACTGAACCTAATTCAGAGTTGAATCTAAACCAACATCGAATGTTACCACCTCACCTCCACAAATCTTTGCTTTGTGTTTCCATCTTCTTGCTTAATGATTTCAGGAGAGATGAGCCTTCAGTTCTTAGTGGGTCCAGGCAGTGTAGGGAAAGCCTCTCCAGGTCTGCAGGGCATTGCTGCCATGAGTCATGTTGGTGGAAATAGCCCCTCCACACTGGAGGTGAGAAGTCCCATGACGCCCTTCCTGATCCTGCCCTTGTGCTTGATCTGTGCAGATTCCCAGTGACAGAGACAGAGGGAAGGCCCAGACAGTGACTTCTCTGCTTCCTGCCAGTCCTGGCATGGTTCTGTTCTCAGCACGTAGAAGAGAAACACTTTCACAAGAGAGAACTACAGACACCTCCGTGCACTGGCGCAGGCACATCTGATGCACGTACCTGCCCAGCTCTAGGGATTGGGAACACAACAATGCACAAACCTTCCTGGAAGGAAGCAATGTAGGTTTGTGGTTCAGGTAATCTTCAAAGTGTAAATTCAATTCCCAGCTCTGGATTCATGCCCAGTTTATCAGGGTTGCTATGAGAACAGAGAGACTTGATGAAATGAATCCTCTACTACCATTTTCTCATGTGGATTTTAAAGAAAAGAGCCTTGGTTTCTCTGAACGTAATATCGTGGTTGGCAAACCTGTCCAGCTTGCTTTTCTATGTGAATGAACAGATGTCTTAGGGAAAAGGGCTAAGAGTTGCCAAATTTTCCCTGAGACAGGGAAAGACTGTGAAACTGAAGAGTATTTTGCCAAATTCATTCTCCTTGGAGAATTCAGGGTCACTTGGTGTAGGACAGGTGTTGCATTTTATCATATATTTGTTTTTATAGGAAAAAAAATTGGGTGCATTAGAAAAGGTCACTGCCAGCAGGTAAAGGGAGGTTATCCTGCTCCTCTACTCAGTTCTGGTGAGGCCACATCTGGAGTGCTGTGTCCAGTTCTGGGCTCCTCTGTACATGAGAGACATGGAGCTCCTGCAGCGGGTCCAGTGGAGGGTAACAAAGATGATTAAGGGACTGGAGCATCTCTCTCACAAGGAGACGCTGAGGAAGCTGGGCCTGTTCAGCCTGAAGAAGAGATGACTGAGAGGGGACCTCATGCATGTCTATAAATATCTGAAAGGAAAGTGTCAAGACGACAGAGCCAGGCTCTTCTTGGTGGTGTCAAACAATAGGACAAGAGGTAAGAGGCAGAAACTGATGCACAAGAAGTTCCACCTGAACATGAGGAAGAACTTCTTTGCTGTGCAGGTGACTGAGCACTGGAACAGATTTTCCAGAGAGGTTGTGGAGTCTCCCTCACTGGAGATATTCCAGTACTGTCTGGATGCAATCCTGTGCAATGAGGTCTAGGATGACTCTGCTTGAGCAAGGAGGTTGGACCAGATGACCCACTGTGGTGTCTTCCAACCTTACCAGTGATTTTGTGATTCTGTGAAATACGGTATCTAAGATGAAAAACTCAGAAAACAAAGTCAGTGGCACAAGCATTTTGGTAGCATCTGTTATCTTTAATCAGTTTAATATTACACTGACTTAACTTCTACTCCTTAATTGGATTACTTCTTTTTTACATGGTGAATGGGAGCTCTTTTATGGGTTTCATTTTAAACTTTATGGCAACAATTTTTAATCCACAAAATGCCTCTTCAATTATGTTCCTTTTTCTGCATTGCCTTCTGTCAAATTCACATTTATTATTGTGTGTTTTTTTACTGTGGTGTCTAAACCAGATAGCCACTTGTAATTTTTCTCAGCTTCTTTGACTCCTAAATGCCAAACAGGAATGGGCTTTCAGTGTACAGGCCATAGTCAGCAAGGACAAAGAAAAGCACTCCCCCTCCCATCACCCCCCCCAGTGCATACATACATAACAGTGACAGGATTCCCATAAAATAATGTGCACTTGGTCCATATAAAAAATGCCCTCCATCTTCTGGCTTGCAGGGAGGAGGGCATGTATGCTTTATTGTATATTACAAGAGACTGTGCACTTGCTTTAAAAATCTGTCTCTCTGCACAGCATCAGCTGCACTAGTGTGGGGAGCAGTTCTCCTTCCTCAGCTGCAACCTCTGACTCTGAGGAACTCTGCTGCTAGGCCTTGAAAGGGCTTTTTTGTCTCATTTTTTTCTTCAGAGAGGGCCCTAGGGAAGGAACGGAATGATTGCTGTGCTGGATTAGTGAGGCTTTGGGGCTAGAAGCCTGACCAGAAGTTGAACTTGATGGAATTTGGGGAACTGATGGAATATGTGATAGAGATGATTACATAAATAGATTCAGGTCCAGCTCGTCTGAATGCCTTGTTGTAACTCATTTTGGCCACATTCACAGGCATACTAAGTTTGCTATTTAGGATTGTAGTGGCCTACATAGGTTGTGATCAAACTGGATTCCATACCTTTAACTAGTGAGATTTCAGTGTGTTTCACCACAGACCAGGAGTGCTACCTTTGGCTCTAGAAAGGTGCACTGCGGATACAGTTTTTCAAGTAGGTTGTTTTGTCATGGGGATACAAAACAATTTACTTTCATTTTATTTGAGATAAGAAAAAATAAAGGTAGACTCACTGGGAGCAGTTTAGTCAGAGGTCCCATGGGAGGAGCAATGGGAATTTGGTACCTACCTCCTCTGTATACCTTCAGAAGCCTCCAGCACATTTTACTTTTTTTCTGGTTTCTCATGTTTGGCACTGAATTTTATCAAAGCCCAGTGAATAACAGAATGCTGAATTTGAGAAAGTGAGGAGTGGAATGGGCTAGTAAAGCTCCAAAACAAAGTTCCCCTTTCAGACCATCAGTGGAGCAGATGGTGACACCTGTGGCAATACATTTCCTTTCCTTCCCTTCCTGCCACTGCTGTGCTAAGAGCTGGTGAGGAAATTTTGCATCTGGGCTGGCAGTTTACGCAGAACTTCAGGAAAGCTATGCTAATGTTATTTGTTAGGGGGATTGCAAGTTATTCCAACTGCACTAATAAACTGTTCTTTACTTCCAGGTGTAAGGCGAGCTTACAGGTTGTTGAAGACTTCTTTAGAATTCTTTCTTTTTTTTCCAGAATCCTTAGAAAATTAAGACAGTTTGTAAGATACTTTAGATGGGTAGCTAACCCCAAGTAAAAAACTTATGTCCTTCAGTAAAGAAAAGGCATTTTTACTTCCTCTGACTCCTCTGAGCAAAAAGCAGAAGGTAATTTTTAGGCATGGGTGTTTGCAAGAAGAAAGAGATGCAGGGGGAAGGGATAAGCTTGCATGCTGTATATATTAAGAACTGTATTTTGTAGTGCTCTGTGGTGCTGCTTTGGAGAGCAGTGAGCTGTGAAAGCTCTCCCTGTCGGTAGGACAGCAGTAGGGTAGCAGCTCAGGGCAGGTTAGCAGCGCAAGGTAAGTTGATCCGGTTGGATGGCTTGAATAGCATGAGACCCTGTTACTGTCCTGCCTTTCCCCTGTTTTCCTCATCCAGCTGGTTTAGCTCCAACTTCACTCAGAATTTTTGTTTCTGAGACACAGAGAAACCCTGGGTGGAAATTAAAGGGACAGGTTCACTCATGTGTGTTATCCACTACAGATTAACTGCACACAACTTCTGGCTCCACAGGGCAAAGTGAAGTAGAGCTGGTCTCCTGCTCAGGGATGTTCCTGATGTGTACAGGTTATATATCACACCTGTATTTTCAGATGTGATAACCAGAAGAATGTTCTCTCATTATAGTGGAGTATAACAAACAGTGTAAGAAAAAGAAAATAAATAAAATGGTGGAACTTTCTTTGGTGATATAACTGTGAAATCACATCATGAAAATCCCTCTAAGCTGGAAAAATGGGACTAACAATGTTCTGCAGCAATATTATTTGTAGCTGCTCATTTCCAGCCCACACTTTGCTGATGTCCCTCTGCTATGTAACACCAAGGCAGAGGGTAGCACTGTTGTGCTTGACTGTGTCAAGGTTGTTGCAAGCAACCATGAACTTGTTCTGCTCACAGCCTGAGCTGGGCTAAAGCTGCATAGCCTTGTCAGATGGGTGATTTGCTTAAACAATCTTAGCAGATTATGTCAGCTTGAAATCATTATTCACAGCGAAGTGGGACTGGGCTTTGTACCGCAGTGACTGGCAACAGGGCTAGAGGGCATTTAGTTCTGTCTTTTTTGCCTCTGCAAAACACTGCTGAGGCCCAGACCTAATTATCTGTCTGCATAACATCTCAGTCTTGCACATCTCACTTTTTGCAGATTAAATATGTGAGCAGCTACCTATGGCAGGTGACTCTATGCACAGCAGCAGAGACCACAGAACAAGAAGAGATGGCACAGTTTTAGGATCTTTCCAACAGGCCTGGGAAGAAGGAAGCAGGAGCCTGATAAAGCTGGAACAAAGAGTGAAGAGTTACCCTCTGGAATGAAGAGGGAGCACATTGTTGGCTCTGAAAGGGAAAGTGTGTGAGGTGGGCACTGAAGAGAGCAGAGAGTGGTGTTGGTTGATGAAAATCAAAGTTGTGGGGAAAGTAGAGCATTCCAGAACTTCAGCAAGAAGCAAAAGTGACACTGTGAACCGGAGAAAAGGAGATTGGAGACTGACCCTTGAAGATCACTTTCTCTAGTCCATGTTCATCCTACCTGTGCCGATTTTCTTTACTAAGAATCTGTTGAATAAGTCTGTGTGAGGACAGCCAGCTGAAAAATCAAATAGGCAAATGAAAGGTGGTATAGAAGTGAATATAGAAAAGCAAAAGGGAGAGGTAAGGTAGGAAATGCAGATGTGGGGAAAAACACTGGCAGAGATGGTGTTTCCTGAAAGTCACAGGTATCCCATGCCTCTGCTCCACTTTCCTGACAATGAGCCAGGAATTAGCCCTGGGTGAACTCTATATAATGTTAGCAGAGATGTCTCAGTTGGAGATGAGCAAAAGTTCAGCAGTACTTAGTGGAGGTAGAGCCTCTCTGTGGAGAGAGATAAAGGGACATCTGATTCAAAGGAGAGGCAGTGAGTCAGCACTGGAGAGGCAAGGCAGGGGACATTTCTATTGCTGGGTGCCCAAGAGATTTGAGGAGATAAACACCTCTTGCTGTCACTAAGCCTTTCTCCATCACACTGTGAGCAGTGGCACTGTAGGAGACAGGTGGTCTTGTGTTGCTGCATGGCTGTTGCTGGGTGGTTTGTGGATAGCATGCCAAAGTTCAAAGTTAAATTCCCAGGAATTGCTCAACCCAAGATAATGCCAGGATGTAGTCAGCAAGATTGGTGAGATCATGGAAGTTATTCCTCAGTAAGACAAAAGCTTCTCGGGGAAAAATTGCCATCTGGGATTTTTCTCACCCACCCCTTTCCCTTGCTGAACCCCAGTTTCACTGCTTCTCCAAATGAACATTTTCTGCTGGGCTGATGCCAAGTGGTACATACAAAGGGAGCTGAAGAGAAACATGTCAGGATGTCTCACTAGAAAGTCAAGGAAAACAATTCAAAGCAGGAGGTAAATCAGGAATGAATAGAGTGGAACAATTAATTATTTCTTTCCCCCATGTAAATCGGGGAATTGCAAGTCTGAAGGCAGGAGAAGAGCTGGAAGAGAAACAAAAAGAAAGATATCTGTACTGGTTCATGCTATACCAGTAAGGTGGCGAGGGCTTGGCAAATCCCTGCAGGCTGATGGGGTGGAGAGGGTAACATTCTAAGCCTTATTGCTTTCCAGCTGGCTCAGATTGATGGTGTTTGCTATTCCCATGATATCTCTGATAGCATCTGTCTGATGTACTAATGACAAGATGCTTCATTTGCCACTCAAAAATGGGATTAGGGCTCAAATTGCCATTCCAGCTCGTCACTCACCAAGGAATTAAAATCTTCTTTGAATGTGGAATTTACTGACCCCGTGGGAGAGCCTAAGACTAAGGAAATGATGCTTTAAACATGAGATCACTGAAATAAAATAACCCGTTAGCTGGAGAGCGTTCATCTTTCCAAGCTGTGGCGGAGAGCCACTGGGCAACATTACACAGACACCACTCTCATGGTCCAGCCAGACCAGCACAAATACCCCTCTGGAGGAGACATTTCCTCCTCTGAAGAAACAGCAGAGTATAGTGCAGGAACCCCAAGAGATGGCTTTTAAAGAGTTTATGTGGCTGTTATGGAAGAGGATTTGATCAGTGTCTTTCCCAGTGGAGGAAATTATCTACTTCAGGTCCTGATTTGTCACTGACAGCTGGGTGTGGTCACAAATCTGAGTCAGGGGCTGTGCAGAAAATCACTCTGAACTTCACCTCAGCTGATGCTGATAGGGATGCTTTAAATGAACTTATATAGATGTGCCCACATGGGAAGACCAGCTTCCTGTAGTGCAAACCTGTGATCTCTGCTAGCTCATCCGTGCCATGAGGTTTTAGATAGAAGTGAGCTGGTACTGAACTAAGTGTGCACAATGGTGGAGAGCAGTAATATCTCAGGAAACTGGATGGTTGGGCAATGACACACAGTCACTCTAGGTGCTCTGGGTTCCTCCAGGAATTACAGACATCTGAGGTTTTAGAAAGTCTGAGGACACTGCCCTCCGCCTCCCTTCCCTGCTCTCTCCCCTGCCCACCCCCCTCCCCTAAGTTTTTGAAAAAATGTCTTTAGAATTGCCCAGGAAATAAGATCCTTTAAGAAATTAACAGTGGATTGTAGGTCTTACTATTTTGCATTGGTTGTGGGATTTTTTTGGTTAGTTGGTTTTGTTTGATTTTGTTTTTATGGGTTGGGTTTTTTTGTTATTCTAGGTCTAGGTTCTTTCCATACCACATATAATTTTGTTGGAATAATCCTGAACTTTTCTACTTTGGAATATAAGTACATTTTGAGCCAAAATATGCTGCAAGTTAAAGAAATTGTGTTGTAGTTGGTGGAGTTACAGTGGATTGATAGATAAGATATGACTCAAGGTCAAAAGCTGTTTTTTGGGGGAGCTCCTTTCATCTCTGGAACAATCCCTGCTAACATCTCCACACCGGTGGCTTTCTCCAGCTCTCTGATGATGGAGAACTCTCAGCCTTCCTTGAGAAGCCTGTTTCCATGTGATCACCAAGGCTAATGAAATCTCTTTGGAAGACTTACACTGTATCTGAGCTCCGCTAGGAACGAAGCACAGCTGGGTAACATCGCTTGTGTCATGCCCACAGAAGGCAGTTCCCTGGATGGGCTATGCAACCTGAAAAATCTCCAGAGTCCACAGCAACTGACAGATCCTACAGATCCTACAGCTCCTACAGGGCAGGATAGTAAGAAGGTAAACCCAAGCTAGCAAAGATCACAGTTCTCCTCAAGCCAGCCATAGATGTCCTGCCTCCTTGTTTCTGCGGAGAAAAATTGTGGTTGCAGTGATGTTGAACTTGAAATCCCTACCCATGCCATGTGTATCCATCCAGGTTAAGGAGATTTTTCTGCCTTTTTTGATTCTTCCTGTA
This sequence comes from Platysteira castanea, assembly GCA_013397175.1. NCBI lineage: Eukaryota > Metazoa > Chordata > Aves > Passeriformes > Platysteira > Platysteira castanea. Next base: position 560,267 of record VYXC01012110.1, on the reverse strand, counting down.
TATCTGTACATCTGCCTGCTATTCTTCTGCATCCCAGGTCCTCAGCCATCCTTGTACCTAGGTATTCACTTAGTGTCATCTCACACCAGAGATCGATCATTGGACCACAGTGGCAAGGAAAGCTGAAGCTCAGACTCTGGATGGTCCCTGGTACAGAAAAATGAAATCTTGAAGTTCTTGAATGTAACAGATCACTTCTATGGAACTGAGTTCCAAAGTGGCTAAATGAATCAGAACATTTAATGCACTTTAGTTTAATATCACCCCCTAGTGTCTTTTGGGTCCAGTTTCCACTGTTATATTTTTCCAGACGAGTCTTGATTTCTTACCTCTTCCCCCCAGTAACCTTGCACATGTAGCAAGAGACACGCCAGCAGCCGTGATCCTGGAAAAGTGACAAAGATGTATTTAGATCAAGATGTGGATTTGTCAAGATGTCAGACTTTAAATGTTTATCCCAAGGAGTTAAGGAATCCTTAAAGGTCCCTTTTATGTCTGTCTGGAAGTCAGACATACAGCTACATACAGACAGTGATAGAGTTGCTTCTTCTACCTTCCAGCAGCAGAGCGCAATGGTTGGTGGGGACAGTTTCACTCCTGTGAATATTGTAGTAGATTTGTCAGAGGCCATAAGTTAGTTGGAAATAAGACCAGACAGATACTTCGAATATTAATAAGTCACTAGGACTGCATGGCATTTGCCTGAAAGTCCTGAAGGAATTCAAATGTGAAACTGCGAACTGCCGGCCAAGCTGTGTAACCTGTCTGTCATTAGTATCTCTGTGCCTGAGCACTGACAGATTGCTGGTGTAACCCATTCACTATAAAAAATTACTGGTGAGCCTGACTTCCATCCATAGTGAGAGACAGGTGTCTATTATAAAGGGTAAGACTGATGAATATGTGATAATAGTCTGGTGAGAAAGACTCAGTGTGGCTCCTGTAAAGGGAAATCCCACACCATTGCCATGCTGCTTTCAATAAGCACAGGAAGTTACTAAAGGGTTGGAGGAAAGGTCCTTTTATGGAATGAAAGTTGAGCAAAGGACGAGAAGCAAAAAGGGAGCGTGGCACACTTCTCAGGGTGGAGAAGAATGAGGAGAGGAGAGGAGAGGAGAGGAGAGGAGAGGAGAGATGTTGGTTGGTTATTTTGCCATACAGAGAAGAGAAGAGAAGAGAAGAGAAGAGAAGAGAAGAGAAGAGAAGAGAAGAGAAGAGAAGAGAAGAGAAGAGAAGAGAAGAGAAGAGAAGAGAAGAGAAGAGAAGAGAAGAGAAGAGAAGAGAAATCCAGTCCAACTACCTGACCACTTCACAGTCTAAGTTAAAGCATGTTATTATGGGTATTGTCCAAATACCTCTTAAACACTGACAGGTTTGGGGGCATCGACAACCTCTCTAGGAACCTGTTCCAGTGGTTTACCACCCTCTTGGTAAAGAAATGCTTCTTCATGCCCATCTTTTGCCTTCCAGACCTTTGCTAGAGGCAGGCAAGGAGTTGCTGAAGAATTGAGAGGTAGGCAGGAGCCATCATTTTGCCTTGCTCCAAGGGTACTGATAAGTTTCAATGGCCCTGACCAACCTCTCCTAGGTATCCTTCTGCAACATCTTCCGATGGGACCAGGAAACCCATTTCACCTCAGCCCTGGGCTTTTAGTCCCTGCCTGAGCTGTACTGTGGGCTATCTTTCTCAGCTATGCCTGGCCATATTCAGTGTTTGTCTGAACCCTGGCACTTGAACAGACTTCCTGTCTTGACCTCATACCTGCCTGGTAATCACTGGACTGGTGACTGGCACTGACTGCCATCACCAGGACGGACACTGACCTGCAAACCAGCTTCTCAGCTAGGGCTTGGATCTGCTTTGCCACCATAAGCTCATCTGATGATCAGTGGAACCTGAGTCCATCCCTGGGCCTGCCTGCTCTTACCTTGCAGGAGACTGGGACAAGACTTAGCTGGAGAGACCTTGTCCTGCCAGCCTTTTCTCCCTTGTCTCCCAGATCCAGATACTAGGGAGCAGTTGGCCTACCTCCTCTGCCCTGACAGAAGAAAGCTTTCCCAGAAAAACATGTTGCTCCTGCCCTAAGTCCCACTCTTCTGCAGGTCCAGCCTCTTTTCACTACAACTCTTCCCTTCCCAGTATCTGTCACCAAGCCATCTGGAGCCCTGGGCAACTCAGCCTCATGCAATGGCATCATCTTATCAGGCTAGAGTGGGACCTGCAAGCTGAGTTGCCTCCTGAACAGTCCCTAGCTGTACCTGTGGTCACGAATAAGTCCTTAAGTTTCAGGGAGAAGGCTGATGAACACCATGGTTACTGGATATTTTGTAATGTTTTAAGCCCTGGAGGACAAGCTGGGAGAGATGGAAAAGGTTAAAAATACAGCTCTTGTGGAACTCTGTTCCTGTGCTGGGTTGGAAGGGCACTGCCCCAGCATTGCTCTGAGGCACGGGGGTCAGTGCTCATGGATTCCATTAGATTAGCAGTGCCTCTTGCAATCATTCTGCCCCCAGTGCATCCACCAGAAACATGGAGGGAGTAGGTTGAAGTGGGGCTGAGCAGAATGCTTTGAAGCAGATACGGTGTTCAGTGGGTGACCAGAGGTTCCAGGTGTGAGGGGTTTTGACAAAGATGGGGAACATAGCTGGGAAGCACTTCTGGGGAGCAGGGCCCGGGCTCAGCACAACTGTTGTATTAGCTGGAAAGTGAGGTGGGACACTGTACGGCATTTTCAGGAAGGCGGCCAGCAGATTCCTCAGTGATGGGGTAGCACTGAATGACCTCAGAGCACAAATGGTCTGTGCAGCTGGTGGACTCCTCTGAGCACCCTGCCTGTGCCAGGGAGAGCTCGGGGCCCCACCTGTAGTACCCTGCAAATTGGCTTGCCTGCCTCTCTGCTGAGGCTGGCAGGGAGGAAAGTGCTGGCAGCTCACAGAATTATTAACAGAAGAAGCAGAAGGGCAATGGGGAAAGTCAAAGAGTGATTCTCACCCCAGTGTCAGGCACAAAACTGGATCTGAAAAAGGCTGAGCAAAATTTAGTGCTGGAAACTAAGGGACTGTGACTGCTCTGAAAAGCTGCTGTCAGAGATGTTCTGAGTAAATGCTTATGGTCAATTTGAAAATACAGAGACAAACTGAGCATTGCCATAGACTACAACATTAAAAGAGCAGTGCCATTTGAGGCCCTTGTAAAAGAGTTTGATGTTCATATTTCAGCAGCTTTCTCTCACACATACCCCTGCTGATAAGCTTCCACACCTCCAAAGAGTGCTGAAATGGCATCAAGTCTTCCATCCCCCTAGATGCTGTTGGTGCATCTGATAATATAGAATGGGAAATAAAGACCCCTGTGGGGCTGGCTAACTCTGACAGGAGTACAGACCTCCTCACCAACTCCTGTGGAAATCATCAGAGTCATCAGCCGGGCATGTTGTGAAAAAGATATTGTGTGAAATACTGTGAAATTTTGAGAAACTGAGTGTCCTGCTGAAAGTGTGTTGGGACAACTAGTTCCCTCCGTGGTTCTTAGAGTCCTTGCTGGAGGATGGTGGATTTCTCTTGGAGGACAGTGTTCCTTTGCAACCACACATCTGGCATCATCTGACAATAGATGACTCTCTATTAGAGGATCAAACCTGATCCTTTAGGGCTGTGTACAGCTGTGCTTGAAGAACTACTGCTGTTCTGATGTGAGTGAAACAGCCTGCTCTGTGTAAGCTGAGGATGAGCAATAAGGGAAGAGAAAGAAGGATGCAAAGGACAGCCCTCCTTGATTATGTCCCTTTACTGTAGCTACTTTAGTCCAGCTGTTCCTCGTGCAGTTGTCACTGCTATGACTTTATAACACTGGCTGCCATGTCTGGCTCTTGGAAATATTAATGTTCTTTTTCTGTGTGTTGCCTATTCTGAGCCAGACATGCAAGAGACAGGATATTCATCATGCTAAACTAACCATAATTCAGAGGAGGAAAGGGATACATTTTCATACAGTATTTGTTACATATCATAGGTCATCCCCGAGCTTGTGTGTGTCATTGTAGTGGGTTGACCCTGACTGGATGCCAGCATCCACCAAAATCTCTCTATCACTCCCCTCCACCGCTGGACAGGGGAGAGAAAATATAACGAAAGGTTCATGGGTTGAGATAAGGACCAGGAGAGATCACTCACCAATACTGTCATGGGTAAAATAGGCTCAAATTCGAGATAGTAATTAAATTCATTGCTAACAAAATCAGAGCAGGATCATGAGAAGTAAAATAAAACCTTAAAAACCACCATCCCCACATCCCTCTCTCCTTCCCAGCTCTACCTCCTCCATAGCCTGGGACCAAACTTTCCAAGACAGTAGGGCAATTTTGGTTACATCATATTTCCATATTCTGTAAGTGTTGACTTTGACCAAAATCTTGGTTGCCAGCCGGACAAACTATGTGCAGCGTGGGTGAGAGAGGTGTAGGTGTTAAATTACGGAGGTCCTGAAACGCACCAGTGTGGACTTCATTAGTAGTGCAGCAGCCCTAGGGCCTCCAATAGCTGTCCCGTGCCCAGTGCTCAGGGTGTGGAGGTCAGGGATTCTCAAACACACATGTGATCCACGGTACGTGACATATCCCCTGTTAATGAGGAATGCAGGACAAGCCCTGCAGATGTAGCGTCAGATGAATGGCAGATCAGGGGCAAGCCCTCAGTGAAATTGCTACTTGTCAGTGCATTCCAGGTAAGGCTGTGGAAGAGGTCTCTTCTCTAAACCAAATCCCTCAGCAGGTGCCTGTCTCAATAGGAATAGATAATGTAGGGATTCTGTCTCTCAAAAAATTAACTGGAAAATAAGGAAGACTACTGTATTTTGTTCCTATATTTGGAAGCATGTTTAAGATGGTGATTGGTGAGAAGGAGAGAGGGGCTGGGGGAGTCAGGGAACCTGGGCTGCTTTCCCAGCATTATGTTGTAACTGTAAATTATAGCAAGTCCCCAGGGACTTTCTTCAGTTCTGACTTGTCTCTCCAGTAGAGGCTACAGTCTCCCACTTTCCACCGGAACACTAAAGATTATACAGGGTCCCTGTTCCTGGAGAGCAGTGGCTACACTACCCCATTTATCCCAGTGCTGAGTTCTTGGATATTGGATATGTTTCTTTGGTACACTCACATCACCCCTAGCTGTAATGTTCCTGCCTGTAGGGACTTTGCACATGGAAGGCTGTTCCCGGTCACACCTTCCAGAATGGGTTCGAAGGAGCAGCCTTGAATGGCACAAGCATATCAGCAAAACAATCTCACTCCCCACCTCTTATGCAGAAGCACAGGGACAGCTGGGACCCTGACTGCGCTACTCCTCTTGCCCTCTGATTTGCACCATCTTTGAGTGGCAGCACACTGGCTCTTCACAGGCCTGTGCCGGCAGTCCAGTGCATCTCACCTTGTTGCCCCTGTGTGGGGCAAAGCACTGAGTGACAAGCCCTTGGCACAATTATTTTCCCTTCTGAGATCAGGTGAGAAGCTTCAGTTCTGTGCTGGAGACCCAGAGTATGTTTATGGGGGGCTTCTCTCTTCTCTCTCCTCTCTTTTCTCTCTTCTCTCTTCTCTCTCTCTTCTCTTAGACAGTCTTTCACCTCTCCCAGCTTTCCTCCCAATTCTTTGCCCCCAGGGAGTGCCGAGGCTCATCACTGCAAGTGCCCAGTGTGGCTCTGGCTCTAGGGAACAGGGAGGCCAGTGCTGTGACACACTGGTGTCACAGCTGCATGCAGCACTGCTTCAGATACACAAACTGATTCACTCCCTTGAGAGAAAAAAAGCAGTGTTTAAGAGCCAAGATCTAGGACCTGCATGGTGTCCATGCACCCAGGAGCTGTTTTCATCTCTGTGCTCAAGTGGGAGAAGGAAGACCTTGGCACAGGAGTATACTCTGGAGGCAGGTACTGAGAATAGCTGAAATGCTTGCAAGTCATTATAGCTATCATTAATAATTTCAGCTTCACCGTAATGCTCTGCAGCACCGGTGTGTGTGAGGACCCTGACTCACCGGGCCCGAAGAGGGGTCATTGAACGAGGCATGGTTTGTGCCTGGTCTCTGATGCTTGCTGGCACGGGCACCTTTGGTAGCCAAGGACAAGCACTGGCAGCCCACGGTTGTTCTGATTCCTGCCATCGGGAACGGACTCTTACTTCGCACAGCCCTAGAGCAAGGACCATGTTCCAGCCCAGGGAGCTGCTTTGCTCCCTCAACTGGAGCAAAGAGCTGAACAAGGTGGGTCTGCCAATGGCTCCCTGGGGGTTTACAATGCTAGAGCAGAAACAATCCCGTCCCGACTCCTGAAACACATCCCCTTCCATTAAGACGGTAGATGGATAGTCCTCTCCTCCCCCCTTTCCTCCTCTTTTCTTCCCTCCCGAAGGTCACCTTCAGCAGGGAGGCAGTGTGCCCCCAGGCCCAGAGCCATGGGGACGGGGCGGAGCGTCACGCTCAGCCCCGTAGCGCCTGGCAGCCCCTCCGGCTGCTGGCGCAGGCTGAGCCCGGCGGCTGCGGCGAGGGGAGCGAGGCAGTGGCGGCTGGCTGGCTGTCCTGCGCTGCTGGAGAAGGTGAGAGGCTTAGTACAGGCGGGAAAGGAGAGTGGGAAGGGAAGTTACAGCGGTGGCAGGATGAAGGACCCTGGACAGGCATATAAAAAGGCACCGACCCCTCTCAAACTGGTTTTGGAGGCTTGAGCGTGGTGGTACGGCACAGTGCGGAGCGCACCCATTTCCCACAGCGGGCTGATGGAGAGCTCGCTGGTGGCTTTGCCCTGGAAGCTTGCTTTGTGTCCGCTTGTGTCCGGTGGGATGGTGCTGCGGTACTGGCGGGCTAACTGGGAGAAAGGTGTGATGCGGCTTGGACCCAGTGAGATTGCTGCCGGTTTCTGTCCGAGGAGGCTGCTGTGCAGAGGCTGTGGTGGGCTGCGTGCTGGGCAGAGGCTTGCGGGGCTCTACGGGGAGGCTGCTGGGTGTCTCTGCCCCAGAACAGCAATACACAGTTCTGCTACTGGGGCAGTCGTGCCATGCTCTGCAGCGAAATTAAGCAGCAGCCTGCTGACCAGTTTTAGAAAGAAGATTGTAAATCTACCACAATAAGGCCAGAAGAAAACATTGTGATAATCTGTTCTTATCCCTTGCCGTATTAAACGTGGTTTGCACCAGGGTGGACCTTTTAGGAAAAAAAGTGCCATTCTTGAGCCAAAAAGTTTTGGAGGTGGAAGGATATCCTTCCATACTGTTTGAGGATATTTTCAGAGGCAAATATCCTTCTTCACAAAATCTGCACCACAGCGGAGGTCTGAAATGGCTTCACTTCAGCTTCATCTATTAGTCTTATTGTAATGCTTTTAGCTAACTGGGACAGACCTTTCTAGTGAAATTCCAGTACTTGGAAAGGTATATACAGATGACAGAGTAACTTCTTCACTATCTGTTTGATAAGCTATAAAGACAGCTCCCCTGGAAGTTTTCTCTGTGATTTTCAGCCCTCTTGTCATTGTCTTGACTTTCTCTGGTCCTTTTTCTGTCAAACTGGGGGCACCAATGCTAGCTTGCGGAACTGTGGGCTCACCGATATCCCTGAAAAGATAAAAACATCCAATAACTGATTCTATTGCTGGAGCTGGCCTCCAGAAGAGTTCAGGAAATTTACCCAGGCTTTCCTCACATTAATATATTTTTAACATTTCAAGAAACATCATAAAAAAGTAGATGAAGAACACAAAACAGAGCAAACAGAGAAAATAAATTTATTATAAAAATATGAATTCCACTGGTGTGTGATATTCTCAGTTGTAGTGCAGAAGCTGTTAACAGGTGGCCAGCTCTTCAGAAATGCAGCTTTCCTAACTCAGCTGATTTTCAGAGATTACGTTTCAGGCTGTCTCATGGCATCTGTATGTGGGAACCTCTGCAGAAACTGGAGTTCACTGTAAGAGGCACATCGCCTCAGGACAGATCTCTTCTTTTGTTACAATCATCTCAGCCTACGTGAAGCTGAACAACTGTCTCTATTTTTTTGTTTGTTTGTTTACAGTGAAGCTTACTTTCTCAATTTAGCACCTGGAAAATGCTAGTTTGCCTCTCACTACTGATGTTTCCTGTGTCTGATTCTTTCCGGGCATTCTCTTCAGCAGAGTGAATGCAAAAGTGGAATCTGCAACATCAGTAACCCTTGTTCAGTTATGGTCTAAGACTTGTATCTGTATCATTAAGATGTTTATCTGTATCACTGTAGATTATTTCTACTGCGATTCTGTATCATCCAGTGTATTAAATCCTGCAAATGAAGTGAGGCTATATCAGATCTACATTTCTGGATTTAGGTAGTGCCCATTAAGCAGCATGAAGAATCTAGATGTGTCTGATTAATATGACTCTTTTTTTTTTTTTTCCTGTCACCTATCCAATGCCAGACTAAAGTCCTGACTTCTTTGGTCATTTGAAACACTTTTGTATGTGTGTATGTGCATGCGCTAGTTTTGTGAAGCAATGCATTGTCTACCCAAAGCCTTTTTGTGCTATTTGCAAACATTTTCTGGATGATTTCATTGTTTTCTTCTAGATCATTGACAAAGGTAGAAGTATTATAACAGAGTCAGGATTTTTAAAAAAATTATTGTGTAGGATGAGAACGACAAAATATGATATTTTCCACTATATACTGGGCTTTTAAAAAATTAATTAAAAATGTGTGGCTTCTTGGTTTAGACCAATGCCAGGATGAATCTGTACAGGTAACTTTCAGGAAATGACCAGTGAATGGGACATTTCTGGCAGGTGCTATATGAACCAATACCAGGATGAGAACTGCTTCAAATCAACAATTTAGAGGATGGTGGGAAGGTGGGGTCCTTACACAGCCCCTAAGCAGAAGTTTTATAACAACTGAATGAAGTGATCTGAATTACTTGGTACATTAAATCCATTTGAGCAAAATGTGCTGTACTAAACATGGTGCAAAAATATTCAGGTAGAAACCAGGTAGGCAGCACCCATAAAGGGACATGAAGAGGAAGTGAATTTTTTCCCAAACGTTCCCCAGTCATTTGGAAAAACCCTGGACTCATAATGAATATATATAAGGTAGTGCATCCTGTGTGTTGTTCCTTCAAAAAGAGATCTTGAGGCCACAGAATGAGGCAGTGGGGAATTCCAGCTGAGTGTGTGACAGGAGGCATTCTCCCCAAGACAGTCAGGGTTTTTACATGGGGGATGGGAGGATAAAAATGATGAGGCCTTAGAAAAGAGCTGTGAAACAGATCTGAGAGCTGGACAACCAGGCTGGACAATCCGAGAGCTTGGTTTGACAATTAGACAGAAAGTTATTTGAAGGCACTGAACCAGTAAGAAGACTGAGGGGTCTCTTGATCAGAGAGCATAGAGATGCTTATTCTCAATTCTACATCTTCTGGAAGCACATCTTCTGGAAGCATCACATCTGTTTTTCAACTAACTGATGCAGGCACTACAGAAGCACAGTGTGACAGGTGCTTTGTGAAGCCTAAGTAAAGCATCGGTTAAATGCATAGCCTGAGCTTCAGTCTGATAGTTTTTGTCAATGTAATTAACTGAAAATATGTTCTCATAGCCTGTGGTCGTACCTCTGACCTCAGTGCATATAAACCCTGCAAGAGTCCCGAGAAATTTAACAGATATTAACAACTTATTTTCTCTGTCTGAGAAACTTCATGATCAGGTTAGGTAAATTCAGATTAGGGTATCATATAAATGTGTAACAACAAGAATTTTTACACTGGCATTTATAATTGACCAATTGTCTTTGGATTAAACCTGAATGACTTTTTGTAAGAGATGCCCCAGATGCTATTTGTTATTTGGTTTGTATTAAGGCTCTGTAGAAGGTCAGAGAAGAAAGGGGACCCCACCTGCCATATGCTCAAGGCCATTTTTAATAGATAAAATATCTCTCTGATATGAGAAGGGGCTGAAACAGCTGAAATTCTTCAGCTGGCAAAAGAGAAGGCTCAGAGGGGATCTTATTGGTGTATATAAATATCTGATGAGAAGGAATGAAGAAAAGGGAGCCAGACTCTTCCAAGCAGTGATCATCGATGGGAGTCTCCGTCTGTGGAGATATTGCAGACCTGGCTGAACACCTTCAGAAACAACCTGCTTCAATTGCTGCTGCTTGAGCAGGGGAATTGGATTAGATGATCTCAAGAGGTCCCTTCCAACCTAAACACCTCTGTCATTCTGTCATCATAACACTGTCTCTGTTATACAGAGATTACACCATCTTTGGCTTTTGACATGCATGAAGTGCTTTTCTGCACTACATATATTAATAATTTTGGTTGAAGAACCAGAATAATATTACCTGGACTAAGACATTTGATCTCCATAGGCTAGCTCCCCCTCAGCTTCTCAGGTGGTTCAGAAGTATCTCTTGATGGTGTAAAGGATGTGGGCTTTTTGCTGCTCTATTTAGAGATTCTTTTGAGGAATTACAGTTTCTCACAGTCAACAGGCTGGAAACATGACCTCTAGCAGGGATGAAACACAGAAAGAATAGTAGAGGAAAGAACAATTTTGAATAGGACTCTGTCTGCTGCCTTCAGTATAGCACAGCCAAATGGTAAATATATCCTGGCCAGGGCCCTGGGGACCTCCTCCTCAGTGCTTATCAATCTGCAAAGGGAAAATGACTCTTCAGAAGGTATCAGAAGTAGGTGCAGATCACCCAAGCACACTCTACTCAGCAGCGACCCAAATTTGATCCTCACTTACCTTCCTAGCTAATCGCAGTGACATCTCAAAGAAAGACCTGACAACATCCTCTATTTTCTCAAGTACGGCTTCGTCTTGTAATTAATGACTTCAAGGGCAGCAAGGGCCAAAGTCTGCAAACTATTCTGGCGTGACTGCAGCTGGGGCTTCCTTCATAGGGAGCCCTGATCAGACTCACAGGTCACAGGCCCTCAAGAAACTCTACCCGTATCCTCTAGATGATCTGTTCTTCCAGGCTGCCTCATTCACTTCAGGGCTCTACTCTGAGCCTGCACCATTTGCCCTCCCATGCCACTGGGGCCATGGATGGAAGTACGGATCTGTTCCACCTGTGCTGCAGTTGTCTTGAATTGTGGAGTGGAAGGACACGAGAGTTTTTGGGATTTGGTTTGTTTTGGGTTTTTTTATTGCAAAAGCTTATGGACTGAAATGTTTTGACTCCTTAAAGTGAGCTGAGAACCAAGAATATACAGAAAAGCATATCATCCCACTCACAAAAGCAAGTTTTCACATAGTAAATAGGAGAGAAGTAATGAATATAATAAAATGGACAAGTCATGTTATAAACAATTCAACGCAAATAAAACATATTAGTTAACATATATCTGAAAAGTATATAACTATTAAATAATACTTAGAGTTGATAACACAAGAAGATTCTAACCTTTGGGCTAAATAGCAGTAACAAGAGGCCAGCACACAAGGTAAGAAATTTTACCTAACTCAGGTTTGAGATTTTCAGTTATCTAAGAAGATTGTGAACCATTTTCTGACAAGAACTTGTATATGAACATGAATTTGATGTAGAAGAAACACTGCCTTACAGAAAAGCTATTTTAATATTTTTTTCCACAAATATTCATATAATGTGTTCTTCAAATGACAAGCAGACGTCTCTCCTGTTGTTCCACTCCACTATTTAATGTGGCTTTAGTTTATCTAATATCAAAGGGAAGTCTATGCCTTTCCCAGGTCTATTACATTTTAAGTGTTTTCTCTATATTCCACCTAAATTTTTCTCTCTATAACACCTAAATGTGGAAGCACCACTTTGGAAGTATTTTTTGCAGGGTGGGCCCATTTGTGGGTTCTGAGATGCCCTTGCTGTTTGGAATTTCACAAGCCCTGTTGGCTGGGCAGCAAACAGGAGGGCATCAAAGAAAAATCTCTAAAATACTTCCCAGATCCTCTCTCCCTGTGAGTTCTCCCCAGCCTTCCATTTGTCCCCTCCCATGCAAACACTTGTTCGTTGTTGTACTCCCTGCTGACTGTACTAAATTTGAGTGCTGTTGACTCTCACACCAAGCCACAGCCTATGCAGAAAAGTAGAGCCATTTACTTGGCACTTCTGAATTGGATAAGATTTAGAAATGCAGTCTAGGAGAGAGGGAGGGGAAGAGAAGGGGAACCTTCCCACGAATAGTCCCAGGACCCTGTACAAATCCAGCCCTTTTTTAGATTTCCCAGGTTTAAATAATTCTTTTTTCCAAATTTCTTTATTTTGAAGAACGACTGGATTTAGCAGCAGTGGGGTTCCTTTGCAGAAGAGAGATGTGGACATACTGGAAGAAACCCAGTCTGTGAAGACAGTTAAGATGTTGGAATATCTCTCATAGGGGGAGAGGCTAACAGAGCTGGGACTTGATCAGCCTCCAGAAGAGAAGGCTTGAGGGGATCGTCTGATTCCTGCATATGAATAACTGCAAAAACACACAGCCAGGCGTATCACAGCTTCAGATGGCTGAGTGACAGAACAAGAGGCAGTCAGCCTGAAACACAACTTCTGTTCAAGCACAAGTAAAATCTTTTTTACCACAAAGGTGATTGAACACTGGAATGGGTTACCCACAGCAATTGTGGAGTCTCCAACCAGATATTTAAAACTGGGCTGGGCACAGGACAATGTGCTCTAGTTAACCCTCCTTTGAGCAGGAGGTTGCAGTAAGTGGTCTCCAGAAGTACCTTCTGGCCTTGACCATCCTGTGACTCTGGTTCTGTGACCTTGCTCCAAAGCCAGGTCCAAGGTGCCTTGTTCAGAGCACAAGGAGGTATACAGGGAGAGAGTGCTGCCACAGAGGCCTTAAAATGCTGCCTTGTAACTGGCTTGGGACAGTGAAAAAACACTTCTCTGAAATGAGTCTGAAGCAGCTGGCTACAGCTCAAAATGCCACTGATGTCCTAACTTACTTCCTGTACAAGTTTCTTGGCTGCACAGATGAGTGACTTTTGGTCAGAAATGTCATCAGGCATGTGAGGTACTGAGCTCCCTTTGCCTTCCTCAGGGCACTTTGCCTTTTTTGTCATGTGCTAGCTGTGCCTCTGCCTAAGGGACAGGTCTGTCTCAGCTGCTACCTCAAGGACTTTCTTCAGAAAGCAGTAGAGGTGGGATTCTGAGTAGAGAGACGAGGTCTTGTTCCAGTAAGCTAGGGAGAGCAAGGAGGGTGACTGGGGCACGCTTGGAAATCTGGGACTCTGAAAATGTTTTGCCTGTTGTCTAATATTAAGCAAAAGGATTAGAAGACTGAAGGAGGTTCCCTTCAGTACAGAAGGGATTTTCTATGATGAGGGATTTTGCCCAGAGATATGCTGTATAAAAGTGCAAGTTCAACTCTAGCACAGCAGCAGGAGTGCTCAGGCTCCAAGTGGCAGAAATATGCCCTGCCATGGCATGGCTGTGTTGCATGTCCGATCTGGCTTTCTCTGTGCATGCTGTGATGTTCCTGACTCTGGCTATGGTGTTTCTGCAGCACTCAGTGATGGCCGAGAGCTCAGCAGTGACTGCAGCAGCAGCAGGGAGAGCGGCACCAACCAAGCTAGAGGAGCTCCTGGAGATCACTGCTCAGAGCCTGGTGCACACTGAGGTGGCTGAGCACTATGAGGTTATTCGGGAGCTGGGCAGGGGCAAGTACGGCCACGTGATGCTAGTGACCCACAGGCAGAGAGGTAAGGAACTGCACCCTGTGAACTACTGTGCCTTGTCTGCTCTCCACTCACTGGGGCACAGGGCATGGGGTGGGCTGGTGGCACCTCGTGGCCAGGAACCAGGCATGGCGGGGAGGATTCCCAGGGAGACCAGCAGAACAGGGACCTCCCCAGCCAGGAACCATCCCATTGCATCCAGCTAGGGAGCAGGAGATTCCAGGGGGCAGCCTAGAACATCCAGCAAGATTATAGTGAGGTCCAAGGTCAGGCTGGGAAATTAATCCACAAGTCAGGATCGAGAGAGTTCACAGACAGGCACCAGCATGGATGTGATATAGACGGAAACAGCAGTCCCACCCCAGGGCTCAGTCAGGGAGTGAAGCCCCAAGCCTGAGCTGAAGTGGTGCCCCAAGGCCCGTGGACAGAGGGTGTGAATGAATGAAGGGTTGGCCATATGAGTGCCCTGACGCTGCTCTTCCCAGTAGTCCCACTTCAGACTAATGGGCCTACATATCCTGAATGTCCCTACTCTGCCCAGGGCTCTTGTGCATGCACTGACTGGCTCAAAACTCACACCAGTGGCAGTGCCTGTTCCCAGACCTGGTGTCCACAAGGTATACCCACACAAACCTTGGACTAGAGACCTCCCTGTGGCTGTGACTGCCCAGATCTGTGGCTGCTCTGTCCTGCCTTGGTGTGACTTTCAGAGGAGTCTAACCACTCTTCCCATCCCCAGGGACTCCTATGGCTCTCAAGCTGCTACCCAAAGCCAGTACCAAGCTGCACACCTTCCTGTATGAGTACTGTGTAGCACTGTCCCTCGCCACCCACCCTGCCATTGTTGGCATGTTTGGAATTGCCATTGAGTCCAGCCAGTACTATGGTTTCCTCTACGAACCAGCGCTGCACAAAGACCTCATCTCTATCATCAAACCCCGCGTGAGTGTTGCTACAAGGCCATGGGGACTGGGGCTGTAGCACTGTCCCTCTGAAGGCTGACTGGGTCAGAGGGAGGGAGGTAAAGGGCTGTGGGTCCATCTGGGGTCTGCAGCACTGAAGCAGCCTTGGGCTTGCAAGGCGAGAAATGCGAGGTCTTTCCCAGTGCAGAGCACTCTGGTGAGAGCCCGGCTGGCAGGGCTGCCGAGGTACCCCGTGTGTGCCATCGCGCCCGTCTCTGTCCCTGTGCAGGATGGGATCCCTGAGCCGGCCGCAAAGCAGTGTGCCAAGCAGCTGGTGAGCGCGCTGGAGTTCATCCACAGCCGGGGGCTGGTGTACCGCGACATCAAGCCTGAGAACGTGCTGCTCTTCGATCCCGACTGCCGGCTCGTCAAACTCACTGACTTCGGGCTCACGCGGCCCAAGGGCACCAAGCTCAAGCTGGTGGCTGGGGTAATCCCCTACACTGCCCCCGAGCTGAGCAACACTGCTGATGCCCAGGGAGTGCCCATCGACACCAGCATGGATGCCTGGGCCTTCGGGGTGCTGCTTTTCTGCCTGCTGACCGGCTACTTCCCCTGGGAGCAGAGCCTGCCAGAGGACCCTTTCTTTGAGGACTTTGTGCAGTGGCAGGAGACAGGTCTAGAAAAGGACGTGCCCCGGCACTGGAAGCGCCTGACAGCCGAGGCTGCCGGGATGCTGCGGAGCCTGCTGGCTCTGGATCCCGCCAAGCGCGGCCCCATCAGTGGGGTGCTGCGCTACGTCGACTGCCCTTGGCGGCTGGAGGATGGGCGCAGTGAGGAGGCTGCCGTGAAGTCCTAGAGCCTGCTCTCCACGGCAGGAGGGAAGGAGGGTCTCACCCTGCAAGGGGTGTCAGGGTTTGGGGCACTGTGGTAGCCTGGCTGTGAAGAGGCCATGGCAATGCAGAGAGCAACTTCTCTGCAGCACTGTCCCTGCTGCCACAGAGTCAAGCTCCTTCCCCAGCTGATGGTCCTCACCCCACCAGTGCTGCCCAGTGCCACCTCTTTGTGTTTCCTTGGAGTTTGAAACACAACTTAGAGTCTCCTTTCTCTTGGAAATGACTGTCTGTGTGTGAAGCGTCTACCTGTCCTAGCCACAGGAACTCCAAGGAGTTATTTAGGCTGCAGCACCTGCCTTGTCTCAAAATAGAGCAAAATACGCACTTTGGTGTTTCTGTATGTGGCTCATTTTCCCTCACAATAAATGCCTGTTGGGACCCACTTGCTGTCAGAAAGCAGGGAGCATGTCAGAACTTGCAGCCATCTCAGGACAAGCTGTCCAAGGCAGAGGCCATCTCTGAGTGCGGCCTAGGCCTGCACCGGGACCCTTGGAGGGTGGCTTTGGGCTGGTGGAGTGGAGGGGCTGGGGAGACCCCAGCATGTGGCTGTGGATGGGGGCTGGGAAATGGTTATGGTGTTGAGGTTATCTCACTCCAACCCAAGCACAGGTCTTCCCTTGTACTGCCTTCAAGTCCTCAGGCAATGTCCTTCATGCTCTTTTAGAGGCCTGGTTACCCCTCTAGAAGACCTTCCTTCTCCCCTTTCCTATCACTTCTTTAACCCTTCCCTAGACACACACTTCTCCTAATCCTCAGTATCCTCCTAGGTGCATGTTTTAATCCTCAAAAGGGGTACCAAAGAGAGAATTGGGGATTAGTAACCCTTCTTACTTTTCTACCTCTTTCCAATCCCCAGGATTATGGTGTTGGTAATAATGCCTTCCTGCATTTAACCTGGTCTTTTGCTGGGAACATTCACTCACTTTCCACTCTTAGAGGCTTCATAACTTCTAAAAATGCAGTATCCCAGCACTATACTTTCTAGCATCTCAGCTTTTTTTTAATCTCAGACCCTTTCCTGTGCACACTCTTTCTACTATGCTTCCCCAACCTCCAGCTCTTTTTTTCCATCTTCTCACCCACTGGCATTTTACCATTTTTAATTTCTCTACTGACATTACCCATCATCTGGTAAACACCTTTTGCTCACTCCTCTCTGAGCAACATCACCACTGTACTACTAGCTGGTGCTGTTCCTGCTTCCTACATCACCTACACCTTGTGTCCTCCTTACAGCTCCCCAGCCTGCCTTGCCAAACAGCATCATGCTCACACTGTCCAAGATACAGTTTTCTTCTGCTTCCTTCCATCTCTTAGAATCTTTCATTACTTGAAATCATAATAAATGCTGCTCAATTCCAGCCTGGTGAGATTTGGCTTTAGTTAGTCTTTAGTTACTGTAGGAATAGCAGAGGAATGTTAAGGTGCCAACACAGTTCCTGAATTTAAAGTGAAGAAGCCTTAAGACCAGTGGATCTAAAGGTCAGGTAGCTGGCAACTATCCAGTGAAAAGTAATGGAAAATTTGTTACAGATGCTTGCTAATAGAGAATTACAGAAGAGGAATGTGGCTTTTTGGAATGAGACATTCAATTTTATAATAAAGTTGTGTTTGATAATGTAAATTCATAGCATTATGGTACAGAGTATTTGTAAGGCATGACTGATTGATAAAAAGAGAATTACAGTATGTTGTATTGACTCAGGAGATGCACCATGCAAAGTCCATAAAATATATAGTAAGTGGATTGAGAACTTTCAATGGAGACAAGGAATAATTGTCTGCTTGGAATGCTCTTTGGTTATTTTGTTTGGTTTCTGAAGGAATCAGTTGCTAAATGAAAACTGATTAACATTTCCAACCATGATTTTCAGGAAAATACAAAGCCACTGCAGGTAAAACCCTACAGATGACACAAACATTAATAGGGTGGTAGCAAAAGGAATAGGCCACTCAAAGAGATCTGGATAACTTGGTAAGTTGAGTATATTCCAACAAAATACATTTTCTTACAGGCAGGAGAAACATAATCAGGTAGGAGCACATAGGAATAAAAGTAATCTTTACAAAAGGACCCCTAAAAAACTTGCCAAGTCACAGAGGATACACAAGATTACGTGAGTGCTCATTGTGTTGTCCTGTTAAAAAAGGCAAATGGGCTCCTTGCATGGCTAAAGAGGGGCAGAGAGTAGGGATGGTCAAATCTTCAGCAAAAAGAGCTAGCAAGATTCCTGCTGGCCTAAATATGAGTGTGGAAAATAGGAGTGAGTGATCAGTATTCGATGCCTTATGGGGAAATCCTGGGTATGGCATCACATTTACAGGCAAGATGGAAAACTGAAGGCATCTCAGGAAAGAACCATGGTGGGACTGTGGTTTAAGGCTGTAAGAAAGCCTTAAAGAAAGTAACGAGCTAAACTATCTAAAATAGGAAGACTGGATGGTGATTTGACTATGGTACAGAATACTGAGAAGAAAATACCACCTACTAATGACCTATTTCAATTTGAGGATGATCCAAGAGCAACCATGAGAGGTTGAAGCCAAACACTCCAGTAGTGAGGTTCTTACCTACTGAGAGAAACCATCACATGAGCAGAGGCTGAAAGAATGGGGAATGTTCAACCTGGAGAGGAGAAGAGTCAGGGTGGATCTCACACCTCTTTACACTTCCAGGCACAAGTATAAATCGGGAGAGGGGAGGCATTCAAACATAACAAAAATGGCTTTATGGTGGTGGTGGCCAAGCTTTATAACATTGGTTGTGTGTCTATGGTTCTGGAGATGTTCAGAAGATGATTGGGCAAGACTCTGGTAAACTTTCTCCAGCTATCTCTTTTTTGAGAAGGAGATTGGTGTAGGCAATCTTCATACATCCTGTCTGGTATCAACCATGCTGTGATTCCGCAGCATTTTTTATCTTGAAGACACTCTGTGTTGTAGCTAAGGATGTTTAGGGCTCCCAAAAATCTCTGTTTTGGAATTGCTGAGCATGGTCTCAGCAAAGCTGGGCAATAAATGCAAAACTGGCTTGACAAGAAAGGGTTAGCAAGATTTTAGGGTTTATTCAATATTAAAGTAAACCTGAACTGATGGAACACTGACATCTTTGGGGAAACAGATCAAGCTGCCGAATGCCATCAGGACCCAGGCTGTTTTTCTGCAGGAGCCAGTTATGCCAGTGTAGATCAGGATTCAGTGCTGCCTGACAAAGACAATGTGGCAGAGGCTAATGGCAATGAGAAGTGGCAATGACCAGGATTGTTTCTCTGTCTCCTTTGTCACAGAGCCTTGAGACTTTGGTAGAAGGGGTTTCTGCTGCCAGAAGGTTGTGTGATGCAGAGTGAAGTGATGAAATCAGCACTGGGACTGTATCATGCATGTGGTGGTGGTGGGGACAGGGCTGCAATGAAGCAAGCACAGATTTAAGCACAGTGGCAAAAAGCCCTGCCTTGAGCCAAGTCCCCAGCCTGGACTCCTTTTCTCAGTAGCTTGTTCATAACTGCAGCTGGATTTCTTAAATCAATGAATAAACAGACCTGGCAAAGACTATCCCCAGGGGGTCTGGAAAAGGATCTGGCTGCCCCCATCACCCCCAGAGCAGCTGTTGGGAGAGGCTGAACGGAACGGAGCTGTGTGCAAACACGCCAGCCCTTTGCACGCGCAGCCTCTGGCTGCAGGAGGGCTGGCCAGGTGCCCAGCACCGTAAAGGGCAACATTTCAGCTAATGTAGGCACGAGGGATGGGGTGGATCTGGTGTCATCCCCAAAGGAGCATCAGGTGGCTCTGAAGGGGAGGGAAAAATGCAGTACTTCGCTCCTCTCTGGGATGGAATGAAGAGATAAATTGGGTAATTACTGAGCTCACCACACTACTTGAGTTCTGGCTGCAGGTCCAAGAAGTGTGAATCCAGGCCCTGGTGCCCTGCATGCACAGTCTGGGAGCATGGGTCCCATGGCTTTTGGTGGGATGTATGGTCAATATTTCTGGATCCCCTTGTGCACCTCACTCTGGATTCTGCTTCCGTTTCTGCACTGCAGAGTTCACATGGCTCCTCAGTAGTTACACTCAGCAGCAGCCCAGCGAATGCGGTGCAGATCAGAGACTGTGGGGTATAGAGAAAGTACGGACTAGCACTTCAGTACTGCAGGGGGAAGGGCGAGGGGTTGGGCCTGGACCTGTAAACTGAACAGATAGTTTGATTGTAACTCTTCTCCCTGTTAGGAAGTGTTAGGAAGAAGTGAAAGTGAATGCTGTTCGCTTAGACAGAGATGTGAAAATTCAGGCAGATTTGAAAGTGATGTCGCGATAATGGTTAAACAGTGCCCCAGATAAGTCATCTCAGAATTAAAATACTGAATGTTAAAGAGAGCCTGTAGGCAAATTATTTGGGCTAACCACAGGTCAGCAGTGTCCCCAGCATAGAGACTGCGTTGTGACGCTGGCTGGACTCAGGATGTAAAAGGCAGGGTAGGACCAAATTGCATAGTGGAGTCAATGTCATCTCCTCCTTCTACAGGAAGAATAATGAAAGTCACTCTATTGGACACTGGAGCAATGACTAAAGGCAGGGTAGAGGCCCAGCCTTCAGGAATTTAGCAATTAGGCTTCTGGAGTAATTTCTAGAAGCTTGCATATAACTTTCCTTCTGCCTTGCCAGCTCCAACGCTATGTTACTTCCATCCCTTCCCACTTAAACCCCCTTAAGTATCATTACTGTGACTGAATCAGCTTCTTAGATAGGGTGATATTCCCCAGCTTTTCCTGAAAAAGACCACATGCTGACCATCCTGTGTGACCCTTCCCACTCTGCATGCAAATGTCAGGTCTTGATACTGCAGAAGGACTGAGCACCAGTTACCAAAAATGAGTGGGGGAAAGTATCTCAGGCCAGGGAATATGACAGGGCAGAGGCAGGACTGCATGATGTGTGAGCTTGACTCCTCCCACACTGCTTGTTCTTGAGTTTTGACTTTCCCTTCAAAGATGAAGCAGGCCAGAGCTTTGTTAAAAACCATAAAATATGGCCCTGTTTTGAGCAACTCTCCTTCTGAGCACAGGGATGGAAAGAGAAAGTAGCTAGGGAATAGAAATGGCGAAAATTGTTACCTTTCATTCTTACTCACGTAGGGGCATGTTGGTGATAACTGCAACCCAGCTGATGCCTTCTAGAGCTGAGAAGCCATGAGAAGTCATAAGATGCCATTGTCATGCCAAAGAGTTGCAGAATTGAAAGTGACTGGAGCACAAGAGACCTGGATTTTCAGCTTTTAGCCTTTTTTTAGTTCTCTCCTGCATCCCTGGGTGGAGATGCAGAAACCAGAGGGAAACACCTTAGACAGTGAGATCAAAGGAACTGCCTCAGTGCTTTCCATACCCTGTAGCTTGGGTTGCAGAGTACCTTGCTACCCATACTGTAATTTTAGCTCCCTTTGTGCTGTGCTGTGCTGTGTTGCTGCTGACCACAAGAAGAGAAATGACCACTGCTAAATCCCCTAATGGCTAGTATCAGCCATTATCCTAGACTTCCCTACTTAGGATGCACCAAGGTCTGACAGCCAATACTCTCGGCTTGCCCATATACAGGTCTGCCTGTTGCTGTGGCGCATTTGTTTTTTCCCCCCCTGGGCTGACAGGCAGCTGGGCATGTTTATAAGCCCTGTGCCTTGGCTCAGCTTTGTGCAAGAGAGGGAGGAAAGGGGATTTGGCCTGGCCCAGGGTGGTGACAGAAGGCGGTCATGGTTGTCACACAGACTAATTGCACTTCTAACCCTCTTTGCTGTTTACAAGCTGCCCCCCACCAAGGACTCGTGTCTCTGGCTGGCACCTGTGTCTCAGGGTAGACTCACACAAGGCTCCAGCTTCCCTGGTAGCCACCTTCTGTGTGCTAACTTGGAGTGCAGGTTCCACCTGTACTTTGCTGACGTATTTCTTAGGGGATAGCAGGAAAAATGATTCATGACTGAACAGATTTATTTAAGTGAGGTGCTTAGGAGAAAATTTATCTTAAGTGGTAAAACACTAGTTTTTTAAGTGTATATCTGACATCTAGATATACAGAGCTGGCTTCAAGAAAAGCAGTCATGTTACCATGATTAGAGGTTGTGCAGATGTCTTCAAACCACTGCCTGAACAGTCCTCTGTCCTTGACCCCAGGGCTGCCCAGTTCCTGGCTCAGCCAGTTGTCTTCCCTTGCACTGGCAGAGTAGGAGATGGAAGCAGAGCAAGGGCAGAAACGTCTGGACACTGGTTGACATCTGCTGAATCTGCTCTTTCCAAATTCAGGTAGAGAAGAAGTGGCAGCTTTCACATCCCCTTGTTCTGTCACTAACAGTTCTCACAGCTGACATTTGCTTTGAGATATTATTTTATCTTCCTCTTCAGGACAGTAAATCTCGCAGAGACTGCCAAATGCAGAGCTAACTCATAATTGTCTTCCCCAGGGGCATCCTGGACGGGCTTAACTCCTGACAATTCCTTCAGCAGAACCTCTCTCTGCTTTACCCTGCACCTTTCTGCAGCTGCTGCATAACTTTTGGCTGCTCAGACCTCTTGGAAGGAGCCAAAACACATTTAATTGTTCATACCTTTATGATATGATAAACCCTTTGTTGCCTACAGGTCAATTCTCTGAGGTGTGGATTTGTTTACCTGTCCAAACCCCTGGAAGTGAGCAAGATGAGCAAATGGTAGACTTCCACGCCTTTGAACTGGACAATACAGATTAAGTGCAGGAATTTCACAAGACACCAGATTTACGTGATGGATTGAACTACAGACAGACACACGCCTGCCCTAGTCCAGGACACAGCATTGTTGCATACAGCCACACACGTATCATGGAGGCATGATAGGAATAGCTGTGCTGTCCTCAAAGGTACAGATGATCCCAGGTGGGTGGTGAGAGCTGCTCCAGGGATATGAGGCTTTGGTAAAATTATAGTGCTCATGCTGCTATGGACTAACATCCCTTACACTGAAGAAAGGAAGTTACCAGGGACTCTTTTCCTCCTTCAGCTATGAGGAAATTTCAGGGATTTTCCTTCTGTGGTACAGCTTATTTTCTCTCCCTTTCTTGCATTTTGTTCAGTCTCTCTCACTCCTTAATCTCTGTTTCTGTATTACTTGCCCATCCACATTTTCACCTTGCTGGAGTCATCCTGGTGCAAAAGAAGTATTCCTTAATACCAACCCTAGGAGACTTTACATTCTCAAGAAGCAACACAGGACAGTCATTGTACAACTCAGTGGCTCCTTTCACTCCTCTGGGAGAGGTACCACTCATTTGGATCAGTTCACCTCCTTGCGCCACTGATCTGGGGACTTTAACAAGAAGCAGCACGCACTTGTGTCCTTGGGTTCTCCTCTCTCACACCCATACTGCTCAGAGTACTTCAGAGAAGGCTGCAAGTGCCTTTATCCCATCGAGACTGTTTATCCCTTAGCTGGAAACACAGGAGAACATTTGCACAAAGAGCAGCTGCTCTTTGGGTACTGCTGGTAGTGGGGTAGGAGGGGATTTCAGCAGGCAAGTTGGGTGGCTTCTATTCCCAGCACTGGAGGAGGTGAGTGCAGAGGGAAGCTGGATCTCCTGGTGATTCTCGGCATGTCTTTGAAGGTATTCATTGCCAATCTCTGTATGAGTTTACTGTTGCTGGGCTGTCCCAGGAACTGCTGAACTGGTAAGTCTCTTCTGTACTGCTCCATAATGGAAATCAGGGGATGAACTGGGAGCCACAATAGGCAGCCATTCTGCCCTATCCCTGAGCAGCCTGCCACCACTGGTTCCTGGCCACACAAGGGCATGTCAGGAACTGGATAGGGCTGGCAGAGACCCGGCTGTAACAGGATGCCCCTGTCCTGTCCTTTCTTTCTGTGACAGGAGAGAGATGAATTTATGGCATGTGGTGTGTGGGGGCTGCCAAGTGGCACTGGCGAAAGGAATGGTGGCACCTCAAGAGGGTAGCTTGCCACCCACCACCACAAATCTGTTTGGTTCAATGAGTGGAAGCCTTGCTGATAGGCAGTTTGGACACAAAGCAAAGTCTTGAGCTGCATCGTGGGTCAGCCAGCAGGCTGGAAACAATAATTTAGTAATCCTGACTTCAGGTCTCCTTAATCATTAGACATATCCCTGTTCTTCCAGAGTTAGGCAGAGAATTGCAAGTCCTGACCCTGACTGCTCGTTTTCCTTTCCACTCATTCCCTTCTTGCCTCATGTTAGGGAAAACAAGGGCAATAATGTCTGTATGGACCCAGGTCCTGTTTCCTGGGTTTCCAGTTTTTGGCATGGCTATTCATTTTGCCAAGCTCTGATACAGGTTTTGTTGCTGTTCTTTAGTGGCTTAGGGGACTGTTTTCAGCTTGCTAGCACAGGCAGGACAGCTGGGTTCCAACCTTATGTTGGAATTATGCAGGGGAGAGTAGCAGGTAAGGACCAGTGCTCAGGACGGATTAGGCTGGATTTCACATTCTTGCTTCTAAATTTTCATCTTCTTAAGGTTTGAGGGAAATGGAATGAGGAAAGTGCTGTTTTCACATATGTAATCCTAATTAGATAATGGCAAAGAAAAAGAAACTCTTTGCTAGAGGAGAGGAACCTTTTCTGACCAAGAGCAAACCAGAGCGTGTGCAAGGCTGTTTCACTTTAGGCTGGATACTGTTCAGCTCTTTTTTCCAGTTCTTCCCTTTATTCTGGAAGAAATTTTCATGCTGTCCACAAAGCTGTTGCTTTGCAAACCTCCCTCATTAGCCTTAGTTTCACTGTCTTTGTGATTTGAACATGTATAAACTTCAGAGATACACCTGGTCACCATTTCACTGACAGATAATTTTCTCTTCTAAATTTTCAAAGGGCTACTACCTGGCAGGCTGCAGACAAGGGAAGAGCGTATGTAGACACATAGATTAAAGGAGTAAATCTCACCTTTCTGTATACCTTGTCTGGTAAGCACCAGCACACCAGTCGTATCTGGGCAGTCCCTAAAGCGGACAATTTCTTGCCTGTGTCGTGGGGCTGAAAAGAAGCCTTTAAGAATAGAAAATCAGCCAACACATGTGTTGAGACAGACTTCACAGCCTCAGAGATGAGAAATTTACTGGATTGTCTTCACGCACACATTTTCTCTCCTTATAGTGCTGTCACTAGGCTAGTGATTAGGGAATAACTGAGAATAGTTGCTGAGAAAGGGGTTTATTGCCTTCTCAAACCTCAGTTTTCAGGCCTACGGCTTTGCCCTAAGACTTAGTTATGTTAGTATGCGGAGAGGATAAACGTACATGTTTTCTGTAGGTGAGTAAATTAAACACTAGATAAATTCAGCATTAGATTAGGGGCTGGTAAACTGTGGTAGCATGTAAACTGGGATATGTGTAAATGATTTCCTGCACACCCTTTCTGTATCCCTCCTCCATGATGGAGCACAGCCTGGGTGTGCACTGTTACTGGTCACTCAGGTCCTGACTTCCACAGAAATCCTGGCACACAGAGCAGAAGCCAGCAGCACTGGGTCTCTGATGTGGACAATCAGGACACCAGTGACAAGACCTCTGCTATCTCATCTGTGGCACTACTTAAACCCTCATGGAAGCTGGCCCATCTTCCTGTAATGACCTGGAGCAGAGACTACAGCTCAGATCTGGAAGTAAGGATTATACTCCCACACTAACTACCGGTGGTATGTGGTCCTGCCCCCATTCTGCCTTATCTGCAGAGCAATTTCTTGGAGCAAGGTATGATCTGCTTTTTGCATTACCTTAAAGGGAGTGTTTCACTACAGGAATTCTCACTGCCACATCTCATTCCCTTGGATGCTCACACTGCTGCATTGCAGTAGCTGAAGCTTCCAGTGCTGGGAGCACGCCAAGGATTCAAACACCCATACCCACTATAACTCCTGCCTCAGGAATCCAGATTTGCCTGGGACTTAGTAACATGACCTGTTTTCCACCAGCTCTAAAGTGCTCCCTCCAGAACTGAGTTTCATCTTCTCTCATACTTAGTTTCAGCCAAGGAATGAAATCACTGCGACAGCCTCTGAACTTTGTTGTCCCTGTTAACTTCTGTACTTCTACTCAAAAGCATTAATAGTCACTGCTCAGTTTTGGAATAGGTACATCCTCTGTTCTCTGCTCTTCCTAAACAATCAGGAGCTGGAGGTTACATACTTTCTATATTAGCAAAAGAAGAAATTGCTGCAAACTTTCTTTGTCAAGGAAAAGAAGGCAAGGCTGTGATGATTTGTTCATCTCCTGGGCACTCACGTGATCCCTGTATGAAATAGCAAGAGAGAGAGCTTGACCCAGATCCTGGGGAGTCAGAAATGGAGTTCCCGTGGGATTTGTAGCAGTAGCTTTTCTTGGGAGTGAATCAATGTAGCTGAAAAGCAAGGCAGCATAGCAAGTGTTAAGAGGATGCACCATTGCAACCTCGTGCCAAAGTTATTCAGTTAAGGATGTTGCCTAAGTGGATTTTCAGTCATTTCAGTCACTCCTTCTTCCCCACTGCTCGCCACACATCATCTTCTGTCCCTCTGTGCTCACTCCCAGTCACCAGCACTTGCACTCACTTAACCTTAACTATTAGTGCTGCCCTTAAATCAAAGGCAGTGCTGGAAACTTGCCTTTCCCAGCCTTTGGCCTCCTTCCAATTACAGCGCACGCGTTAATGAGAAGACCTCATATCTAACTGTCTAGTCAAGGCACTTGCAAAATGCCAGCCAGCACAGTAGCTGGATGTGGAAAACGGAAACCAGCTAACGTCAGCTCAGAGCAAGACTCACATTCAAAGAGCAGCAGAGAGCAGGGAGAATCCACGACCACCGGGGGCGAGCACATCAAGACATGGTTCGAGGGTTCTTGGAGAAGCGTTATTTTCATTGGAAAATCCAGCTGAGTGCGGGGACCATCAGCTCCTGCCAGTGGGTTGTGGGTACACACACCTGGCAGCAGGCAGCTGGGGAGTTGGTGGCGCACACGTGGGGGAATGGTCAGGAGGTTGCAGAGGACTTCTCACTCGCGAGCTGGGTGATGAGAACGGTCAGTGAGTGATGAGTAGAAGCAGCTGGTAGAGAATTTCACCACGAGATAGTTCAGTTTAGAGAGTGGGAACTCAGCAATTTTAATGTTGGGCAGTTTTTTTATGATACTCTGAGAACTAGGTGCCATAAGGCACATAAATCAAATCGTGAAACTGAGACAGTGTGAGACCCTGATGCCCTGAGATCAGAGCAGGCAGCGTGACACTAGATAGTCCCCTGTGTACATGGCCTCTGTTTGTGCCAGCAGGGAAACCACTCCCTCATGATCAGGAGTGAAAAAATAAATGACATTTTTTAGGAATCAGCTTGGTTACTTACGAGTTTTAGAGAAACAGACGATTTTCTTCACCTGGTATAAAAAGGCACCATACTGCATCAGAAATCACAAAACCTTTAAATTCAAAACAAATTTTTAAATATTTGAGTTATATTTATTCTTCTTTTAAAACCAAATAATTTCAAATTAAATATGAATTCAAGGAAATCTTTTCAAGACTGTTCAATATCCAATGAATCAAAATATTTAAAGAGGGAAAGCAATGCTGCTTCAGTGGCATCTCTGTAAATTTTAATGAGTTAAATTTTTTTGTTATTGAACTTGTACAAGATTCGCCCAAATATAAAAAAAAATTATTTATTTTCTCACAGAAATTAGGCTATGGGAAGAATGTACTCTTCCTGGAACTTTGGATTGTGTTCCAGGAAAAGAGGTACATCTAAAAGTCTTAGATGTACCTCTTTAAAAGTCTTAGACAGCTGCATATTTTTGATAATTCCTGTGAGAATCAGAAAAAAATCTACCCATTCACCAGTGTTAGCCAGTTACTCCTTGCTCTTTACATGAGCTAATTTTATCTATAGCACAAAGTTTGAAGACCTTGTCTCAACATAGTTAAACTTCCACATTAGACCAAGGTTTTAACCTAATCCAATATCCTGTCTCTTAAAAAATAGTTATAAGAACAGGGCAAGCATATAGTCACAATTCCTCAAAGACATTTCCCAGCTTTCAGCAGAATTCGACTTAGTGGAGTCTTCAAGTGTAGCAGTTCTTGATAGATTTTTTTCTCCCCCATGGATTTGAGGATGAAACTACGTATCACAGTCCAGGGAAGCAAATATATATCCTCCTTGGCAGCACAGCTGGTTCGTACAGAGGAGGAATCTTCACTGCTCCTCCCTCTTTAGCCACTGCACTGGAATACTTTAAAGATGACACTGAAGCAGTCATTATCTTTTCTTGCTGTCAAAAACCATGGTATCCCATTATGGGCCCTACTTCTAAAAGAAAAAGTTACAATACACACCAAGGGTTTAAAATCCTGGGTTACTCAGCTGCCTGACTTTTTTGAGAGGGAGAGAGAGCTTCTGCTAGTACCCCATCCCTCAGAGCTAATGTCTTTAGCAGTCCATGAGAGAATTACTCATACTGACATCTATTTTCCTAATTCTAATATTTTATATTTGTTTATATCCTGACTACCAAGTGCCCACCATTCCCTGTGATCACGTTATCAGATTGTGCTGATTTCCCTGAGATTCCCCATCTTTCCTTTGTTCACTCTACTTCTGCTTGAACTGACTTTCTTGCTCGTACACTGTAGGAGAGCTGCCCATGCAGCAAAGAGTAAGGACACCTTCAATAGCCTTCTGAAATTCTCTTTCCAGACAGCTTCTGGCCACTGTTCTCTTCCAAAGCTCCTTGGCTTCACTGTACCCAAACAAAAGAAGCAGGGCAGGTTCAGCCACAGTGATCAGGTTCAGTGAAAAGTCAAGATCACCAGGTAAGTCCAGCTTCACAAGGCAAGACTCAGACAAGTCAAGAGTCAAACCAGCATCGGTATCAGCAAGGCACAGGCATAGCTGAGACATAGCTCAGGCAAGGAGCAAGGGCACGGGCTGAGCTTAAATGCAGCTCTGGAGCAGAAGAGGGAGAGCTTCTCCCCAGCTCTCTCTCACCCCCAGCATTTTCCCATGTTCAGTGAGCACCCGGGCACCAGAGAGCTGGCAGAGACCTGTTTCTCTCAGTGCCTGTGCTGCTGTGAGCCAGGAGCCTCACCACAACACCACTACTGGTCCCAAACACCTCGGGGAGGAATCTCCCAAGGAACATGGATTCTAGTGCATGTATACCAAGCAGGTATCACAGAGTCCACATCTTATGGAGAATGTACTACAGCTTTACTCCATAGTCATTTGAGTTTAGCAAAGTATCTCTCTTGTGTCACAGAGATGAGTTGCTTATAAAGCAAACACTGTCAGTTCATTTAATTAGCTCTTTAACGTGGTGTGAAATGTTCCCTGGCAAAGAGCTCCTGGGAAACCCTCCAAGATATGAAATGGAGAGGTACTTCTGTGCAGGGAGGACAAACAAGGCGCAAACAAGGGTCTCCCAGACCCAAACCTCACAACTGAATCGTCGCTCCTCAGATGATGGTAGGAGTCCAGAGGGTGTAATAACCATCCCCACGACCGATGTAATAGCAATTATTAATACTGCAAGGGACAGTCCTGCCAACCTGCCACAGAGGAGAGCAGCTACCGTAGTGCCCCCTTTTCTGTGCAGACTTAGCATAGAGACATACAGCCCAGGCAGGCTGTGGAGCCACTCAGCTTAGATTAGGTAGGTCTAGGTATTCTAAGATCCAATTGTCTCAATATTAGTGGGAGAGCTAACAGACCTGCGGATTAGCAAAACCTGCTTGACTTGCTCCACTTACGATCCTATCTGTAAACTTGTCAGATTGGATCGCTGGGAAAGGAACTGTTTGCATTATAAGGCATCTTTCCCCATGCAGTATGCAGAAATGATCAAAAAGTGATTTTTTAACTAAGCAAAGAATTAAAGTGTCTGTAGGGAAATCAAAGTTGCTTCACAGCTCTGCTTAACCCTATTCCTGAAAAAAAATCCACTCAGACTGTGACATACCCGAAGTCAAAAGCCCAGCCCTGGAGGCATGGCCCCCACAGCTGCTGCAATCTGAGTGTGACCAGGAGGGACTGAGAGGAGCCCTGTGCCGTGCACTGTGCTCTTGGCAGCCTTGCCTTGTGCCCCGGCAAAGACAAGTGTGTCAGCACAGAGGTGTGAGATCAGAGGAGGAAAGGAGCCCAGGCTTCGGAACACAGCAGGAGAGAGCAACAGATAAGGCTGGGAAAAGGCAGCTGGTAACAAGGGAAGTCAAAGTAGCAGGACATACAGGCAGGGCACATTAAGGGTCCTACGAAGATGTGACAGCTTGGATGTAAGAGGGCACAGGAACTAGTAATGAAATTAGTCAAGTAACTAAGCCCTTGAGGGGAAGTAAAGATTCACGTCTTGCTGATGACATCCGTGTGCCATCCCAGTGATGCTGGGAAAGACCTGCTGGCTGCCTCAGCTTGCTTCTAAAAAATCCGGACGCAGTCTGCTATGGCAGGGATGGGTCTATGTTGCCCTCCCGTGGTGAACCCTGCATTTTCCCAGGAGTCATGGAGCAGTATGTGAACTGTGGGGCCCATGGACCTCATCTCCAAACACACCACCAGGCCAGGCTTCTATTGCCCAGTGGTTACAAACACACCGTGATTAATTTGAATATCAGTGTTTGCCTCCCCCAACCTTGTTGTTATTCGGATGTTTCCTGTTTTGTTTGACCAGAGCCAGACCAGCACACACATTACCAATACGGGTATTCCCACTGTTCTGTCAAAGCACAAAATTAATTACTCCTGCTGTGAAAGTCTGAGCTGCAGTCGCTTCATTAATTTGGTTTAAGACTTCCGGTTGCATGTTGCATGCTGCGATGAAAGCCCTTTGTCCTCCAGTTGCCTCTGTGCAGCACTGACTGACAGTGCTAATGACACACATTTGTTATGCTGAGTTACAAACCCCTGAAAAAATTAACCACTTCCATTTCTTACAATTTTATCAAAGTCCCATTGCCAAGCTTCAGACTTCCCATACAAAGATCTACTTGAACATTAACAAGTATTTATATACAGAGCACAAAATGTTTATTTCCTCAAGTCAGATCAGTAAAGCCATAATTTCAAATCTCAAAGTAATTTGTCCTGTGTTCCTAGGGGCTTCTGTATTAGACAGCAGTTTACAGTCAAAACCTGTAACTACATGAGGTCTAGATGGCAAAGGGGACTCAACAGGCCAGGGGAAAGAAGGTGAAAAACCAGTAAAATGGGAATAACTGTTTTCTCACTTCCTTTCTATCACATGCACAACTTCACTATGAGGTGAAATGGGTACATTAGATTAACTACACTGCTCCCTTTCAAGTTCTAGCTACAGCTGTTTTCCCTTTGTATTAGTGAACAAATAAGAGATGGCTCTACATAAGCCCAGGTATTTATGGATTTTTAGATTCACTTACAACCCTGAACAGATTCACAATGCCAGAGCTCAGCAGCAGTGGAATTGACAAACTTGTTGTCCAGTGAACTGCATCTAAATGAAGCTAATTTGGGGAAAGGCAAAAGAGTAATGATGAAACACCTACTACTAATTTTTTATCATGTCAATAAAGCTTTGCACGACATCCTCAGACAGGTCTAGAAATAAAACCAGTCCTGTAATTAGGAAACTTGTTATTTCTACCCTTCTTCCTCTATCAACACTCACTGAAGGGTTTTGTTTGACTCAAGGGAGGTACAGTCACAGTAAAAACCAATCAGAACACGGCCTGCTAGCAAACAGTGGCCAGCAAAGAGCTTCCTCTACCCTATGTCACACAAGTTATGCCAAGCTGGTATTTGTAACACTTCCCTCACTTTTAAAACCTTTCAAAAAAATTGTACATCAGTTCTGGTCTACCACCTGTTTCTTGCTGATATTTTCACAGACAAGGCACCTTACTACTCAATTTTACTCTACCACTCTAAGATCATACTGGGGACTTTTTAAGTATTTAACTGTGTTACTCTAGACAAGTTTTGGGAACAACCCTCACTTGGCTGAATGTGTATACCCCTGTGAAAAAATCCTCCTTACCCCTCATAAATCAGGAACGGGGCAACAACAGGAGAAAAAAATGGAAGCAACTGGAAGTATGAAATACAGTTCCTTTAAATCTTCAAACTGAAATGTTATACTTAATATATTTAACATATGAGAAGTACTGGGGACTAAAATATTTAGTTAATATTTAATTAAATTTAGTTAAAATAATTAAAGTGATTTCTGCTACCTTCACCAAAGAGTGACAGACCTCTTAAAACAAGAATTTGTGGACTTCTTCCATAAGGAAAAATGGAAAAGGATCCATTAAATTTTATTGCTCTATTATTTATGTTTTCCTCCCTATACATTCAGGAAGTGTTTTCTATGAATATTCACACCTGTCTAAGAAAAGATGCAACAATACTTCTGAAACAAGTCTTGAAATCACCAGAGCTAAATTGTTTTATTTCCAACAACTAGCCATTACAGCATGTGAAACAAAAAGTGTCCAGAATAAATAGCTGAAGATGAAGCATCAGAATACTACCATCTTCGCTATGCTGTGGCCCCTTAGTGTTTCCTGCTTTTCAACCTTCACTCTTCAGATTCTCCAGGCCTACGGATATCATCAATCTTCAGGATCATTCTAACAACCTGAGTTGCCAGAGAAATCTGCTGTTTCTTGCCAATCAAGGTTTCTATAACATGCTGCTGCTTCATATCTGCCAAAAGGAAGCAGAAAAATTACACCCTCCTCAAATCTAGATAAAACACTTAACCTATAAGTGTTAGTAATTAGTAATAGTGAACTCCACATCATTTTAAAGAACATTTTGAAATTACTACTCTTGACCATTGTGGTTTACAAACATAATTTGTACAAACAAGAGTTTTACATCTGGGTTCCACTAAGATACAACTCTTTTCCCAACTAGACTGTGCTTTTCAAAAAGTAATGCAGAATGGTGAAAAGCAAGATTTCCATACACATATATTAAAAGCACCCTAAAGGCTAAGCAAACACTAATGAAGTGGAAGTTCAAATGCTGTCAAACAGGAACACTTAATCAAAGAAAGTTTATGAAAGTACAGTTTACCACATTCTTTTCTGAAAAAACCAACAGAGGTGAAAAGTGTAGACCCAGATGAAAATAAGGTTTTATACACTGGCTTCTTAGTCTTCATGTATTTGCAGGTTTATATATGCAGACATATTGGTGTGAATACCATTGTCTACAAATATTCCCAGCTCTTTGTCTTTTGTTTACTTCTTCACAAGCTGTTTCTCAAAACAACTGTTTTTAGGACTGCAGTGTAACCTGGATCACTAAAACTGCAGCATTTAAAGCCTGCTTGTCTCATCGTAAGAGCGGCATTCTTTCCTATACTACAGTGTCAGCCAACATCAACTCATCTTGCCACCAAATGGAGGTTTTCAGACAATTATACATTTTCTTCCTGGAAGACATACATGTACTGTCCATGCACATTCCCATTTGTTATGGCAAGGCACAAGAGTTAGAATAACTCAAGGGATGCACAGGTTTAAAAAAAACATACTGAGCGTTTTGAGCTTTTGAGAAAGAAAAACTTTTATGCCCCTCCTTCTCCACGTTGCAGTTCTTACCGTTTGTTCCTTTCTGCAAACAGTCAATGCCCAGGGCAGGATTATTTTCTTTCACCTGCCTTGCCCGCACTTCAGTCATCGTCTGTATCGGATTCATACCACTGTTCTCTGCGAGGGCCATGGGAATTACCTCCAGGGCATCTGCAAAAGCTCTCACAGCATACTGTTCCAAAGATGGGCACTAGAGGAAAAGAAATTCAAGTTCATAAGCTATTAAACTCCAATGTTAGTAAAAGCAGATTTGCATACTAGATATAAAATATATACACACAATATGCAGGTTTTATTTGGAATATAATAACGTAGTGAATACCTCTGGATGATAACTACTTGAAAATTAAAACAAAATTAAACTGCTCCTAGCACAGAAGGAAGAAAGTACTGGTAATGACTTTTTACAGAGAAGGGAAGGATAACTTTTAATGCTGGTTATCAGAGAATCTCAGGAAGTGCATCTTACGGAAGTTTCTGGAAGATCTTTGAAGTTCTTCTGGAATCTCTTAAGGCAGCTTAATCCTTCATACAATAAGCAAAGTTTTAACTGTTCCTTTCTTACCTTATCTGCTGCCTCACTGACTGCCAAGGCACAAGATATTTCAGCAGCGCCACCACCATACACAATACGATTGTCACGAACGAGATTCCGGATTACACACAAGGCATCGTGAAGAGAGCGCTTTGCTTCTTCAATGATCTGCAATCACAGAAGAGGGTGTGTTTGACAACACACACATCTGAAGGCTTTGAAGATGTAGTTACTAATATAGATATGGAAACTGCAAATAAGCTGTAAGATTTTTTCATGGCTCTAATGCAGCTCTACTACTGCTATGGTATACTATTTAAAAATAAAGAATGTTAGACATCCAATGGCAAAAAAAGAATAGAAATATACAGAAAAATATACTGTTATTTGTTAAATCTATAATTTGAAATAACAAAAACTTACATGATAAGGTTTTCAATCTTGAGTATTTACAAGACACAAAACACTGAACTTTAAATGCCAACATTATTTTCAGACTGCAGTTTCTGTCCTTTCCCTGCTTCAAGAGATGCAGGAGATTTAACAGAAACACTAACCTTTAAAGTAGTTTTTCTGCTTTCTTGAAAGAAATTTTCAGGGTATGCTAGGGTATGCTCTTTTTTCCCTAAGGTTTTTCATTTAAAGTAGGACTTGACCTATAGCAAATATAATTTAACACTAATAGTGCAACCAAACCCCAGTTTAAATACGTAAGCATTTAAAGTGGTCTCAGTTCTGGAGGAGTGGGGGATATAGGGTGTGGGGATATACAGTTTGCAGTAGTTTGGGCTTTTATTTTAAATTATTTTAACTGGACTAAATCAGAAACGATACAACTAGGTCTACAATAAAACCAAATCTTTCAAAGATGCTAGTATGTCTTTACTCATAAAAGTGACCCTCTAGTGAGAAAAAAAAAATAAGAGCATCCACAGGTAAAATTATTTTTGTATTTATGACTTTATATGGTCTACTAGAAAGAAAACAAAAGTTTACATTTAAAAACACAGGATGTAAATCTAACAAGTTACTTCTGACACACAGTTCTGACTGCCTACAAGCCTTATCCCTTTTTATTTTCCCACACTGCAAGAAAAATGTAGACAAAAATCAAGAAGCATGTACTAATATGCCTTACAGAGAAACTAGACATTCTGCAACTATGTATCAAACCAAGAATCTCACCATTTTATTTCCTCCTCTAATGAAAATGGTCACAGCTCTGGAGTTCTGACACTGTTCGATGAGAAGCATTCTGTCCTTGGTTGTTCCGAAGGAGATCTCTCGGACAACTCCCGCAAAGCCCAGTTTCTCTGCTGTGAGCTCGCAGAAGCGAGGCACAATGCGCCCTCCCGTCGCAATGGCGATCAACTGAAGTTAAACAGCCACAAGTTATTTTAACAGGATTTTTCCATGGTGTTTTTCAGAACATAAAACTAGTGGAAAAGCATCTGTCAAATGCCTACTCCAAAAGGTTATCTTCCCATCACTTCGAAGTACTTCAGACACTGTTTTGTTTCTGCAAACAGCAGGACTAAAACACAAACATTCCTAGACACCTACAACTTTTATTAAGTAATATGCATATCCTCCAATTATAAACCATAATTCCCTTCATGGTACGTTCTTCTCAAAAATCCCCAATGATTATTCTCCAATACCCTCCCCATATACACAACTATGCAGTTCTACCCAGAAAGCCTGAAGTTTAGCTGGTACAGCCCATCACTTCACAAGTGTTTTTGACAACTGGTACAAAGCCCAGTTTTACTTACTTCTATTTCAGGTCCACCAACCCAACGAACAGCAGGCAGCTCATTCTGGAGCAGCAAGTGATTTGCCTCATCATCAAAACCCCACTGGCAAATGGCAAGGTTTGCACCAGTGTCTTTTATCTGAAAGCAACACAAATCATCAACCTCCTGATCAGATCTAACGAAGAAATGAAAAACACTCTCAATGGTTTCAATTCTCCCAACTTTCTCAAAAGACAATTCTCAAGAAGAACCCTCTGGCACACACAGAGATCAAAACATATTTTAAACCAAGCTGGTATCTCTTCCTTACATAAACTTAACTTTGATTCATAGCCTAACAACCACTTGTATGTTGCTTCCCCCCAGGATTAGTAGCTCATTTACAGGAATAAATTAATGCACTATGCTGTTTTTTTCTGAAGGCCACGAAAGACAAAGGAAAGAAAAATAATGGCTACCTGCTTCACCATCTCTTCAAACTTCTCCTTCTCGTATTTCTGCAGTGCCTTGTAATCATCCACAGATGTGACATCAAGCTTATGCTTGGTTTTAGGCTTAGGTGGTTCAAATGGACAAGTAAGGATTGCAATTTTAGCATCTTTTAGCTCCTGGCCAATTAAAAAAAAAAAAAAAAAAAAAGATATTTTTTGACCTCATTAACATCTCTTTCTTGTATTTGCAAAACATACAGATGTATCTTTATAAACACAAGCATAGGAGGAAATGTGAAGATCATTTGACTTATTCTGAAGTGAACTAACTATAACTAAATAATTCTGTCAATAGTCTCTATAAAGCACTTAGGACAAATTCCATAGCTTCACGACACTGTTTAAGCCTTAGCAATCTTTACCAGTGATGCCTTTTCATGGTTTAATGTTTCACAAACAAGAAAGAATTCAATTAAACCATCCCTATGCACTGTGACCACTGAGAATACAACTCATCTTTGTAACAACCTTTCAACTACTGTGTGACCGATATTTCCCACTTGTCTTCCTTTTTACATGATAAACAGTGTCACCTGCTAGAAAAATATTTTAGAACAGTAGAAGTTTTCTTGAAGTACACCGCCCAAAGACTTGGAGACCTTACCTACACCAAACATAAAATTAAGAACAGCTTCTGGGGTGTTCCAAACAGGACAACATGGCAATTCATAAAGGTTAAAAATCTCAACACAGCATTGTACTAAGCATATTAAACACCAGGGATAATTATTTCTGCATTACATAGAACCCTGCAGCTGTCCTCACTTAGCAGTACAGTAACTCTTCCTTCCACCACAATTTCTCAATATTGTTGCAAATTGCAACTTGATGTCTTCCAACATGAAAAATTCCATGCTCCTTGCTCCTTCCTCTGTTGATACATGGGTGAAAAGCCAAGCCAAACCACAAGACTGTGTAAACACTCAATAAATGAGGGCAACATTTCAGGTAGGCTAGAGATTCTTATTTAAGCCATTACACACGAGAAATGCACACAAGGACATTACTTACTTTAGGCATCTGTGGATGACTGAAATCTTTATCCACAATCACTCCTTTAACCAACTGTGTATCTTCCAGTCTACCACCCACTTTGCCTTGCACTTTGATCAGCTCAAAATCAACATCTTTACGTTCCATGTCTGCTACTGTCAGTACAGCGTTCACAGCAATCTCTGCCATTTGCCTGTGACAGCGGTTCACTCTAGGTTTGAAGAAAATACAGTCAAGTTGCGCTCCATTTCCATAATTTGGAAGAAAAAGGTGATTCTATCAATCAATCTTGAACAGCAAGAAGTATCACTGTAGCAATCAACTTTTGCACACTACATTAAAAGAGGGGGTCCTGCTTGTTTGTTCACAAAAATAGAAGATGCTGGCTATGGCAGAAAACAGAACACACAACATGGTTGGTGTGAGGAGCCTTTGTGAATGTAGTCTCAATACAGATTTGGAACAAGTCAGGAGAACTAACTATTAAAGAACATTCAAGAAACAGAAACCACTCTTACAACAGCTCTGCAAAGGAAGCCCTTCTAATGTCCGAATTTATGAATTACACACAGAACCCATAAAGGAAGATGAACTTACAGAACCATCCTAAGTTAAAATTTTTTTAGCAGAAAAAAACCCAACAAAAGATGACACGTAATTATTTTTAACAGATTTACATTACTCTTGGAACCTGCTGTGATGTAGAAACCTGGAA
Organism: Platysteira castanea; assembly: GCA_013397175.1. Classification (NCBI taxonomy): domain Eukaryota; kingdom Metazoa; phylum Chordata; class Aves; order Passeriformes; genus Platysteira; species Platysteira castanea. The sequence goes on along the minus strand of VYXC01012110.1, from coordinate 522,706 downwards.
CTAACAGGTTAGAATGAAATTGATGCTGAAGCTGTTCGACTTCATGGAATTGACCCTTTGGAGACAAAGGATTCACAATTTCTTTTCCTGAGACAAGAGTCCACTGACGAATTAGCCAAAACAAAACATAGAAGAGCCTTCAGCAGCACTCCAATAACACAAACAATTTAATAATCCACCAAAACACCAGGATTTCTCCTTTCCAAGCAGATAGTTTTCAACAGAAAGTTAAATATTCAGTTTTTGTGACTTACACTTTAGAGCCCAGAGTTGTCTTTGCTGTCTGGATCAGAGGCTCGATGTTCTGTGGATCAACTGGGAAGCTGTCACTGATTTTGTCTAGATGCTCAATAGCAATGCGTGCTGCCTGCTCATAACCATCTGCTATTCTGATGGGGTGAATGCCTCGGTCTAGTAACTGCTCAGCCTGTTCCAATAATGCTCCAGCCAGAACTATAAAAAAAAATTAAAGTTTTACTCTTGATTGGAGCATAATTTTAAGTACATGACCAACAGATTAAAAAGCACACTTTGTGATTTGCCTCTGCAATATTTCAAGGTTTCCTAAATAACAAGACAAGCCTAAGAAAACCCCTACTTGCTACGCTTAGGAGAAAAACCACATTATGTTAAGACCAAAATAAAGCACAGGCACCAAGGCAGGACGAGTAGATTACAGAAGAAAATTATGCAGAAAAATTCTGAGAGTATAAAAAGAGCTTTCAGCACTACTTTGTAATGTAACCACACTTAAAAAGGACATGAAAACTTCTAATTAGAAGACCTCTAATACAAGAACTGACAGGAATACTGCAACAAGAAATACTCTACAGAAATGCTACAGAAAAGCTACTGTTACTTCTCAAAAAGTTTCTTAAAATAGCTGAAGAATCTTGATTTTAAAACTGGAAAAGCACAGTTAAATTTAAAATACTTTCTTACCAACAACTCCAGTAGTTCCATCCCCAATCTCATCATCTTGAGATTTAGCCAGCTCCACCATAAGTTTGGCTATCTGGTGGTCCACATCCATCATATTCAGGATGGTAGCACCATCATTTGTAACAGTCACCTCACCATCCTTGTCCACCATCATTTTATCCAAGCCTAAAAAACATACGTTGAAAGGATGAAAGAGAATCTAGAAAATCCCCCCAATAATTACTAAGAGAGAACCATTACAAGTTTTTCATTGTTACCATTAGGCCCAAGGGACGTTCTCAGAGTACTTGCTACAGCCTTTGCTGCCATTATGTGAGACTGTAAAACAAAGGAGAAAAAAGAAAGAAGTTAAATCATCATCATGTATTCTGAAATCACAATATTAAGCTACAAAAGACATAGTGAGCAGTGCAAATGCTATAATTCAACTGACAACAACTAACTATGACTGGTTTTATGGCAGAAACATTTCCTATGCCTTTTCTTATATTGCTTGTGCTGGCTGTGATAAAGCACTCAAAAGCAGAGCAGCCAAATGACAGCCCTAATGCTCAAAGCAGGGGAGCAACAGAAGCTGGCAACGCTAAAAAGAGAAGGCAGTGCAATTTCACCCGTCACACAATCATACAAAATGGTTTGGCTTGGAAGGGACCTTGAAGATCATGCAGGTCCCACCCCCTGTCAGGGGCAGGAACACTTTTCAGTGGACCACATTGTTCAGTGCCCCATTCAACCTTCCCTTGAACACTGCCGGGGATGGAGCACCCACAACCTCTCTGTTCCAGTGTCTGCTCCATTCTTCCGTCGGGATTTGTATCTAACTCACTCAGCCCCGGCCTCCCTTCGGCGGCCGAGCTTCAGGCGGCGATCTAAGGGAGGGGGCAGCGGAGACCTGGGCAGGAGCCACGGAGAGGGACGCGCTGCACCCACAGGGGTGACTGCCCCAAAGCCCCGGGCCAGATCCACGGCACGGAGACCCCACGGACGCCGTGCCGCGGATTCGCACCGGGGGCAATGTCTTCTCTCTTCCTCCACCTCTACCATGCTTACAGGCCTAGACCAGGCTCCATCCGCCCTGCGCCTCAGGCGGGGCTTGCAAGGAGCGCGGCAGCGCCTCGCCCCAGGGGCCCCATCCTCCCGCCCCTCGCGGCGGCACGGTACGGCACAGCACAGCACAGCATGGCGCGGAGCGGCCCAGCCAGCGCGGGCCCGCGGGCGGCGCCGGCGGCTGCCCCTCTCGCTCACCTTGAGCGCCTCCAGCCCCATGAGGCGCGTCTTGCGCTCCTGGTCCTTGAGGATGAGGAAGGGCCGCCCATACTCGTCAAACGCCAGAGTCCCCATGGCCGACATGGCTGCAACTCCCTCTCCGACCGCCGCCGCTCGCG
>VYXC01012110.1:504705-520314 GCA_013397175.1 Platysteira castanea | reverse complement strand
CCGCGCCCTATTTCGCGGGCGGGACCTTTGTGGCGCTCCCAGCGGAGCCTTCTGGAAGCGTCCGGCGCCGGGGGAGGAGCGCGGCGCTCGCGGCCGCGTCCCCGCGCTCACGGGGCGGGGAGGGAAGGAGGGAGGATGTCCTGAACGGGGCGGAGTACGAGCGCTGAGCGCGGCGATAGCGCGCTGCACCGGGTGACGTGAGGGCGGTGGAGTGAAGACAGACAGACGGCGGAAAAAGTGTGCGCGGCGCTTCTCTCCGGAGCGCCTTCAGAAAGGTTTCCATCCCCCACCCCTGCATAGTGAAGTGGTACTGCCCTTCTGTGTAAATGTTGCAGGCCGAGCGTAGTTCCGGGCTGGCCATTGGGAGGTCGGAGTGTGGTTAGTGGAGTATTGCTATGTCCCAGGGAAAAGTTCCTCCGCAGAGGAAGAGCAGTAACTCCTGGACGTGACCCCGGTCGCGGGCTCCCGGGCCGTCCGTGGCGGGGAGGTCCGTGCCTGCGCCGCCCTTGAGCTGTTCCGGGGCGCGCTGCTGCCCGCCCGCGTGTGGAGGGCCACGGGTTTAAATGGAAACCGCATTCCTGCCCCCCCGTGCCTCAGCTTTTCAGCAGCTGTAGCATCTCCCTGGGATCTGGGAATCGGCTGAAGGGGTATAAAGTGTTTTTTCCCCCCCCTCTCTTACGCCCTATCTCTTTGCTACAATATACTGATTTGTCTCAAATGACCATTTAATAAATCTGATAGCGAAAACACTCTCTCTGTCCGTCCCCAGGCGCGATGTCCCAGGCGGTAGCGAAGGAGCTCCCGCAGGAGCAGGGCGAGGATGGCTCCAGGAGGAGCGGCTGGGGGCTGCTGGTGACGGCCGGTGTGGGAGGGACCTTGGTGGCCCTCTATGCTGTGGCCACCCCCTTCGTGACCCCGGCCCTGAGGAAGGTGTGCCTGCCCTTCGTTCCTGCAACTGCTGCTCAGATCCAGAATGTGCTGAAAATGTTGGAGAACAGAAGTGGCTCCCTAGTAGATATCGGTAGCGGGGATGGCCGCATTGTAAGTTATGGATGTTGCCTTCCTCTCAGATCACCTCTTAAAAATCTGCCAGAGTACTGGGGCTGCGTTTTCTCCACTTAGGCATGTCTTGTCTTTGGCATCCAGTGGTTTTGTCTGAGTCTTATGAAAAGGATCGAACCTGAGAAACGTTTACATTCAGTTTTCATGAGTAATAAATAGTTTTTGCTGCAGTCTTACCTGCAGCTTGACCAAAGCAGGGGACAAAATGTCATTCTGGTGACTGGAGGGAATCACAGTGCATTCACTTGAAAAGATGCGATCAGACTCTTGGTACTGATTGGCAAAGAGCTGTGATTCCACGAAGCTGTGTAACTGCAGCAAGAGAGACTGTGAAGTGCTTAATGTATAAAGGTGATAGAAGTGCAAAAAGAAATGAGCAATGAGCAATGGATTATAAAAATAAAAATCGTGGTGTGGTTAGAACTGTAGTCTTCACGCCTTTGTGCAATGATGGCTTCCCCACTTCTAAATCCATGTGGTGACAAGAGAAATGGTGAGAATCATGAAAGACAAAGTGATACTGTGCTGCCAGGGTATTGTTTGAGCCCCAGTTTGTGAAGTGTGGTGGTGAGGATGTAGTGGAGAATGGTGTCGTTTGGTTTCTCTTTTGTTCTGTGATGTTCTGTGTGCTTTCTCATAACTATCTGCTTCAAGTACTATTTAGCAACAGGGTGGTGGTTTTTGATGGAAACAAGCAAGTTCTTGAATGCTACCTTTGTCCATGTCTTACGTGAATGGGTCAACCATTTGTCCATGCAAAAAAAAAAAAAAATTATTTGGAAACCCAAATCTGTAAAGATTGCTTGAATTGTGCCTGGGTAGGAAAAAGACCGAAAAACTTAGCCATGAGATAACTGCAGTTTCTGATGCCCTCTCTGTTCATCTTTCTGGCTGCTGACTCTCATCAGAGGTATCTAATTTGAATAGGTATTGTGTTGTTAACTCTGATACATTATATAGGTACCTAAATGGATACTGAAGAATATTTGGAAATATATATATTTGGAAAGCCAGGTACCTAAAATTGAATGCTTGGTGCTTCCTTAATGCATCTGTCCTGAAAAAAAGAGTGTGTTCAGATGCTTTTAAATATTTAGCACTTATTCAGGTGTAATTGGTGGATAAATATGAAAATATTTATCACATTTTGAAGTGGTAAAAATGTAGGATTTTTTTTGTGAATTCCCAAGTGCTCTGTGATGGCAGATCCATTATTTTAAGTGTGACATGCTGTTTGAGAAGTTCTGTTAAGAAATGTGTACTTCCTGATTTCACCTTGCTAGTTTTGTAATTGATAGTTCATCACATGATTCCTGATTAGAAGCTGGCAGTAACCTTTTAAATTATGTCTCAAACCTTTACTCTAGAAATTGATGCATTTTTGGATTGTTTTAAAATGTAGATCGACAGATCACTTTCAGACTCTCTCTATTGGTTTGTCATTTTGACTCTGATTCAACGGCTGCTCAAGTGCCTACCCCTCGCTGCTATTCAAATAAGTGGTCTAATTTTGAGCGTTTTTGCTTGTGAGTTTCACTGTTCTCTCTGTGGTCAATTTTGGTACTCTTTAATTCCAAGACAGTGCTACGAGTGTGTTAAATTAAGCTTTTAAGTAAGCCATAGGTGTACTGCAAGCTGACAGCTTTGCCCTGTGAATCTTTTCATATTGTTTGCCTGACTATGTTTCAGTTGGACTGGTAATAATAGTAAAATGTAATTTTGAGTTTTGTTCACTATACAGCTAATCTGTTGGGCATTAAAACCCGGGTGACTTAGAAAAGTGCTTCCCTTTGATTTATATTTTAAATAAAACTGTGAGCTCCTGATTAGGTGAATAGACTTTTATGTTTCTAAGTGAAGATTTATTTTCTTCCTTGTAGGTGATAGCAGCTGCAAAAAAGGGATTCCAAGCTGTTGGTTATGAATTAAATCCGTGGCTAGTCTGGTACTCCAGATACCGTGCCTGGAGAGATGGGGTACATCAGAACACCAAATTTTATATTTCAGACTTATGGAAGGTAAGTAGTGAATTATGTAAGAAGGACTCTGGGGTGATTGAGAGATTTTATTAGTTTGGAAATACTTTTCTGAAGGAGCTGAAATGCTGTCGGAACACAAGGTGCTATATTCAGCTTGAGCAAAGTACTTGTGCTGGGAATCTGGTTTCTAAGGGCTCAGTATGCTGTTCTGCTGCTTTTGTGCTTTGCTGAAGTGCTTCCTTTATCAGTAGAGGCTCCTTGAGCAGGCCTGGGCCTGATGAATAATGTGGGAGGTTTTTTGTGGGTTGTGAGGGTTTTTGTGTTCAGAGGGGAGCATAGGAGAGCTTCATGGCACTAACTGGAAGAATGCCTAAAAAGTTTTTTATAGCTAACTAACATTTAACAAAAGAAGGGGCAAACTTAAAGCGTACACGATTGTATCATATACAGGAGTTGTGAGAATAACCCCTTAGTCATGTAGGTATTTTCTAAATTAATGTTTTCTGTGCTACTAGAATGGGTGCCGTATTCTTGGCCAGACAGTAGAAATTTTTTGCTGTTCAGCAATATAAAGTTCTCTTTATGTGGAAATTTTTTGTGTTGAAAAGTTGGTAAGGGATCTCCTTACATATTTTTGGTCTAAATCCCTGTTGAAAGAAGTGCAGCTAGAGGGATTAAGAGAAAAGAATGGTCAGAATTTTTTCAACTACAAATACAATTTTCAATAAGATTTGTTCTCAAATTTTATTTTAGGTTTCTTTTTGCCGTTACACAAATGTTGTTGTTTTTGGGGTACCTCAAATGGTAAGCTTATTGTTTATTTTTTATTTTTATTATATTATTGTATTTTATTTATTATACTGCTTAATTATTTGTTACAATGTTTAATTATTTTAGTACCAAGGCATTCAGTGTTAATACATTCATCTGCAAAATAAATCAACCTGCAGAAAGTCAAAGGTAGTCAGTAATAATTACAGAATCATAGAATATTAAGGGGTTGGAAGGGACCTTAAACATCAAATCCCAGTCCCCCTGTGCATGGGATACCTCCCACTAGATCAGGTTGCTCAAGACCTTATCCGACCTGGCTTTGAACAGGGCTAGGATTGGGGCATCCAGAACCTTTCTAGGTAACCTGTTCCAGTGTCTCACCACCCTCACAGTAAAGCATTTCTTCCTAATGTCTAATCTAAATTTCCCCTTTCAATTTGTATCCTTTCTCCCTTGTCCTGCCACTACTGTTCCTGATGAAGAGTCCCTCTCCAGCTTCCCTGTAGGCCCCCTTCAGATAGTGGAAGGTTGCTATGAGGTCTCCATGCAACCTTCTCTTCTCTAGTTGAGAAGGTCTCATGAGCAGGGACACTTTTGATTAGACCAGGTTCCTCAGGGCTCCATCCAACCTGGTTTGAACGATTCCAGGGCTTGGGCATCCACGACTTCTCTGGGCAACCTGTTCCATTGCCTCTCTACCCTCATGTGAAGAATTTCTTCCTAATATCCAATCTAAACCTACTCTCTTTGAGTTTGAAGCCATTCCCCCTCGTCACTGTTACCACATGTGCTTGTAGAAAGTCCCTCTCCATCATGTAGGATCCCTTCAGGTACTGGAAGGTAATTAGGTCACCCTGAAGCCTTCTCTTTTCCAGGCTGAACAAACCCAATTCTGTCGGCCTTTGCTTCTGTATTGCTTGTTCCTTTGCTAAGGCAGATGAGAGATGAAATGAGTGAAGAGCTTTGTGATGCCATACCACACAGCACACACTGAAAACATTTCTGCAGCAGTAACAGGAAGCATAATAAACCTTTCTATTCTGTGCTTTTTTGTTTGCTTATTTGTTTTTTCAAGGGCATGGGAAGTAAATCTCTGCTTCATATTCCAATTGTAACCCGTATTGGAAACTGCGTTCAGTATTGCAAACTGAAGTGGATACGGGTGGGATATTAGTGAGCACCGTGATGTTCCTCGTGCTGCCAGCTCTGGCTGTTACGTGCTGCCTTGCCGAGTTCCGGCAGGGGGCACTGGAAACGTTTGGATTTGCAGTCAGGAATTCTGCCTTCGCACTGAGAGGAAAAGTGCTGGTGAGGAAAGATGTCTCAGTAAACTAGGAATAAACAAATGCCCTGGGAAACTGTGAGTGAGCCCAGCAGAAATACTGAATTAACTTTTAAATGTAATAAAGTGGGATACATTAGTAACAGCTGTGATAGAATGGGTTCAGAATTGGGCTCAGAATTACTTTTGTAGATCTACTAAATACTAGGTTAAATTCTTCCAGCAAAAGTACTGTCATAAATGGAACAGATGCAAACATATGGACCTATGTTTCCTGAGCATTCATTTGCTTATGATCCCCTTTAAATTTACTTCGGAAGTTGTTAATGCTCAGCCTCCTGAATGACTAACTTAATTTTCTAGAAACCTTAATGCATTTCTTCTTTTTTACTGAGGAACAATAGATCTCTTTAGCTTTTTTAATAACGTTGGCCTGATTTGATGCTGTCACACAGTGTTTTTATTTCATATCCAAGATTAGCTTTAAAAACCCGAATTTATTGGTCTTCCAGGAAGACTAAGACCTCTCTTGTTCTTGCAAGCATTGGGGGGAAGGTGTGTTTGTTTCTGAGTCATTGCAGAGAGAGACTTATTTGTTCTGGGTGGGATGATGGAATTCTTACCAGGTGTTCGTGTTTGCACTCCTGTGTATTTTAACTGATTATATACTGTACAAAAGGTTTACTAAACTATATATCTATGTTGACACCCCAAACCCCCCCCCCCCAAAAACCCCCCAAACCCTGGCTTCACATAAAATACAGTATGATTGTAACACCTAATGTAACTGATACATTTAGCTTAAAAACTAGTTTGACTGGTTCAAGGATGTAATCCTTTTTGGCTGAACTGTTAATGATGTTTTCTAATTTGAGCTAATATGGACATGCAGTGTCACTAATTTTCATAATTAGTCCTAAAAAATTACTCTATGTCTATATTTATAATTTCCATAACAAATTGAAAATTTTCTGGTGTCTTCAGCTCAGTTTTACATAACAAAGTGGGCAGCAAAAATGTTTAAAAGCATTTGCTTTTTGGATGAAATCAGAGCCTTAAAAATATTTGGTAGTAACTCTTTGATATATTAGACCTATGACTATAATTTTCCTAAAATATTCCATTGTTAGCTTAAATGTAGCTATAATAGGATATTACATCAAAGGCACACCCTGCATATATGTGACAGTGGAAGCTCTTTGCAGCCTTTGGAAATACATTTTCTTCAGTCAGTCTTACTTTCTAATAATTTTCTTTTGGGTTTTGTTTCTTTTTTCCTTTTGTGAGATTTTTTATATTTTGTATCTTTGTGGCTTAAATTCAGCTATATTTGTAAATAAATACTGGCCTTCTAATTTTTCAACATCATAATATCAAAATAGATAGTGTTTTACATGTAATAGAAGTAGCCTGTAGAGTTTGCTGTTAAAATTACTCATTCAGATAGGTACAATATATAAGAATAAATTCCAAATGGATGTACATTGCTGATCTGCTTAAGCATACCATCAGACTTTTCCAAAGGACAAAAGTGGCTAAATCTGTAAGGTTTCTTTTTTTTTTTCCTAGAACAGAATCGCTATCTGGGATGGGAAAGAAATTTCTTTGAAGTCTACATATGTTAATTTATTTCTCACTTAATCCATGGCAGAATTTGCAAAGCACTTACTAGAAAAAGAGCATCTGACTGGTTGCAGTGCTGCTCTGCTCTAGAGAAGTAGTGATATTTCCCCTGACTTTCATCTCCTCTCAGTTTTTGTGAATGGAGGAAAGCTGGACTGTGGGTGTTCAACCAAGGAGAGTTGCATAGTGGTATGTGGCATGGTTCCCCCCAGCATCCTGCTCTCTAAATTGGGAAGAGATGGATTTGGTGGACAGACTGTTCAGTGGATGAGGAATTGTCTGGATGACTGCATTCAGACGATCAATGTTTCGATGTCCAGATGATGATCAGTTGCAATTGGTGTCCTTCGGGAATCTGTATTAGGAGCAGTCCTGCTTAATATCTTCATCAATGACATAAATAGTGGGATTAAGTGCACTTCCAGAAAAATTGGCAGATAACACCAAGCTGAGTGGTGCAGTTGCCATGCCTGAAGGACAGAATGCCATCTAGAGGGACCTGGACAAGTAAAGGGTCCATGGGAGTCTTATGAGGTTCAAAAAGACTGAGTGCAAGGTGCTGCACCTCGGTCATGGCAACCCCAAGTACCAGCACAGACTGAAGGATGAACAGATGGAGAGCAGCCCTGCTGAGAAGGACTTGGGAGTGCTGGAGAGGTTGGACATGACCCAGCAATGTGCACTCAGCTCAGAAAGCCAAACGTGTCCTGGGCTGCATCCAACGTGGCCAGCAGGGCAAGGGAGGGGATTCTGCCCCACTACTCTACTCTGATGAGACCCCACCTGCAGTGCTGCATCCAGCTCTGGGAGCCCCAGCACAAGACAGATGTGGACCTGTTGGAGTGGGTTCAGAGGAGCTCCTTTCCTATGAAGGGGAGCTGAGAGAATTGGTGTTACTCAGCCTGGAAAAGACTTGACTCTGGGGGGACCTTATTGTGGCCTTTTAGTACTTAAAGGGGGCTTGTAAACAAGATGGGGACAGACTTTTTAGTAAGGCCCGTAGGGACAGGACAAGAGGTAATAATTTTAAACTAAACGAGGGCAGATTCATTTTAGATATAAGTAAGAAAAATTTTGTGAGTAGGGTGGTGGAACACTGGAACAGGTTGCCCAAAGAGGCAGTAGATGGGGACTGGATGGGGCTCTGAGCAACCTTGTCTAGTTAAAGATGTTCCAGCTCATGGCAGGGATATTGAACTAGATTACTTTTAAAGGTCTCTTTCAATCCAAACCATTCTGTGATACTACATTCCATTTCATGGAATGCTGCTGAAGAGATTACATGTATATGTTAATAGAGTGGGGACTTGACTAAGCTCAATTTCAATATTTTTAAACATAACAGTATTTTACCATAAAGTGACAGCAGAATATTTGTTTTGGGTTGTTGTCTGTGTGATGTTTTGAGTGTCCCAGGATCTGTCTTGGGGTTAGACTGTAAATTTTGGGTGGTGCTGGCCTTTGAGTATCACTCAATAGCTCATGAACCTTGAGGTGTCATAAGTAGCATAAATTCAGGGGGCTGAACTTTCATTCTCTACAGAGAAGAATCCCACTGAAGAGAATCATGAATTGGGACGTGCAAAATTTCTTTTTTGGAGTTTTTTTGGTTTTTTTGGGGGGGATTTTTTTGGTTTTTTTTAAATTTAAGGGGTAATTTATGGGTTTTGATTTAATTTTTAGAACTTAAAAGTTAAGATTTCCTTGATCTCACCAATCCGGGCACAGTAACCATTTTCTGGTTTTAAAAATTTTTTGTCATGGCATCAAAGCCAAAATATATATCATGAATACCTTCTTAAGACTTTTCAAAAAAATTTACTCAAGTCTTGGATTTCTCTTGAACACTTGAATTAGGTTTTAAAGAGAATGCTTCTGGTTTTTTACTGCTTCTGAGACATTTTTCTTGTAACTCAACAGATGCCACAGTTGGAGAAGAAGCTGGAAGACGAACTTGAATGTAATGCCAGAATCATTGCCTGTCGCTTTCCTTTCCCTCGCTGGATTCCAGATCATACTACTGGAGAGGGAATAGACACTGTGTGGGCCTACGATTTGAAACGTTCTAGAGGATGTGAAGCAAAAATTACGCCAGAGACAGAATCCTAAATATCTAATTCGTTTTTTTTACTGAAATTTTTAGCTTTGACTGGACCTGTTGAAGATAAGATTAACATGGATAGAGCCCTGGCATATGAAGATCTATATTCAGTATAAAAACTGAAGTACAGTGATTGTCTGAAAGCACACCAAGGTTACTGAAAGGTGTAGTTAAATGGCGTAATACAGTGTCCTGGTTTAACGCCATCTGGCAGTGAAGTACTACACAGATGTTCACTCACCCCAGTCCCCACACACCTCCAGTAGGATGGGAAAGAAAACTGAAAAAAAGGTCATACCCATGACATGTATTGAGATAGGCATAGTTTAATAGTTGAAATAAATTTAATAATAATAACAACAACAACAGCAGTAACAAGAGAGGAGTAAAACCCAAGAAAGACGAGTGATGTGCAATACCCTTGCTCACACCCACTGACAGATGCCCATCCCAGCCCAGAGCAGCGACTGGTCCCTCTCCAGTTTATATACTGGGCATGATGTTCTATGGTTTGGAATATCGCTTTGGCCAGTTCAACTCAGCTGTCCTGGCCATGCTCCCTCCTGGCTTCTTGCACACCTCCTTGTTGGCAGAGCATGGGAAACTGAAAAGTCTTTGGCTTGGAGTAAGCACTGCTCAGCATCAACTAAAACATCAGTGTGTTATCAGCATCAGTCGTATTCTAAATCAAAAATACAGCACTCTACCAACTACTAGGAAGAAAATTAACTCCCAGCTGAAACCAGGAGATGTAGTTAGTCAAAATTATGGAAAGGTTTTTGTAGAAGTGGAAAACTTTAATATGGGAAATGGATTAGAACACCATTCACTACAGTTAAGGGGAAGATATGTAGAAGTTAAATGCTCAAATTGCTGAACTTAAAATACACATTCTTTCTGACCCTACAGAGCATTTGTTATTGGTGTTGGAAGTGGTGTGCAAGTGGCTCCTCAAATGAGCCGTGTTTCCCAAATGTCTGAATTGTGTATGCCAAGTAGCATAAGGCTGCATATACAAAACTGATCCAGATGGAGTGTGATGATGACACTGATGTTTCACACTGCAGCCTTTAATGTGTAGTTTTAAAAGTTGAATATGACTAAACAGGCAAATATAACAAGTTTTTTGTTCATTATCACAAGTGCCACCTCTGATATATTAATGTATTTTTATTTAACTTGTGTACTGTTTTAACATCAGCTGGAAAAGAAACTCCAAGTGAGCCACTCCTCTTCTTCACCTCTTTCAGTAAGGGAGGGGCAAAAGCAGAAATTATGGGTTGAGGTAACAATTTACTGAAAGCACAGAGCAGCAATAAGACATGCTCAGTAACAACAGCAATATTAATAGCAAAAGGATAGAAAAAGGGAAGGTATTTTACTGGCAAAGGTGCTCAACACTGGGAACAACAATGAGATGGTGGACGCTTCCCACAGATCGTGTCCACCTGGCTTCCTCAGACAAAGGCAGCATGGTGGCTGGGGAGGCAAAATGGCCAACTCCCGGTGGAGCGCCAGGGTTTTCCTTCCGAAACCATCCCACCACCGAGGATTTGGGAGGTACAGAATACCAACCTGGCCACAGCACTAAGCTCTGACCCCTCTGCAACCAGGACAACTTGTTACGTGAACGCACAACTGCAGAAGGATGGATGCTCTTACTGGGCTCTTACTGGTATAAGCTATTGCAGATAACCATAATTTTTCCTAACCTTTCTGATTTAGGAAGTGTTTCAAAAGCCATTTACTTGTCAGTGAAGTGCCACCATTTCTGTGTGCTCAAACTTTGGATAAGGATATGGATGAGAGTTGCTTACTTGAATAATTGAAGGCTGTCTCTGATGCCAGAGCTAGTTGTTCTGACTAGTTTGTCTAAATCTGATTAAACTTCATTTAATTTATAGTGAGATGAGAAGAAAGGTTTTCAGTCAGACTTGCTTTTCCTTCAGGTTTTCTATACCATCGGATAAGTGACGCTGACACGGTTGATACGTCGACCCCTGGCCGCCCGGAAGCCAGGCAGGTGCGTCGGTAGCGAGCCCCAAAGGGGTATTAGCCGCCACAGGTGGCCGTTGGTGTGAGGCCGCTCAGGTCCCTGTAAGTGGCAGGCAGCAGTCGACGGAGAGGCGCAGAGGTGAAGGAGACGGGAGGCGGATCAGAGGAGCGACAACCAAGCCTTTATTGCCTTACCCCGAAGGGCAGGAAGGACAATGCAGGACAAGGGCTGTGCTGCTCTGAGCACAGAGCAACGGTTACAGCGTCTTTTAAGGGGGGGTGGAGAAAGGGAGGTACAAAGGTAACAGCCATTAGGGAAATGATAAGGGAATGACATACACCAATGGGAAGGTCTCAGGGGCGGGTTCAGGATACATTAACCAATGGGGCAACAGGGATAACAGAACTTTCCAGATATAACATGAATATTAAACCGGGGACATGAATATGCAAAAGGGATGACATAATGTAGGGTGACATGGGGAAAACCAATGGGAGGAATACAGAGGAGGGAGCAACAGGGGAGAACCAATGAACTGAGTAACTTAACATGATGAACATAGAACGAACTAGAACAGGGGGCGGTGACCCAGCGAGGATGGACATCAGGGGGGCATGGCTCAGATCTCAGTGCCCTCCTCCTCCTCATCAGGGAGGCTCTCTATGGCGGGAAAATGCACCCACCTGATGCCCAGATCTTCATCCAGCTTTTGCTGGATCACCGCAACATCTCCCCCGTTTTTATTTAATAATTTTAAAAATAAAACTTTAAAAATACTTAAAGCCACAAAGACAATCAGAATAATAACAACTAACCACAAAAACGTTCGTAGGATGGATCCCACCCACCCTGAAATTCCCCAGCCATTGAACACGTTTCCCAAGCAGTCCTCTCCTTCCTGGCGCAGCTGATGGACTTGATCTGATTGTGGCGTGGATGCTGGTGCCGTGGGATGCGAGGTCCATGCAGCACAGTCCTTCAAATTCCTCCCACCCGTGTCCACGCGCCAGGAGGAGAAAGTCAATGGCAGCATGGTTTTGAAGCGTCGCTTTTCTGGTGATCTCCTCGTCATCAAGGAGTTCCGCTAAAGCTTTGGAGGTTAGGTTGGCGTGCTTTTTTAGCCAACATTCGATGTGTTTAATTTCCCCCAAAGCCTTAGCTGCAGCCACCCAGGGAAGAAGCAAAGATGAGACAACAATTTTGGACCGAGACCATGACTCAATTTCTGAATTGCAGCTATTGCTGATTTCGCCAATTGATCTCCCCCTTCTTGAAATGGGGGGAGTTTTCCATTCTTTCCAATTGAGCAACTGTTTTTTCTCAGGGGTTAGTAAAGCCAATTGTCCCAGGGTGCAGGGTCCTCCCTTGAGACGGGACGGGATTCCCGACCAAGCCCTGTCTCCACAGATAAGAAAAACTCCCTGAGGGAGCACCTTTGGGACCGGACCAGATTTAGATGGACGAGAGGCTGTATAATCGCACCACGGCAACTGTTGGTAAGATGCGTCCATTGGGTCAGCACTTTGGATGTTTGAGGTCTGAGGGTAATTAAAGCTAATACAATAAGTTGCCGGGGCGGACCCCAGTAGTTGGAGTTCCTGGGGTTCCTCAGACCTATTTGGATAGATTCCGGTCCAGTCGTCCCAAGGGGAGACAGGATTTGGTCTCTTACCCGTGAAAGGGTACTCGTTGTCACGGAGCAGAATCCCCACCAGGCAGGTCGACATCGGGTTGTCTGCGCTACCGGTGTTCATACACATGGTGGACTGGCTGAGCGCCTGGGCCAGCGTCACCCAGACATTGGTTTTCGGCTGGGGAACAATCCATCCTGCTGTTGGTGGTAGGCTCAGCATGAACAGAAGCAACATAGGTGAGTGGGACACCCTCTAAAAGAAAACAGACAGTAACATAAGCATTCTGTACTTCAGACAACAGAAACATAAGTAACATCCAAGTCTCCCTGTAAACTCCCCCTCTTTAAATAAAATGACAGGGGACTGAACAGTAGGGTTCTCACAGAGAAATAGGAAACATACATAAGGTTATCACAAACTTAAGTCTAAGTCAAAACAAAAAGGTCCCAAGGTAGGGCTCTTCCTACGACGTCGTTTCCACGCTGCGAATTTGACTTGCTTCGGCGACTGTTCTTGAGACTGCGCTTCCGAGGGGTTTGTTTTTGATGGTAAGTAGGGCTTCACATGCTTAGCGGGAGTCCACTTTAGCCCCTGGGGGGTGGACACGCTTGCGTATCCCCTTCCCCAGGTTACTAATTTGAACGGTCCCTCAATTTTTTTAGATTCAGGATCCCGGACCAGAACCTCCGGCTGTTGTACTAGCTTCTTCCTGGCCTGGTTGTTAAAGTGCCTGAACACTGGAGGCTCTGGCTCTTCGAATGACCCATTTAGAAAATTTATTACAAAAAGTGCCTTGGCCAGTCTGAACACGGGTGAGTTAACTTTGATGGTATTCGACTGCTGTAGGAGGACCCTTTTTAACGTCTGGTGGGCCCTCTCTACAACAGCCTGCCCAGTTGGGGAGTGGGGGATGCCGGTGACATGGCGAAACCCCCACTGCTGACTAAAGCTGGTGAATTCCTTTGATGTGTAGGCGGGCCCATTGTCCATTTTTATTTCTTTTGGAACGCCCAGCACGGCGAAGGCCTGGACCAGATGTTTCTCAACGTCCAGGGCCTTCTCTCCGGCGTGGGCAGTCGCAAACATCGCCCCTGAAAAGGTGTCAATGGACACATGGACGTACTTTAGTCTGCCGAACTCGGGGACATGAGTAACGTCCATCTGCCACACTTCCCCGCTATTGAGCCCTCTTTTATTTGTCCCGCTGCCCATGGATGGAAGGTGGTACGGTTGGCAGCTGGGACATGTCGCCACAATGGCCTTTGCTTGGTTCCGCGACAGATGGAACACGCGGATTAGCACAGGCACATTCTGGTGAAACATGGCGTGGCTAATCTTGGCCTGTTCAAAGACCTGAGGGAGCATACTAAGTTCTGCAGGTGCTGCCAGGGCGTCCGCCTTTCGATTTCCTTCAGCAATAAAGCCTGGCAGGTCAGTGTGGGATCTTACGTGCATAACATAGTATGGTTGCTGTCGGTGGGAAACCAGGTATATTAACCGCGACAGCAATTTAAAAATTTTTTCATTCGTTATGTCTTTTAGGAGAGCATGTTCAGCTCTCATAGTTACTCCCGCCACATAGGCTGAGTCCGTTACCAAATTAAAAGGCTCATAGAATCTCTCGAAGGCTCTAACCATGGCTGCTAGCTCCGCAACTTGGGGTGATCCGGAGACCACCCTGACATCAGCTTCCCACTGCTGTGTCTGGGGATCCCTCCAAGTCATGACTGACTTGTGAGATCTGCCTGAGCCGTCGGTAAACACTGTTAAAGCGTCTTCGAGTGGCCTTTTACTCTGAATTTCCCTTGGTACAATAAAAAAGGCCTCATTAAACAGTTTGTGGCTAGGGCGGTGGCTGGACACCTGCCCGGAGTAACTATCAAGGGCGAATTGTAAATTTTCATTGGTCTGCAGAATGAACTCCAATTGATGTGCGACCACTGGTATGTATATGCACGCAAAATCACACCCTGCCAGGGTGCGGAGCCGCGCTCTACCTCTGATGATTAGCCTCGCCATTAACTCTTGTGGCGTTGATACTTTGNTCCCTCCAAGTCATGACTGACTTGTGAGATCTGCCTGAGCCGTCGGTAAACACTGTTAAAGCGTCTTCGAGTGGCCTTTTACTCTGAATTTCCCTTGGTACAATAAAAAAGGCCTCATTAAACAGTTTGTGGCTAGGGCGGTGGCTGGACACCTGCCCGGAGTAACTATCAAGGGCGAATTGTAAATTTTCATTGGTCTGCAGAATGAACTCCAATTGATGTGCGACCACTGGTATGTATATGCACGCAAAATCACACCCTGCCAGGGTGCGGAGCCGCGCTCTACCTCTGATGATTAGCCTCGCCATTAACTCTTGTGGCGTTGATACTTTGGGACGGTTGGTGCGGAAGGAACACCCACTCGATGACAACCAGGGAGTCCTTCGCACTCTCGTCCCATTGAAAGATGAGGGCATGGAAGTGTGGCACCTTACCTAAAACGATGAAATAAAAAGGCTTGTCCAATAAACACCGATGGGCCTGGTTCCTGGTGATGGCATCCTCTACTTTCCGAAGGGCCTGCCTCGCCTCAGGTTTCAAGGACCTTGGGGATGTCAACTCCCCCCCCCCACTCAACAACTTAAAGAGGTGGGCCAGGTCCTGAGTAGTCAGCCCCAACCAGGCTCTCACCCAGTTCAGACTGCCGCACAGTTGGTTTAGTTCCTGTAAAGTTTTTGGGTCATTCCGGATGGTAACAGGTTGTGGAGTGATCGTGGTGTCTGTGATCTTTAGCCCCAGGTACTTCCAGGGGCTCATTCGCTGCACCTTTTCAGGTTGCAGCTCAAACCCCTGGGCCTGGAGTGCCTCCACAACCTGGGCCAGAGTCCGATCCAGGGTTTTGTCATCGGGGCAGCAGACAAGGACATCATCCATGTAGTGAAGGATGATGGCCCTCCGCTGCCTGGCACGGATGGGCGCTAGTATTTTTGCCATGTACCATTGGCAGATGGTAGGGATGTCTTTCATGTCCTCTGGTAACACCCGCCAATGGTAACGTGGCATGGGAGCTTCACGGTTGATAGATGGAACTGAAAATGCAAACCTGGGCGCGTCCTCGGGATGGAGGGGAATATGGAAGAAGCAGTCCTTGATATCCAGGACTGCAATCTTCCA